>JAOXOE010006990.1:0-24883 GCA_028565055.1 Phoeniculus purpureus
CTAGCACTAGCCATGATCAACTCATCCTTTCTTTTTCTGGGTGACATCACTTACGTGAAGAGGAAGGAAAAAAACCCCTTTGTGATTAGGAGTGAAATGTAGCCTCTACTAGTTTTGCTGGCCTGCCTAGGTGAATATAAATTATACATAAATGATAATTCCTTAATATATCAGACTGGTGTACCGATCCCCTGAGGTACGTGCGGGCCATGAAATGGGATACAGGATTACACTGAATTTATATGTAAAGGTCATATTCGCAACTGTATTTGCTTAATATAAGGTGCAGTATTAAGACTGATTGTTGACATTAATATTTACTTAGAATTACAGTGTAGCTGCTTCACTAGCAGGTGAGTTTGGGGTGGAGGCAAGAAAAACCC
The DNA here is from genome assembly GCA_028565055.1 of Phoeniculus purpureus. Taxonomy (NCBI): domain Eukaryota; kingdom Metazoa; phylum Chordata; class Aves; order Bucerotiformes; family Phoeniculidae; genus Phoeniculus; species Phoeniculus purpureus. Next base: position 384 of record JAOXOE010006990.1, read on the forward strand.
TGAGATTATTCTAGAACGAAAAATATGGCACTGAAAATCCGCAAGGTAAATAGACTGTTGCTCTCATGTTAATTTGTTAGGTCTTTCAAATCCCTGTTTACTAATCGGGAGGACTGTTTGAGGCCCCAGCTCCTGTTAATTTAACTGACTGCAGAATTCCTTTTGACAAGTGCCATTTAGCCCTGTGGGCCTTGTTATTTGCTGTGTTAAAATTAACTGGAGTGTTCAGGACCAGCAGTGCCCTGTGTCCTGTCAGGTGCTAGGGGTCTGTCCCTCCATTCTCTGTTGCTTACACAGGCTTCCCTGCTCATCCTCTGCTGCAGGGGGACATCAGTCCCTGTTTTGGGCTGGTTTGTTAAAACTGTATCGGGAGAGGGTTGGTCCTGTACTCTTAAGTGGTTAGGTGATCCAGACCCTTGAGGCTTTTGTGAGGATCTCCTGAGTCTGTTTTGCTCTTCTAGAAGAAAAAAACCCATCAAATCTTAAATACTGGCTATATCTGTGACCAGCTATGTTTTGGGGGGGGTGTGGGGAGGTGCTTAGAGCAGGAAAAAGGGTCTCATCTGGGTTTGTGTCATGGGAGGTGAGCAGCAGGTCCAGTACCACATGGAACCAGTGCCTAGAACATCTTTAGCTGCTGGAATATTGTTTTCTTTATGCAGCTACCCCTGAATCAAAGTCTGTGTTGTTCCACATACGAACAAGGACTGGTGGCTGTGGGGCTTTAAGACCAGGAGAGCATTTGCTTCGGTGTGCTGTTGTTGAGATTTGCAATGTGGAAGCCCTAATGTTAATTAAAATTAAACCCAGGATTGTCCTGTGTCAGACGGCCACCAATGCAAATGAGCCGTGTGCAGGTCAAGGGGCTGGAAAACACGGTATGTTGGATGCAGAGATTCTGAGAAGCTCTTCTGCTGTGTGGGAGTTGAGTTTTGAGAGCAGCCATTGACCTGGAGAAAAGGGTTGTTTGTGGTGTGATCTGCTGTAGGTGAGATTAGATGGTATTCTGTGTTTTGTCTTGTTCTCTACAAACCAGGGAGCACCGACGATCTGTTGTTCAACTGGGAAAGGCTTGTGTCATAGAATCATTTATATCGGAAAAGACCTTAGAGATCACTGAGTGCAACGATGAACCCAGCTATCCCAACCCACTGCTAAACCCTGTCCCTGAGCTCCAGATCTCCACAACTGTGAGTGGTGATTCAGCCCCCTCCCTGGGCAGCCTGTTCCAAGGCCTGAGGGCCCTTTCCAGGAAGTCTTCCCTCATGACCAACTTAAACTTCCACTGATGGAACTTGAGGCTGTTTTCTCTTGTACTGTTGCTTGTTCCTTGTGAGAAGGGAGCAACCCCCACCTCTGTATACCCTCTTTTCTATCTTCTCAGCAGAACCTGCTCTGGGGAAGGTGCTGCTGCTGTACAGGCAGAAATTATTTATGAGTCAGTCAGATGGCTGGAGTGTGTTATAGTGACATACATTCATATATTAGTGTGTGTGGAAATTACTCTTCTTGAATGAGATACTCATTAATTTTGGTGAGGTTTACATAATTCCCAAGCGCACACAGGGGAATGTTCTTGTGTGGTGAATTCTCTTTAACACTGGTTCAGTAGCAGCATTGCCAATCATAGATAAAGTGATTTGAAAGAGACCTTGTAGCTCACCTGGTGCCAACCCTCTGCCGTGGGCAGCAACACCTCTCACCAGACCAGGTTGCCCAGAGCCCCATCCAACCTGGCCTTGAACACTTTCAGAGATGGAGCAGCCACAACCTCTCTGGGCAGGCTGTTCCAAGGCCTCAGCACCCTCACAGGGAGATGTTTTTTCCCAAGATCTAACCTGAATCTCCTCTTTCAGTCTGAACCCATCTCCCTTGTCCTATCCCTAGATTCCCTGGTAAAAAGTACCTCTCCAGCTTTCCTGGAGGTCCTCTCAGTGTGTAGGCCCTTAGTTTTGGTAGGTGGGCTCCAGTTCAAACTTGGCTGCTTGCTGCCAGATTAGAGCAAGTGACTACTGTTGAGGGGAAGGTGTGGTTGTCTCTGGTGAAGGTGGAGGCTGAGTGCGTGGGAGAAGCAGGACAGTGGCAGCAGTGCTGCTGGCTGAGCAGCAGTCAGGGTTTGCCAGATCACTTGTGAAGCTGTTGGGACTACAGCTGACCTCTTCTCACATGGTTCCTGGTGTTTCTTGAGATCACTGAGGAGGAGCCCAGTTGTCATGTCATATCCAGATGTCAGCACATCACTTCCTTGTGCAGCCGATTTCTCTTGGCGTTGTCTTCCGGATTTCTTTCAAAGCTCTGGTTCAGCGGTGAGATGGATTTTATGGTGATCAGATCTCATTGATGTTAGTGCTCATCTGAGAAGAAGTTCCTTCCTTGTGGACCTCCTTGTTTCCTAGTATTTACACCATTGTGACTCTGCTCCATGTATCTGTATTGTAGGTAAGTGGCAGTTAACAGAAGTAGATCCTGATGAAGGGCTACATCATCTGTCTTGGCTAATTGCCATTTCCTTCCTTCTGGAGTCACGGCTGTAAGAATTCATGGCTTTGGCTTCACTGTTTCTTGGCTTCTGCTGTTTCAGAAGCCCTTTGTTCTTTCAAAGGGAATTGAAGGAGCCCTGTGATATTTGTGCATAAGGAATTAAGGTGAAGAGGTGCTGCTGTTTAATTTATACAAGTGGGGAAATGAGAAGAGGACCTTTTGAGTACAGATTGAAAACTGAGTAATAAACCAACCTGTTTCACAGACACATAGTTAAAAAGATCAGTGGAGATGAAATTCTGTGACAGAAAGAAGAGAAAGTGCCTCAGAATTGGTGGTATTACACTCTGAGTGTATGGTGCCTGAGCCTCAGGCACAAACACCTGATTTAGAAAATGTTTTTATCTATAACTGTTAGAATTTATGAGAGAGAGGTGATGGGGGTGTGACCGGTATCTTCAGTGGAGAACTTCTTCCATTACTTCTAATAGCAAGGAGAGAAGCCAGTACTGAGTTTTTTTTCTGCTTTTGGTGCTGAATGAAGTAGCATAGAGAAGGAGATGGACTCAGGCCATTTCTGCTGTGTGGTTCAGTAAGGGAGTTGGGACGGCAGTTTGCAGCCTGAGTTGTGTTGGCTTCCTGCAGAGCCTCAGAAGAGTGGTGGAAACAATAATAACCAAGGCAGGTATGGAGCCACTGGGATGCACTTTGCTTTCATGTTTGCTCTGCTTTTTGCCTGTCACCACTCTTTCTGTCTATATATCGCCTCTGCAGAAATCATTTGATGACAAATGTGCTTCTCCACGTTGGGAACAGCCAGAAATCTCCTCAAAAGGGAGTGTGTGTGCTTACGGACCTGGGGCTTCTGGAGAGCCAAGAACTGCTAAACTGTTGTGGGTTTCGGTGGAGGATTGTGAACTTGCACTGAAGGCTTCGGTCCTTTAACTGAGTTGAAGATGTTGATGTTGCATCAGCTCCAGCTTCTGCACTAACAACTTAGACCAGCACAGCATCACATGTGGATGTAAATCACACACTGGTGCTGCTGTAATTGCTTTAACTAGGTGATAACACTTTTCTGGGCTTGGACAAGACATCTGTGAAAATGTTCCTGCATCAAATGTGAATAAATTGTATTCATAATCTAGGATTTCTAAACTTGCTGGGTGCAGTATGGATGCTCATGTAATGTATTGAAGTATCATAAAGAAGGGTAAGACAGGGGCTGAGGAATTCATTCTTGTTCAAGATCTGCCCACAAGTTCTACATCGGGCCTTCGCCAGAGTTGAAACTGCAAGTGGAGCCCAGCTTGGCAGCAAGAACTGGTAGTGCTGGAATATGACCAAAACAAAAGCCAGATGTTTCTCAGTATCCTGATTTGTGCTATATATGTGATTTTATCTTTCTAGCAGCTTTAAAGTTCCCATAGCATGTCATCCACCTTTGGGAGCCAATTTGTTTTGGAGAAGTTGTGACATAAACACTGAGCAACCTCCGGTTTACCATCGGCACTTCCTGCAACAAGTCCTGGATCACTGTGCTTTGCTGGGACACTGCTTCTGATGGAGAGTAACAGTCTTTCCCTCCTGAATCACATTGTGTAGCTCCTGCAGTCCTCATATTTCTCACTGAAACAGTAATTTACTACCATTCAGCTTTTGTGGCTTTAAGCATTTCAACTTGAAACAGTTCTCTAGAAGATTTTAGTCATGTTAATTCCTGACTCACGTGGAATGTATCTTCACTGGCAGATCAGTGATGGAGCTGACAGTAAAGGATGGTCTTTGGTGCAGTAGTTTCTGGAAAGTGGAGCCCTGTTTTCACTGTGTTGATGTGATAAGCATCACTGCAGAAGGTGGCAAGAGCGAGGCATAACTGAAAATAACTTTGAACTGAGTAATAAGGGAACTTATTTTTAAACTGGGAATCTGAGTGACTGGCCAGTGAGTGTTTGCAAAGCATGTGAATACATATCAGATAATTTGACTGTACATTACTAATCCTTCACAAAGTGCTGTTGTCAAAGAATAGCAGAAGAATTTGGGCTGGAGGGGACTTCTGGAGGTTAACGGTGATATCTTCCCTGCATCTGATATTCCTGAGTGAGGGCAACTAAACTTTGTCTTAAAATAGAAATAAAGTGTAATCACCACAAAGCCTGATACTCAGTAGGAATATCAGAGGTGTAACTGCTCACTGCTTTGGTCCCTGGCAGGGTGTTGTGTCACCAACTGCACCAGTTTGGAGGTTCTGCTCTATAAATTGGATGTTACTGAGCACCTTCCCTTGGCCTAGTTGCCTTGCAGGGTTGATGTAAGCATGGAGCGGGAGGTGTGGCATTGCCTGTGTGCCACAGTCAAGTTTGGGGCTACTGGTGGAGCTGAGTGTTGTCTGAGCAGGGCAGTAACTTAAGTCTAAATCACAGCATGTGCCTGAACTTCAGTGCTTTGTCCTCAAGTCTGCAGTTGGGAGTTTTTCCTTTGCTTCTGCTCATGTGTGCAGGGGCTGCATCTGTAGGGACTTGCTGGCAGTGAAAAGCCCAAGTGTTTTCTTGTGTTTACAACATACCCAGCTCCATTGGCTGACAGTCGTGTTTTTTTATTTTATTTTAATGTTCTAATTGAATCAGTTTTATCAAATCATGATCCAAATCAGAAGCTGGTGCAGATGCCCAGGCAGGGTGTAGCTGCAAGGCCTCCAGGTGAGCAAGACCAGTGTCCCCTGCATCAGCCTGGAAGCATTTAAAGTGTACCTTGGCCAGCAAGTCTTGGGCCTCCAGTGTAGCCATTAACCTCAGGAGTGAGGAAAAGGCTGGGTGCCATCAGGGGTTTCTTAAGGTGCTTCACAGCCCAGTTTGTGTGTCTGAATGTCCACTGTGAGACGTGGGTGGATGCAGAAGCTAAAATGGACAGCTGATCTGAAGGCATTGCTTGCTCTCCCTGCTTTCTGAAATGGTGCTGTTTTATTTAATTTGCTTCTTGTTTGTACCACTGTGGTGTTTTGTCTTTCATATCAATGTAAGGTGACTGTAAATGTGACTATAAATCTGCTTGGTTTATCTGAGAATCTGCCTGATACATCTGAGAGTCTTAACTTGATTTTCTGCTGCAAGGAAACTACCTCACTTGGAATCACACAACTGCGTGTGAAGCGTTGGTCTGGAATACGCTTTGGCACTTGCTTAAAACTTTGTATTTAAAACTAATCGGTAATTCTTCCTTTTTGTCTGTGTATTAATCTAATGCTGTAAAGGTTGTAGCTTCTGGGAGCCTCTGAGGTAAGTCATCATTTGGAGCTCCATAACCTTGTTATGTGCTGTGATATGGAATGTAGCTCTCAGTCTGTATCAGAAAAATTGCTATAAACTATGATTATTATTAAGAAATCAAATGAGAGCATCTCCTCATGTGTCTTTCTTGCCCATCTGTAAATAGGTGCGTTCCATGGATGAACTGAATCACGATTTTCAAGCACTTGCTTTGGAAGGACGAGCTATGGGAGAGGTAAGTGAAAGGCCTGTAGAAAATAACCTGTGTATTGGGGGGAGGTAGAAAATAAAGAACAGTTGGAGGGTGCTTGAATGGTCTGAATGTGAGGGTTCTCCGTTACGATTGTGGAACGTGTGTGTGTATGTGTGTCTGAGCAAAATAAAAACCTGCCAGGCTGGGATGTACATCTCAGTAGGAGGAACAGCTAAGCCCCCACCTGTTGTATCATCCAACAGTGAAACGGTGCTTGTAAAAGAGCAGTCAAAACCATGTCTTGTGATGAGTGTTACAATACTTGTAGCCTGTTTATTTTTGGATCTGGTGATCTCAGACCCCACAGTGTTGTGGGGTTGGCATTGTTTGTTGCCCTGTTTTCACTCCTGGACACCTTTTGGCTCTTGTCATGAGGCACAGGACTGTTTCTCGTTTGAAGTAGCTGGGCATTGTAATCGAGGGCTGCAGAAGCACTGAGTGCTTTGGACAGGTCAAAGGACCAAGCAGGAGTTGTCAGATAACAACAGCCTCTTCAGTTTTAACTTTGTAGAAACCCAGTGAGAATTATTTTAATCTCACAGTGCAGCGGGGCCACTGGTTTTCTTTGAGCAGAGAGAATTTACCTATTTTTAGGGTAACTTGTAAGAACAGCCAGTTACTGCAGCTGGCTGGGTTAGTTACTTGCAAGCTGGATGTAAATGCTTCTAGCCTCATTCCTTCTTCCTTTCTAGTCAGTCCCTTTAGGGGCTAGTGGAGGAACAGAGATGAGAAAATCCTCTCTTGTGGGAGCACATTAATGTGCAGCAGCACAGCTCTGTAGAGGTGTGTTGTTTTGGAGAAGCTGCCTTCTTGCATTCTTTTTGTCCAGCTCAGTCTAATTTATTTTCTTCACATTTAGTCCATCTGTTACCTAAGGCGGTCCCTTAGAACCCAAAAATTACTACTTTGGAAAAACCGGCAAACCAGGCTATGGGAGGGATTCATAAGAATGTGAAAGGTCTCGAGGAATTTGTGGTGCTTGCAGCTTAGGTTCTCGCCTCTCCTCCTTCCTTCCTTATCTGGAAAATTGTAACACTGAGCTGCATGTTAATTGGACAGTACTTGATAGGAAGTCCCTGTTCTTCTGGGTTATATTAACCTATGCTGAGACTGTTGACTTAAGAGGAGATGAAAATGATCATAGAATCATTATGGCTGGAAAGGACCTCCAAGATCATCAAGTCAGCCCTCATCCCAACATCACCCTAATCCTTGGACCATGGCCTCAAGTGCTGTAGATGCTTGGTACAAAGAAGAAAACATAACATTAAAAAAATCCATCTAAACCTGCTGAAAAACAGCTGCAGTGTCTCCATGTGAAGCAGGACAGGGAAATGATTGGAGGAGTGAGTGTTCTGTGAGTATTCCTGTTTAAGACCTCACTTGGGCAAGGCATTTTCATTTTGAGATACAGAGCTACAGGCTCCTTGAAAGCTTATTATAAGGGAGCGCAGCACTAGTTTTGTACCTAACGTGGTGTCAGGTTGTGCTGCATAGGGAGGTGGTGGAATCACCATCCCTAGAGGTGCTAAAAAAAAGTATATGGAGCACTTAAGGCCATGGTATAGGATTAGGTTGGACTTGTTGATCCTGGAGGTCTTTTCCAGCCATAATGATATGTTTCTGTGAAGGCATCATTGCTAAACACACTGAGTTTACCAACTCTTACATTATTTGGACATTTCTTCAACAGAGGGGATTTGTATTTGTTTTCTTTTAAATTTGTCTTCCAGCAGAGACTGACTGTCCCACCTCCTTCTTATAACTGCAGTATAGAAAATTTTGGAGACACATCCTTCATCTTTCTGCCAGCGGGCTTTCCATGTACTGGAATGCATGTGGTTTTCCAGAAAACCTCACACATCTCATCCATCTCTTTACAACACAATTTCTTGTGTCCCTTGGGGTTTTTCTCCCTTTCCCACAGTTTCCTTTCTTCATCCGTTGAACTCCCTGTATTTCCCTGAGGTATTTCAGCCTGGCTTCAGCTGGGCAATTTAAGATGCTGAGTAAACTGAGATTCCACAGGATCTAGCTTTCAAAACAGTGTTGTTCAGCTACAGCCTTGGATTTTGAGCAGCCTTACCTGTTGAGATGCCTCAGCAAGGCCACCAGTAGGTTTCTCCCCTCCTCCTCAGGGAAGGAAAGTTGTGGAGAAAATCAGTGATTGACGGGGAAAAAAAAGTCTGAAATAAAAATGAGGAAAACAGAAAATTTGATTTGTATTTATTAATCTTATGACTGAGTGTCAGTACTGGTAGTGAGAAAACTGGAGGAGAAAGATGAGGAAATGAGTCTTTACATGTCTACTGTAGCCTTGTGCCTTCTTGTTTCCACTTCTCTGGAGGCATCGTCATAATTTTAGTAATTTAAGAGATTTGTGCCTCTGAAGATACCAGAGGTTGTTTTTAAAGGGAGCTGTCAAACACTGAAATTTCTTAACTGGATTTTGACAGCAGGGTGGATAGTACCTGGCAATGAGCAGATATCCTGAATTAAGGATAGTTAAAACAAAGCTCTACAATTTTTATCTGCATGGCTATTTCCTCTTTCAAAATCCCACCCCACACGCTGCAGCCAGCCTTTTACCCCATAACGTCTGTGCAGGTGGCAGTGCAGTGCTTCCTTAAGTGTGAAGTGTAAAAGAAGAGCTGCAGAAACCCTTTTTCTCTGCTCTGAAATGGAAAAGAATTGAGCAGTTGATAATGGTGGAAGTAACCTGCTCAGGTGGCCAGTGGTATCCTGGCTTATATCAGCACTACTGTGACCAGCAGGAGTAGGGAAGTGATTGTCCCCCTGTACTGGGCACTGGTGATGCCTCACCTTGCCTGCTGGGATCAGTTCTGGGCGTCTCAATACAAGAGGGACAGTGAGGGGCTGGAGTAGATTCAGAGAAGGGCAACAAGGTTGGGGAAGGGTCTGGAGAACAAACCTTGTGAGGAGCAGTTGAGGTAGCTGAGGCTGGTTAGTCTGGAGGAAAAGAAGGTGAGGGGGATGCCTTATTGCTGCCTGCAGCTGCCTGACAGGAGGTGGCAGATGTAGGGCTGGAACGGGACAAAAGCCCTACTGCAGAGCATTTGGTGCTTTGGGTATCACACACGGGCCAGTTGGTTTGGCCACTTCAGCACACAGACCAGGCCATGTGTCCGTGCTGCCTGTGGCATCTCCTGAGGTCTTTGATCACACAGCAGTGACCCTTATCTGAGGCTGAACGAGAGCTGTGGAGCTCTTTCTGTTCTGGCCTTCAAGACGGCCCAGCTGGATTGGCTTTTCTTTGCGTAAATCCGTTTTGCCTGTAGCTTTGTAGTATTGAGTATCAGTGCAGTCTTTTTGGGATAACAGAGGGAGCAGAGAAGTAGTGAGATGGGGCTTGGCTGTCTCATCAGGGCGTTAGAGCCATCCTGAACTGCAGCACATCCTTGATTAGGTGCCAGGTTATGCTGAGATAAGCCTGGCTCTGGAACAAGAGCGCAGCCAGGGGAGTAGCTGGTTGTAACTTAGTGCAGGAGGGCTGGAGGAGGATGGGAACAGAGATGAGCAACTGGTAGGTACTTAACTGAAAACGTAGTTGAGAGGAGCCCTGTGGACAAGGACTTAGGAGTGTTAGTGAATGAAAAGCTGGACATGAGCTGGCAACATGAGTCAGAGCCCAGAATCCACTGGTGTACTGGACTGGATGTCCAGCAGTGTGGGCAAGGGGTCAAGGAGGGGATTGTGTCCCTCTGCTCCTTTCTAGTGAGACCCCCTGCAGGACTGGGTCCAGCACCTGCAGCTGGTGGAACAGGATTAGAGAAGGCCCCAGAAATGCTGCTATGGAGGTGGAACCTGATGCTATGAAGCCAGGCTGTGAGAGCTGGGGGGGTTCAGCTAAAGAGAAGCTCCAGGGGCCTCTCAGTGCCTTTTTTTAAGGCTGATAAGAGAGATGTGGAGGGATTCTTTTTAGTAGGGACTGTTGAGACAGGACCAGTGGTGATGGTTAAGTGGAAAGCGGAAGATTCAGAGAAGACAGAAGGAAGACACTGTTGATGCTGAGGGTGGGGAGACCCTGGCCCAGGTTGCCCAGAGAGGTGGGAGAAGCCCCATCCCTGGAACCATTCCAGGTTAGGTTGGACCTTGGGGCTCTGAGCACTGTGCTCTGGTTGGGGCTGTCCCTGTCACTGCAGGGGGTTGGACTGGAGGAACTTTGAAGGTCCGTTTCCAACCACAGCATCCCAGGAGCCGGTTGAATCCCCTGAGTGGGCAGAACGCCGCAAATTCCAGCTGGGGTTGCTGGGTGTGTGCTCATTCTCCTTGGTTTGTTTGGTTTTTAAAGTAGCTGACATCTTAGTGTTTGTAAACTTGCAGTGCTGTCCAAGGGGGACTTGTAAGTACATGCTCGGCCTTCTACCTGTTGCTGCACATGAGCTGAGCTCTCTGCTGCACAGATGGCTGCTTTTACTTTGTCTGAAGGGGCTCAGTTTACTCAATTTGTCTAATTCCTAATCCCATCTCAGTGGGATCTCTACACTGGTTGCAGAATTGCTATTGTTGATGGGGAAGTCATCCCCTCCTCCCCGCTCTGCGAAATTGAATATTGGCCTAACTCTGCAAGTCCTCCATAAGAGGGCTTAGAAGGATTATTTTCATACCATATAGAGTCAATTTAAATAGAAACCAGGGGACAGATAAACTAGTTCTTAATTACTGCATGTTCTTCTGCAATTTCCAACCTGAAGAAGTGGATGATAGTCAGTGATACTAAGATTTTATTTCTTTGCTGTCCATTGCTACTGACAGCTTGCCCTGAGGAAAAACTCATTGTCCTGGCAGCCTGTTGGGTAGTTCAGTACAGAAGTTGCTGCTTCCCACTCCTCTGGTGTTGGTTGGGCAGCCTTGGGTAGAACAAGGACCCCCATCACCATCTGTTAGTGCTGTTTTTTTCCCGCCCCAATATCTCTGAAGACATCTGGAACCTGTCTGCAAAATAAACATTTTCTGCTGCTGTTACAGAGCTTCCAGGCGGAAACTTTCTCCTTCTGGGAGAAAAGATTAAACTGTGGGGGACTGGTTTGTAGCTGTCTGTGCAGTTAGGGGGCTGTGTAGGGATGAGATAGGCAGGGTTAGAACTTTTTCTCTTCCTTGTCTGTGATTCACTGCAAAGCTGTGAGAAGGTGTTGAGGTGCCTTTCCCTAATAGGAAATGAGTGCTTTTTCACTCTTAACAAAAGGATAGACAAATTAGTCTCAAGTCTCCCTCCAGCCAGACTTTTGTACTGTTAGTTACCCAGTTGGTACAGTTAGGAGAAGGGAAATATTTACTTAAATGAGGAACCAGAATACAAAGAAAAGTCTGTAACTCAGCTCATTGTAGACAAATGCTGGTACAAAGTTATCTGTTTCCTTCCCTACATGAAGTGTCTCTCTGCCTGGTGCATCTCATGCCAGTGGGCATCCCTTCTCACATCCCCAGAGTAGAATTCAGTTATAACTGAGGTTTGAATGCCCCTGTGTAGGGAGATGTAGCCCCCCCATGTTTGCCATACTGGTTTGAGGTGGTGTTACAGCACTGCACATGGCTGTGCAGCAAACCTCTCCCCTCCTGGAGTCCTCTAAGCGGGTTGCAGCCCTGCAGCACACAGGGTCTACAAAAGATGATCCCTCCTGACAAAGGAGCTTTGAAGGGCCATGGGCTCTGGCCCTGGGTCATGCTGGGGAGATACCAAGACCTGCTGCTGAAGACAAATCTTGTTGAAGTGTGGCCTCACTGGTGTGAATCCTGCTGGAGTAGACATGTTTATGATGTTTTAAAATGGTAGAAATTAAAAAAAATCTGAGTCTGTTGCCACTGCTTATATGGCATGAGAAGGGGAGGGCCTCAGTATTTAAACCTTGGTATTAGAGTGTTAAAAAATACTCAGGTTGGATTTGGTCACGTGGAGCAAACTTACTGCAGAAGGAGAAGCAACTGCTTTGTGTTGCAGTTTTAGGATTGTTTTAAAAACGTGGAGCTTACTTGTAGCCTTGACTGTATCCCAGACTGGTTCAGGTTGGAAGGGAGCTCAGAGCTCACCCAGTGCCAACCCCCTGCCATGGGTAGCAACACTTCTCACCAAACCAGGTTGCCCACAGCTCCATCCAACCTGGCCTTCAACACTTTCAGGGATGGAGCAGCCACACCCTCCCTGGGCAACCTCAGCAACCTCACAGGGAGGAATTTCTTCCTCAGATCTCATCTCAATCTCTCCCCTCTTTTAGTTTGAAACCAGCCCTCTTGTCCTATCATTAGTCCTTTGTACAAAGTCCCTCTCCAGCTTTCTGGAGGCTGGGCTCTCCGTTGCCCTTTCCCATGCTAGTTTGCAGATGCAGATTCCCTTCTTTCTTTCCATTATACTGGATTTTTCAGTTAAGTTTTGCCTTTTACCTTAGAGTAGAAGTGGGTTTCATAAGCTTAGAATTCACCATTGCTTTCCTGGGTGTATCTGGGGTATATTTTGAGAACTCAGTAGCTTATGAAAGAGTTCAGTTGCCTTGGAGGTTGCTCTTTCTCTGCAAAGAGGATACTCTGCTCGTTCTTCTCCATCTCCTTTCTGCAAGCCCGAGCCCCTTTCATGCTTTGAGATGTGACTGCAGAACAGACGGTGTCTGGTGCTGTTTGATATCAGCAAAGGAAACAAGGAGTTTAGTTGCAGCTAAAATTTAGTTTCATGGATTCGTATAACTTTATTCTTTGGAGTTCCTTGAAATGGAGAGAGGAGGACTCCTCACTCCATTTTTGCTGTGGTGGCAGCAGCTGTAAAAAAGCTACATTTACTGAAATATGGCAATGAAAAAAGCTTAAAAATGAATACACCCTGATGTTGTGTTTATCAAGTGCTAGAGAGCACCAACTCAGCTTTTACTTCTGCAATGTTCACCCCACAGTGCAGAAGGAGGAACAATTAGTCTGTGTTTTGAAACTTATCTGGAGTTAGTTGTGGGTGACACACAAGGGCAGCACAGTGCCTGTTGCCCTGCTTTGACAGATCGTTGGGGAGATTTCCAGCAGCCCTACTCCTAGGTTACAACCCACCAATAAACCCTAAAGTCACCAACATTTTTCTAACATGTGAGGGCCCTGCTGATATATCTTGTGCTGGTTGCAGAAAAGGAGCAGCCAGGGAACACCCTGTGTTTTCTGCTCAGTGACTGGAACGTGAAGAGAATGAGTCTTGTTCTCTTAGCAGGAAGAAGCTTCAGCACTTGGCTGTAAACTCTTTGTGACTTTGAAATTTTAACCTTTCTGAGAGGTTTAGGTGGAAATGACTTGCTGCTGGAGAAGACTGAAACAGGAATGGGGCACCTTGTCTGTTTGGACAGAGCCGGTGCGGGGAAGGCAGTTTGGAGGGATGGGTAGTGTGTCAGGTACTGAAGAACTGAGGAAACAGAACATTGGTGTTTCTGTGGTACAGGGTTTTGATATGCAAAGCCAGTGTTTAAGATGAGTATTTGATGTAGAGAAAGGAAGGAGAGACTTCCTTGGACACAAGAAATTCTTTATGGTGAGGATGGGGATGCACTTGAACAGGTTGGATCATAGATTGGTTGGGCAATGAGCAGGGACATATGCAACCAGAGCAGGTTGCTTAGAGCCCCAAGGTCCAACCTGAGCTGGGATGGTTCCAGGGATGAGGCTACTCCCACCTCTCAGTGCAACCTGGGCCAGGCTCTTACCACGCCCAGTGTCAACAGTTTCTTCCTTCTGTCTTCTCTGAATCTCCCTCTTTCAGTTTAACCATCATACCTGGTCCTGTCACTGCACTTCCCGATAAAGGTCCCTCCCCATCCTCTCTTATCGGCCCCTTTACACACTGAGAGGTCCGACAAAGGTGTCCCCAGAGCTTCTGTAAAGACATCTGTTCTTATGGCAGGGAGGTGGATTAGATGACCTTTGACGATCCCGTCCAACCCAAATCACTGCTATTCTAGGCTCTGCTTCTCTTAAGTGTAATGAAGGCAGGGGTGCAAGTCCTGTGTGGCCCTGATATGTTTTATGCAGGTGTTTCTCCTGCCCTGGGGACAGGCCAGGTGCTGGGCTTTGTCCCTGCTGGTGGGGTTGAAGTTCGCAGACCTTAAAGGACTTTGGAGAACACTGCCTTGTGCTCAGTTGTAGGGGGTGCTTCAGCTCAGCTCAGCTTGTCCTTAGTTTGAAAAAAAAAAATCCAAAGGTTTTTGCTTTTGAATGAGTAGGAGGAATGGTGGTGGAAGAAGGCATGTGAGTTGGGGAGTCGTTTATACAAGTGAACACCTTCAGTACAAGAAACACCACAGTTTAATTGAGCAACATCCATCCTGAAGTCAGATTTGTTTACTCCTGTGGCAACAGGCAGCTCATACACACACAAGGTGCTCTCAGACCTGCTGGTTCAGAGTGGTGAGTCTGTGCTAGAGCTCCTGCTGGGCCTGGTGCATGAGCTGCAATACTGGCACAGGTCACCCTAAAACCTGAACTGCTCTCTGCTTGTTTGATATGTTGCTATCCTCATCTACAGAGATTGAATCTTTCTTTCAGGTTGCTGAGTGCTTGTATAGACAATATTCAGGTGTATGGGTCAGCATTTTCAGTTTAGCTGGAAAATGCTCACACACCAGCCCCTGCGCAGTGCTGCTGCAGAGTTGGGAGTTGCTGCTAGCAAACTCAGCACGTCTGCATATGGCTCGAGGTTTGCTTGGGAGACCCTAGAGCTGCAGTGCTACTGCTCCCACACCCACCTTCCTCTCCATCTTGTGCCTCTACAAGCTTTGCATTGGGTTTTTTTTGACCCCAGAGGCATCACATTTATTTATTTATTTGCCCTTGCCTGGTGTCTGCAGTGGTTTAAGTTGTGGGTTGATCTTATGCTGTACTGATCTGGATGCAAAAGCAGGGTTCCTTCTAACTAGCAGCATCAGGGAGTGTTAGTTAAATAGCTGAATGTAGTTGCTCTTTCATCTGTAGTGGGATTCGGGGTTCTTGATAGGATTTTGAAGGAATTCTCCTTCACAGATGTGGGGTAAAATGGGTGTTGCTCTCCTTGTCACATTGTTAAGGGAGCTGGGGCTGGTTAGTCTGGAGAAAAAGATGGTGAGAGGGGAGACTTTACTGCTTGCACAACTACCTGAAAGGACTTGTAGAGATGTGAGGGTTTATCTTTCCTCACAAGGAACAGGTGACAGGACAAGACGAAATGGCTTCAAGCTGTGCCAGAGGAAGTTTAGGTTGACCGTGATGAGAAACTTCTTGCTGTAAAGGGCTCTCAGGCCTTGGGACCGACTGTCCAGGAATGGGTTTGAATCGCCATCCCTGGTTGTGTTTCCACAGTTGCGGAGATCTGGAGCTCAGGGACATGGTTTAGTGGTGGATTGGGACAGTTGGGTTAATGGTTGGGCTCGATTTATGTGCTCAAGCTGGGAGCTCTTACCCCATTTACACCTGCTTCATCTTCACCCTGCAGCCTCTGTACTCTGTTACGCTACACCTTTACATGGCTGCACCTGCTGACAGAGCACATCACTTCTTGTGTGCAGGAGACATTGATAATCTGAGGATTCTTGTCTGTTCCATGGTAGTTTTAAACAGATGCAACTACTTGTTAGTCTTCCCATTTTGTTTTATCCCAAGGCTCATTTATTGTGTTCATTTGCCACGAGGGCGCCGTTGTTGCCTGTCTGGGCCATGCATGTTACTCAGCCGGAGGAGTTAATCTGAGGACTGCGCTCTGAGGCACTGTACAGAGCTCCACATTCCCCTTCCCTGTGTAGATGCCAGGCAGCAGGTGTTTCCTCAGTGAAGCTGCTATTTTCACAGCACATCTGCTAAATCAAGCACTTTGGTCTTTCTGCCACCTCCTGAACTGCATGGCAGTCTTCCTTGGATCCACTGAAGCCAGAGATGATTTTGTGTCTCATTCTCGGCACATAACCAGTTTTTATTTTTCATCCAGTAGGAACAATGAGTGGGTGGCAGGTGCTGTGGCCCAGAACTGTTCACTCTTATTAGTGTTTACAAATAACCTTCAGAGCATGGAGAGTCGTCAGCAGTCATGAAATAAGCGAGAAGTGAGAGCTCTTGGCACCTCTCAAGCTATTCTGTCCCTGCCAACAGCAGAACCCCAGTGTCTGCAGGCCAGAGTCTGTGCTAGGAGTGCTGGGAGCTCTTGACTGCCCTTGTGCCTCTGGGGAAAAGGCAGGATAATGCTGTGACCACAACAGTTTTTATCCTGATAATAGTTTTCTCATGAGTAGCTCTGGTGCGGAGAGGCTGGTGAACGTCACTGGGGCGTGTGCGTGTGTTTGTGTTTGCACTTCGTGTGGGGGTTCCTACAGCCTTGGAGTGTCAGAGGATGGCTGAGATGGAATAGTTATCCCCGTTGCAGTGTGGTTCCACCCCAGGAGTACAGATACCTGGATTACAAAATGTGTGTGAGGTTGTGGTTAATGATTGATTTGTGTTTAGGAGGGATACGCTTATGGTTTCTGATTTTGCATTTTATACTTATTTTAATCATGCTTTCTTTTTGTTTCTTTTTTTGTTTTTGGTGTCTTTTGTTTTTAATTGCAGCAGCTGTTGCCGGGTAAAAAGTTTTGGGAATCTGATGATTCCAGCAAAGATGGACCAAAAGGGATATTTCTGGGAGATCAGTGGAGAGACAGTGCTTGGGGAACATCAGGTAGCTCCATTCTCTATTTAATTTAGTTGGGGTTGGATACACAACTGTGGAACTAACTCATCCCCTCAGAGATACTGGGCAGTCTGGGGGATTTAGCTTCTCAAAAGCTTCTAAAAACATCTGATTAAATTTCAGTTTAAGCTTCCTGATGTGTTTTCTGCCTTGCGATGGATTATTGCAGATTTGAACAAAGGTATCAGAGAGCAAAATGAGGAAAATAAGCCCAAAACCCAAACCTACAAGTTTTAAAAATCCTAACCAACCAACCAAACCCTAACAACTTTCGATATAAAAAGAGGGGGAAAAAAAAGGTTTTCAAATATTGGTGTTAAAATTGATTTGCAAAGGTTTTTGTCCTTAGATCAGACTGTCCCACATTTTGAGTTTAAGGGGAAATGGTTTAGGTTGGTTTCAGTTAAATGGCAAAACAATCCCCTGCATGTGCTGAATTTATTTTCTCTGCTTTCTATGTGTAATGAATCTGCTGAGTATCTTGGGAAGTTGCCAAATGGCTGAGCTCCAGGGGAGGTGTGATTTGGAGCACCCTCACTGTTGGGTGGAGCTTTTTCTGCTGCAAATAGCTGTTTTCAGGTGAGAAGATTGGGATAGCGACAGGGGCAGTTTTTTATTCTTTACATTTCAGTGTGGCTGTGAAAAGGGGATGAAACTTGCAAAGTCCAGCTGGGCTCTGAGGAGACTTTGAGGAGCTCCTCTGTTGGTAGCGGTGCCCACACCCACAGCTGTTGGTGCCTCGTTGTACCAACATGAACTGAAGTTGAGGGTGGATTAAGGGGCTGAGCTAGATTCCAAGCAGTAGCCGCCGAAGAGACTTTCTCCTGTGCTGCCTCTGTTGCTGGGCTGGTTCCACCCACCCAGCAGCCTGGGCAGACATCTGCAGGAGGTGACCTCCCACGCTGGCTGAGCACAAATCCCCATGAGTCAGAGCCCTTCGGCTCAGCTCTTCCTTTGTTTATTCCAATTAATCTACTGTGCACCTTGCAGCCTTTATGGCTGAGCCTGGTGCCTGTGAGTCAGGGTGGTCATAGTTTCCCAGTTTGCTCATGAGAAGAGAACAGCCATGGTCAGAGATCGAGGTCACTGTCCCAGAGCAAGGGGTGGGCTCTGGAGCTCTCCTTGGCCAGGAGATGAGTCTGTTCTAGGCACCATGGAGCTACTGAAACCTGGTGGATTCTGCAGGATGCCCTTCACTCCCTCCATTTTCCTTTATGTCAGTGTCCACATTGTGCTTTGCTGTTCCCCCACGTCACTTTGCTTCTTCATTTTCCTGCCCTCAAGTTTTCAAGCCCTTAAAGCCAGCACCACTGGAAACGGTGGGCTGCCCACCCCCTATTCCTCTCCAAGTGGGAGAAGTATTCCACAGCACATTGAAACCTGCTGGGGAATTCACTGGGGTTAAAAGTAGCTTTTCGCTGTTCTTTCTTAACTTTAACCTGAAAATATCTGCCCACTTCAGTTTGTGTCCATATGACACTTGAGGGAGGAGGCAGGAAGGTACAGCCAGGAGTGGTGAGAGAACAGAGCTTAAGAGCTTACACTTGCTGTATAAGAACACTACAGTGTCAAAGCATTGTACATCCCATCCACCAACCCCTGGCAGCTACTAGATTTGTTGCCTTTTATTTTTGACTCACTGGCTGTTGCAGCCAGGAGCAGAGACCATCTTCCCTTTCCATGCTGGGCTGTGGGGTCATCTTCTGACCCACCAGCAAGGTCTGCAGAGCTCCTAAAGGCCTGGAGACACCTGTCTCTGGTCTGTTGTGATTGGACCTCAGCCCCTCATGCTGTAGGGATGGGGTGGTGCAGGAGGACAGGGCATGAGGAAGCAGCAATGAAATCCTCAAGCTTTTTGTTGAGGAAATGTCAGCTAAGAGAAGCTCTGTTCATGACACGAGTGTGGTGGTTCATGTGGCCAAGAAAACAAACATGAGTTTCTGTAAAGGCAGGATGATGGTTTCAGTGACAAAGCAGACTGTTTTTTCGCTGTACTGATGCAAGAGTTTGACTAAGAACCACAACTTTGGGGTTTTCTAATTGCAACCTTTTCTTAGTGATTGATTTGTGAATTTTCATAACATTTCAGAAAATTGATGATTTTAGACTTCAAATGTAGTGATAACTTGTAGCTTTACAGGTTCTAGTGTACAGGAATGAGAAAGCCATCCTGTTTCTTCCAACAGCCATCACCAGAGTCTGAAAGCTGTCACTTGTTAGTACAATTAAGACCCCAGAGAGTACAGTATGTATGTCATTACTTGCCTCTTCTAAATAGTTGGATCTACTTACAAGAATTACACGTGTTTTTGTTCCAGATCACTCTGTTTCCCAACCAATTATGGTTCAGAGAAGACCTGGTCAGGGGTTTCATGTGAATAGTGAAGTCAACTCGGTGCTTTCACCACGGTCAGAGAGTGGAGGACTTGGAGTTAGCATGGTGGAGTATGTGTTGAGCTCATCTCCTGGAGATTCCTGCCTAAGGAAAGGAGGATTTGTAAGTTTGCCCCATTTGAGTTCCCATTATGTTCTTTTCTCCATTTGCTGCTTGGTTTGCTTGTTTGTTACTCCATTCCTAGAGGCTGTTGTATCTTCTGTCTTTTATTTGCTCTTTAGCTCTCTTCCTTCCAACAGGGAGGCTGGTGGGTTAACAGCTCTTATTGGCTTGGAGATGGGTGTCTGGGCTGTGGAGGTTGCTGATGTTCCTTGACTCCTGGGATAAGCACTCATGGGCCAGATGGTGTCACTGGAAGTGTGCAGACATACCTGTGGGCTTTGAATGAGGCGTGTGGCTGCTTTGTCGCTAAGAACAGAAAGGCTCAGTGCAGTGATGCTAGAAACGTACTGTAGCTGCACAAGCCATTGCAGCTGAGGAGCGCTTTTGAGGGCTTTTCATTCCCTGCAGGGAAATGGCATCAGTCACTGTGCTTTGAGGGATGGGGAAGGGAGCACAGTGGCTGCTGCATTGAGCCTAAGGATGAGGAAGAAGCATAACGAAACCCAACACTGTAGTGGGGCCTGGGGGCTGCATCTCACCTCTGCCTCAGTGAAATCAGGAATCATAGAATTGACAGAAAACCATCAAAGCAGAGGTTGGTTACAGTCACAATGCTGTGCCCACCCCCTTCACCTTCCCTTCATCCAGCCTTTTCCTTTTTGTCTCTCATTAGTGGCCACCCAATAACCTTATTGAACCCTGGGCCTAAGAAAGATGGGTTTGAGAATGAACCATCAGCAGAAGGAGCCAATTTATCATCTGAATTGGGGGTTAGAGAGGTGTCTGCTCTACAGCATTAACAACCAGGACACCAGTTTGGAAATGAAGGGTATCACTGGTGAATAGCCTGTTGTGTGGGTGAGAACTGGGCTCCAAATTGGCATTTCCCATTGGCATTTCCCTCGCTGATCTTTAAGGATAAGGAGGCAGGATTTTGTTGTCATTAAGAAGCAGCATCAGAAGAGGATTGCTTTGAAAACAGTCCTTTTTTTCTAAATACAGGGAAGAAAATATCCCTCCCCCCCTCCAATTTTAGAGACTAGAAAAATGATTTAGTCGATAAAATTCACACGGCCAGGGTTCAGATTCTCCCTCAGATGAAGCACAAGTCAGGGTTTGCCTGGCTGTTCCTGTGACAGCACCAAAGCTGGTTCTGATAGATCTGTTTATATGCCCCTTGCTGGGTTTTATCATCAATTATGTTGTTTTTCTTCTCCCTTTTTGTTGTTCAAAAATGTGCCCCTGGCATAACCACCCTTTATTCTTCTCCTGAGTGAAATAAAATGCAGCTATTAAGGGCAGAAATGCAGCCAGTGTAATCTTGCTCCTCAAATGTTCAAGTAGAACAGAAATCCCCTTTTAAAAAATGTTTAGTTTCCCTTCCTCTCCACCCCAAGTGTGGTTTATGTTCTGTGAAACAGCAGTCAAGGTAGTGATGGACTCAAGTGTTGTTAACTGAGCTCTGCTTTGGCGATTCTGTAACTTCTCAAGGGAAGTGATTCTGCTGTGGCAGGGGGATTGGACTAGATGATCTTTCAGGGTCCCTTCCAATCCCTAATGATTCTGTGATTCCCTGTGAAAATGATTCTCTGATTTGATTTATTCCCCTTCAGTGCACGCTGGTGTATTTAAAAGTTCTTGAGTTAGTTCTGAAGTGCCCAGGTCCCATCGGGAACAAGGATTTAGATCAGAATTCTTCAAAATTATTTTTGGGGTGAATCATAAAATCACAGAATGTTTGGGGTTGGAAGGAACCTGTAGAGGTCACCCAGTCCAATCCCCCTGCCAGAGCAAGATCGCCTAGGACAGGTCACGCAAGAACATCCAGGAGGGTTTGAAAATCTCCAGAGCCAGACTCCACAGCCTCTCTACGCAGCCTGTTCCAGGGCTGTCACCCTCACAGGGAAGAAGTTTCTCCTCATGTTGAGGTGGAACCTTCTATGGTCAAGTTTATCTCCATTATTGCTTGTTCTATTACTGTGCCCCACTGAGAAGAGACTGGCCCCTTCCAGTTGCACCCCACCTTACAGATATTTACAGATATTAATGAGATCCCTCTCAGCCTTCTCTTATGCAGACTAAGCAGCCCAAATTCTCTCAGTCTTTGCTTATAGGGGAATGATGTTCAAGTCCCTTCCTTTCATCCTTGTAGCTCTCCTTTGGACTCTCTCCAGGTGATCCCCTGTCTCTTTTAAACTGGAGAGCCCAGAACTGTACACAGTACTCCAGATGAGGTCTCACCAGGGTAGAGTAGACAGGGAGGAGACTGTCCCTAGACTTGCTGGACACACTTCTCTTAATGCACCCCAGGATCCCATTGGCCCTCTTGGCCACAGGGGCCTGTTTGCTGTTCTGTGGAGAACTGGACTGTCCACTAACACTTCAGGGTCTTTCTCCATGAGCTGCTTTTCAGCAGTATGACCCCTACCCTGAAACCAAACATAAAAAGCCCTCTCTTGGAAGAGTGAGAGGGAATTTCCTTGTTACTTTGGTGGTGACTGACTGTTTTGCTTTATTCCATTTTGATTTGCAGGAACTAACGTTTGTAAATGACTTTATTGTGCTGTATTGCTTTTGATTTGTTACCATTTCAGAACTACAAGTAAGATGGGTCTGAATCCTAAAGCTTATTTAGATAATGTGTCTTCTGCCCAGGGGCCAAGGGATGCAGAGAATGATGAGAATGACAAAGGGGATAAGAAAAATAAGGGCACGTTTGATGGCGATAAATTAGGAGATTTGAAGGAGGAGGGAGACGTGATGGATAAAACGAATGGTTTGCCTGTGCAGAATGGAATCGACGCAGATGTCAAAGACTTCAGGTACGCGACCCCTTCAATCAGTGTCGCACTTAACCTTTATTGAAAGATTTTCCAATCCTTTGACTCATTGAAGCTGTGTTGTAAGGGTGTTACAGTGTACAGATGGAAGCCCTGTGTGGTGGAGAAAAACATCTGACAGTCTCAGAGCTCTTGTCTGTGCAGACCAAAGGGTCACAGAATGATTGAGACTAGAAGAGCCCTCTGAGCTCATCCAGCCCAGCCCAGGACCTAACACCGCTACATCGGCCAGACCAGGGCACTAAGGGCCACAGCCAGCCTGTCCTTCAACACCTCCAGGGATGGGGACTTCACCACTGCCCTGGGCAGTCCATTCCAGTGTCTGATCACCCCATGAGGAAGGGCTTCTTAACATCCAGCCTGACCCTCTCTTGGCAGCTTCAGGCCCTGCCCAATAGACCTGGTACTGGTTGCCTAGAAGAAGAGCCCAACCCCCACTTGACTACAACCTCCCTTCAGGGAGTTGCAGAGAGGGAGAAAGTCCCCCCTGAGTCTCCTCTAGGTAAACACCTCCAGCTCCCTCAGCCTCTCATCAGACTTTCTGTCCAGTCCCTTCACCAGTGTCCTACGTTGTAATCTTTGTTTATTTTCAGTTATTTTTTAAATTCTTCTCTGTGGGATTCCTGTGAGCTCTGCTCTGCTGTTTTACTCATCTAGATTGTACTTGAGATTTTGGACTTGGTCAGAGCTCTCAAGAGACTAAACCCTTCAGAAATGGTGGCTGTGGGTGTAAATAGTGCAATTGCATTTCTTGCTGGTTTCCCTGCTTACTGTGCCTCAGGTGGACTTCTAGGAAGACTAAAAGCAAACTGAGGCTGCTGGCCCTTGTGCTGGGATGAACCAGTCCCAGTCTAACACTTAGACTGACTGATTGCTAAAGTAGCTGCTGTAGTTTCCCAATATTTCAGGTGAGATGCTGAGATGCAGTGCCAGAGCATCATGTGGCTAATAATTATGAAACAGCTTTATGAAAAAATAAGTGGTGTTTGTGAAATCCTGGCGCTCAGTCAAGGAGAAAAAAGAAGCTGTATTTGGTTTTATATCAGTACTGTAACAGGGGACTGGGGGTTACTTTTTAAAATGCATAAATTAATCTGTAGGATTTAGGGGACTATTTCAGACCATTCTTTTATTTGTTGTCCCTTCATCACAACATGTAGGAGCAGTTGTGGTGAGCCCTGGTGTGTGTGTGACATGACACTGAGGGGGTGTGTGTACTGACAAGTGTCTTTTCTTCTTGTGCAGCCGCACGCCTGGTAATTGCCAGAACTCTGCTAGTGAAGTGGATCTTCTGGGTCCAAACCAGAATGGATCAGAGGGCTTAGCTCAGCTGGCAAGTACTAATGGTGCCAAGCCAGTGGAGGATTTCTCCAACATTGAATCCCAGAGCGTCCCTCTGGATCCCATGGAACATGTTGGCATGGAGCCTCTTCAGTTTGATTATTCTGGCACTCAGGTCCCTGTGGACTCGGCTGCAGCCACCGTGGGACTCTTCGATTACAATTCCCAACAGCAGGTAAAATGTCGGCCGTTGGTCCTACCCTACCCTGCTCCAGTTCCTCCAGGAGGCTCAGCACAGGGTTAGTGTGAGCTCAGGCTCTTGGGGAGAGGTGCAGAGGAGTTTTGGAACATCCTTGTGCCATCTCTAGAGAGCTGCAGGTAGCTTGGGGCAGCAGATCAGCTGAATGTGGCTGTCTGAACAGGCAGCTGACAGGCCTGTAACAGCCATCACCCACAGCAGCTTCCAGTGTGCTCAGCATTTTTATCTGGAGTAAGTTTGCGTTGGAGAGGAGATTCAAATTAGTCCAAAATGCTAAACTAAAACCTCCCAAACAACCCCAGCCAACCCAGCCTTGAGCTCTTAAAATGACCTGAAGGTTCTGCTGGGTGCAGCCCCACTTTGGGATCTCTGTTGAGCCACATTTGAATGGACTGTAGGAATAGTGAGGCTAAATTGGCTCACTCGTACTCGAGCAGAGTTTAAAATCCGAGGTCAGAGTCCAAAACTACAGGACTTTATCTCAGCCCGGCGAGTTTGTTTGACCTTTTCGCCCACACAAGTGGCCTCAGCTCCTCATCCTGGCCAAGCAAGCTGAGTCCTGGCTCTGCCGTTGGCTCCTCCTGAATGCTTGGCTGAGATCCAATGATCTAGAGGCTCTAATTCACTCCTGTTCCTGCTCGTTTGGGTAAAGATTGTAAACTTTTATTGCTTTCCTTTTGTAAGTGTGATATCCCTCAATGAGAAGAATAAACCCCTTTGTTTCAGCTGATTGCAGGAGCATAGAACCAGGTCTGGCTTTCTTCCATAACTGGCCTCTGGCGATCTGCATGGAGGAGAGGCTGATGCCAGCTTTGTGCTAAAGTCTCACCTTCAGGGAGTTACCGTGGCCTTAAGAGCAGAGCAAATAGCTGTGCCCCAGCCTTCTCGGTTGGTTATTATACGAGCTTAGCAATGGAAATCTTTGTAATGATTAAACCAAATAGC
>JAOXOE010007000.1:0-24883 GCA_028565055.1 Phoeniculus purpureus
CCCTGGAAGTGTTCAAGGCCAGGTTGGATGGGGCTCTGGGCAACCTGGTCTGGTGAGAGGTGTTGCTGCCCATGGCAGGGGGTTGAAAGCAGGTGATCTTCGAGGTCCCTTCCAACCCAGACCATTCCATGATTCTATGATCTCAAAAGGAAGGGCAGGATGATTGGTGACAAAAAACGGTTGAGCAATATGTTTTCATGGGTTTAGACATCTATTATTGTGAAACGTTCACATACAACACCGCCAAAGCCACCAGCACTCCCTGAAGTCTTTCTGCTGCAGCCTGTGACTGGCACTTGGACAGCCTGAGCCTGTCAGACAGACAGACAGACAGCCTTATCTGTTCACAGATAATTCCAGGCACTCCCTTCCCTTCCACAGCGAAGCCCAGTGGTTTGATTATTGCCTGTGGCATGAAGCTAAGGGTCACCAGGCCACCATGCAAGAAATAGGAGGGAATTCTCTAGAGGTCTCACAGGCAGAACTCACCCCCTGACATGTGCACAGCAGGCACAGGGGTACAGGAAAGGCCACTTCACTTGCAGAAGAGCTGTGAGGAGCAGAGGAAAATGGAGGCTGTAGAGTCTCCACCTCTGGAGACATTCCAAACCCACTTAGACATGGATGCTCTAAAGCTGGGCAGAGGCAGCAAACCAAATACACTTGCCTGATCTGTGCTGGAGTAATGGCTATGTGGGAAATGGGGGAGCTCCAGCTGGCACCTCCCTATTTCATAGAACCACAGAATTGTCCAGGGTGGAATAGACCTTCAAGATCATGAAGTCCAACCATTACCCCAGCCATCCCAAGACCACCACTAAACCCTGCCCCTGAGCTTCAAGTCTCCATGACTTTGACACACACCCGTCTCAGGCACAAACACCAGTCTGATCTTCACTAAGGAAAAAAAACCCAACAAAACAACCTGATGTGCCCTGCAGGCAGGAAGAACGCAGCCTTTATTTCCCCAGTAACCCCACAGGGGCTGCTTACAAGCAGGCATTGCAAAAGCAGGCTGGAACTCCTCCACCCCACGATTCCCTTCCCATGGCAGGGAGGGGACTGAGGAGATACAAGAAAACACTGGATAATTCATGTTCACCTCCGTGTACTGTTTGGGCTTCTTCAAATACATTGCAGGTAAAACTAAACCTAGAGGCAATGTATTCTCCTTCCTAAATGAGGTGGGTGCCCTAGAGACAGAGGATACAGAAAAAGCAGAGACACTGAACATCTTGTTTGCCTCTGTCTAGACTTCTGTGGGCTGTCCTGATATCAAGCCCTAGACAGCTGAGCTGAGACAAGGGAGATATTTTCCCTGGTTGGTGAGGACTGGGTTAGGGATAAGTTGAGCAAACTGGATGTACTTAAATCTGCTAGGCCACTCTCTGTCATCTTTGCTAAGTCATGGAGATCAGGAGAGGTCCACATTGAATTGTGTGGAGTCCACTGTATTTTTCCCTCACATAATAACATTTTCCACTATTTTAACTAATGATGAAAATAGTCTCTTTGTACCAAGAATCCTTTGACTTATATATACCTGCCAATCATTGTAGTCTCCTTAGTAACACGATATTGAGCATGAACCCTGCTTACACTTGAGACATACTTTCCTTTGTTTGTTTTGTTTTGATTACTTCCTCTTTCTTTCACTATTTGCTACTTTACAAATTTCTGCAGTCTCTACTTTTTCTTTTGGTTTTTATTGACAAAATTAACAAATAGGGGAGTACTCGAGGGAAATCTGAGTTTTAGGGGAACTTGGTTTGAAACAGCACTGTGGTATAAGCAATAATCATAAAGCACTAAAAACTCTAATCTTGTCAAGTTTTGACTTCAAGTGTTTGAATACAAGAATTATCTAAGAAACTTTATTGGCACAAATGTCATTACTTTCAACCAAGTTTTGTGTGTGTAATGGAGTAATACTGAAAACTGTAGCTTTGATTAATGGTATGATACTGGTTGGTATTGATGATGAGTGAAAGCAAAGATAATCAGAGCTCAGCTTTCAAAGACTTGCCTTACAGGCTGAATTTTACATTTTTTCTTCAGATCTTTGAAATTGTAACACAATTTGACTGCAACACAATAATGTATGCATCCATAATTACTGTGGACAGGCTTTATGAAAGCTTGCTGTCTTTTAACCTTGTCTGTAAGACTGGACATCTTTGCTTTACTCTTTTTTTCCTCTTTTGTCTTCAATTCATACAGTAAAAATAAACATTTGTTAACTTTAAAAATCTGAACTTTAAAAATTCCTTTTAGAATTTTAACTACTAGTGACTTACCATTTTCTGTATCTTATTTTTGTTATTCTTTCTTCTTCCACTCTTGTGTCATGACATTTTTTTCTAAAATGTGCATATTAGTCATTTTAAAAAATACATTTCCATGTTTTCTTTTATATCTTTTTTTTTTAATGTTGCATGAATTACCTGTAAATACTCAAGGATATTCTACATGACCTGTACATACCTGTAAATATTTAGGTATATAACCGTCATACTGTGTATTTAAATGATTTGATTACACATCTTAATGTTCTGTGCTTAATCCAGTAGAAGGCAGATTCACTTTTCTGTGCAAGTTGAGGACTGTTTTTAATAACAGTGGTAATTATTTTTAATTCTTAATCATTAAATAGTTTATATTTTATTTGTTGACTTAATTGACAATTTTTATTTTTACAGCACAGAAGAAACTCTTGAAACAGGTCAGTAAGTCAATATTGATAGGTTACTTCAAGTCAGACATAACTCAGAAGTCCACAAACAGCAAACAGCAGATCTGTGAAGAGAAACTGAAATATCTTCATAGTTTAGAATCTTCATGAACTCTTGCTTCTACACTGCAGTTGCCTTAGATACTCCTGAAAACATAAAGAATCATACTGGTTTTGCTTTCTGTCTCTTCTTATTTAAATGCTTTACTCCATAATTAATTCTGGATCAAATGCCCAGGAGTTTTAAAAAAAAATATCTGTTTGTGGAGTGTTTTACTTTGGCCACTGGCATACAGAGCTTACAGCTGGGAAATAATGATGCTCAAAAGACAGTGGAAAATAGCACCTGCTTTCTCACGCTGGTTTATGTTTGCAGTCTTGATAAAAATGCAAGACAGCATATGCAGAAACTGTGTAGAATCACTATTCACATGGTAATTCCTTTGTAATTGAATAATTTCTTTTCAGGTGCCTGAATGAATGCCCAACTAGCAGTGGGATTTGAGCACCCCTCCCTTAAGTTAATAAATGCCATATTTAGAATGGAACAGATTTCTTAGCTCAAAGACCACCACTCTGGGCACTCAAAAATGAAAAGTGTTCTCAAAAAAGTAGAACCAAATCCAAGTTTATCTGAGTAACTTATGTTTACCTGTCAAATGGAATTTAACAATACCTTGATTTTCCTGGATGACATGAACTGCCCTTGCAAACTTTTCTTAATATTATTTCCACTGTACTTTTCTGAATTTTCTGAATTTTTCTGAATTTTCTGAATTTTTATGATTTTTTCAAATTATTAAGATGTTTAACAGTTGCAAATATTTCTTCAAATACATCTTTTGCAAATTAGTTGGTGTGGTAGCAAAATTACAATTAGAGCAAGAAATTTTCATATATGAGCATACTCACTGTGTTTTGGTGGGTTTCTTAATGTTGGCCAAGGTTGCTGGTTAAGCCCTTCACATACAGAATGTGTGGTTAAACACTGCCTCTTCTGTCAGTTTTAGTTCTGATATGTAAGTATTTTAATATGTGGCCTAAAATCCATTTGCTAAATGACTGTACCAATATGGAAGTGCAGATGTACAATTTAGCAACTGGTCGTTAGGTTACAAATCACCTGAGTCTTAAGCTGTCATCTTTTTCTTATGTGTCAAGTAGCTTCTGTTCCATCACAGCTATTCACATTTGAGGTGTAAGATGTATTTTAAGAGAGGAGTAAGCTACATTTCATTTCATGTATGTCATCTGTACAAGCTCCTGCTCACATTGTTTACTGTGTATTCATTAAAATTGTGCTAGCATAAACACAGCATAATTCAGTGTCTTTCTTGCCTCTCGAAATCAAAAGCTAACTTAATTAATATGGTTTCCTACACAAGCAGTCAATCTGTCCATATCAATTAAAAGCTTGGCCAAAATGTCAAATAAAACCATGCCTGAGTATGCTCAAAGGTTTACAAATCTTTTGGCATTCATGGCTAAGTGTCATGTTGGCAGTGAAACAGTAAATCAGGCTCTGCACTCCATTTTTTCAGTTTTCCATATAGAAAGACTTTTTATTTTCCATTTCTTGACACTCAGTACCCTGAAAAACTGGTTTGGGTTTTTTTTTTCTGGTACTAAATAATAGTATTAAGCCTGCACAGGACTAGAACATGTTTAATTTGGCACATGTCCCTAAAAGGAATGGTTCTATTTTCCTTATGGTGAATCATTCAATATTCAGTAAATTATTCAATATAAAGAGAATGAAGAAGTATCAGTAATTTCTGCCTTGAGTTTTGCTTTTTCTTATTTTAATTAAAAATGTAATTTCCAAAATAAGGGGAAAATAAAACTGTAACCTTACTCAAGCTTCTGTGCTATAGAATAGCTTCTGATAGATCATTTATAAACAAAGATCTAAAGAAAACATATAAAGATGTATGCATGTGAAATGTATTGATTGCTAAAAGTGCTGAATGTGCCTGACATGAGCTCAAATTTGGTCTCAAGTGTGACAAAACTTTAAAAAGTCATCTCTTGTGTCTGCTGGAGTGTTCAGTGTGTAACAATGTTCCCCCTTGCATCCAATAAAGACTTTCTCTGGTTCTTTTTTTGTCGATATATTTGTAAAAACACTTTTTTATTACCTCATGCTGTGGTAGCCCGGCTGAGTTCTAGATGAGCTTGAGCTTTTTCCCCTCTAATGTTCTTTCTACACAAACTAACTTAATCCCTGTACTCTTCTTGAGCCTGCCCCTTCTTCCAAAGGTGGTAGACTCTCTTCTTTCTCCTAAATCACAGCAAAATTGCCCATTCAGCCAGGTCAGTGGTGAAATAACCATGTTATGCCTTGGAGTTGTAAGGGGCTTGTTGGATAGTGTCAGTTGGTAAGAACATTACTAGTAAAGATCAGGATGTGGGTTTATTACTGTCAAGATATTATTTTGGGGAGGCTTTCTGGTTCCGTATAATTGTATATACGAAGGAAAGGGATTAAATGCAAATATCACAGCCAATGCTTTACTTGTAGATTAGAGTTTTATACTTTTCTTTCCAGTTGTTCTCAAAATCCAGTTGACTTACATTTATCAGCTCTGGACAGAAAAAAGTACCAACCACATGCTCTTGTCTCAGTGCTGATTGAATAGATTTCCTGAACCACAGTCTGAGGAAAAACACATTAACTATAATGAATAGGTCCTATAAAAGTTTAAATCCTGCTATAGCTAATCAGTTTGAACAAGACATTTAAGCTGTAAATAGCTTTTAAAAGTAAACAGAGCTTCTCACTAAGTGACAGCTACTAATACATTTTCTGCTTCTGAGTGTGAGAAAATTAATGTACCAAGAAAATGCCTACTATTTAAAGGCATCTTGCTTTTTAACAACTGAAATTGTAGACCACTGAAGTGTCTCATCATTAAATTATGTACTGTACATTAGAAACAGATGTACCACTAGAAACCTTTCATGGCAGCACAGTCTTCAAGTGTTGCCAAATTGGATGATGCTAAAACAGAAGACACAACATGAATCAAAGACTAGTTGGTCTACGTAAGTATAAAATACAGAAAAGGAACAATGTTTTTCAGTTCTTCTACACAACACAATATTTGAGAATTAGCCAATGAATGCATTTTTCTACCATGTAGAGACATTATTTTATGGGATGAACTTAATCATTTTCTGAGGCGTTCCCCAACTTCAAAATGATGTTTAAGGCTTTAGGCTTAAGCATCATTTTAAGGCTTGCTCTTAAGAAGGTACTGATCTGAATTAGGATAAAACTTTTAAGACATTGAAAACATAACAGGAGGTAAAGATGTATTAGAGTACTAGATACAAATTTTGAATACAATAATCTTGTGACGATTGATTCAACTTCTGCTATGCTTAAAGACCACAATGCTATAAAACCACACAATCATAGAACAAAACTGTTCCTTTACGTGTTTTACATCCTTAGTTTCATTTTAATTAGAGATATAATTTTCTAATGTTACAGGTTACAACGAGTCTTTATTTTTCTCACAGAATATTTCATACCTCTAAACCTTGTACTATTTCCAATTTAGAACCCCAAATCTCAATTTTAAGTAAACTACCTTGTACAACCTTATATTTCATATTTTATGAGAGATGAGTCTAAAATGTGTCTATTTTCTCTTCTAAAGAAACTATGAAACCACTGGTTGCATTTAAAAGAGGATTAAAAGAAAAATGACAGTGTAGCAGTGCCTCAGGTGCCTGATCCAATATCTACTAGAGTTGTCTGTGTTCAATAGGCTTAGAAAGGCAAATTATAAATGAACTCCATAATAGAAAGAAGTTTGAGTCAATTGTTTTTTTTGTTTCCAGATTCAGTACTGACATATATTACCATCATTTCTACTCTTCAAAAGTTCTGATGTCATGGTGTTCAGCCAAGGAGAAGAGCAAATGTTTCCTGAGGGGATGCTCTTGGCTCTGAGAATATTCTCTGAGGACTTGGTCAATTCTGTCAAAAAAAATTAACTTTCTGAGTGAAGATGTGTATATCTTGCATCTAAAACGTGTGGGTTTAAGCTACATGAATTTCTTGCCCACTATACTTAAATTTGATCCCTAGGCTGTTCACTGTGTTTTATTATGCTGCCACCTCAGTTATAAGCACTTTCACCAACAGATATATGGTTAGGTGGAAATAATGTTCATGACAGCATCCAGCTTTTGAAGACAAAAGTAGTTGTCTGTCTCCAACATCACTTACTCAGATAGTAAAACTGAAGAAAATGAGAAAATTGAACCAAAAAAAGGAAAAAAATTCCATTAGACACATGGCTTGGATGCAGGCTGGAAAATATAACACAATAATTTAAATTCCAGAATATTTCCAAAAATACTTATAACAAGGATCCATAAGAATAAGACCAGCCTTGCTGCTGACAGTTGCTATGAATAAGATTCACTGGAAAATGTTCATTGTAGGGAAGTCCTACTCAGTTCGTATACAAATTCTGCCTTTATGTACAACTGTATGAAACCCCTGAATTTAATGTGAGGTCAGCAACTGGTGAGGCTGCACCTTGAATATTGTGCTCAATTTTGGGTCACTCACTATGCATAGAAGTGCAGGAGCAGGTCCAGAGAAGGGCAACAATGCTCATGAAGGGTCAGGAGCACAAGTCCTATTAGAAGTGTCTGAGAGAATTGGCATTGTGTAAGCTGCAGAAAGGGAGGCTGAGGGGGAGACAGGTGCACATTATTCTCCTGCACATAATTATTTTAAGTTTTGTAGGTACTCACAAAAAAAATCATGAGTTCCTTTAAATAAGTTTTTTCTTGCATTTTAGCAGGAAGGCAAAGAGAAGTTTATTTTTATGAGCCATATCAGGTGTGGGCTTGGCCACTGTCAGTGCAGACTTGTGAAAGTTATCTGCTGTCTTGTTATGTTGGTTCAGGTGCTCACAATCTCATTTTTCCTTTTGATGAAAGACTAAAGAAACACCTCATTCATTTGTGAATAATTTACTAACAAACATTTGATGCCAAACAATCTAAAAAGAAGTAAGTAAGAAAATAACAAACTAATTAAGAACACTGAGCTATCAGTCTTTTTTGTAGCCTTATTAGGAAAGAAAGCTCTCAGATTGATATGGATCCAGCTTTCTGTATTTAGTGAAGAAATAAGTTTTAACGTGATCCTGTAGATCAGTAATAGTCATTGGATATATATTATAAAAAAAAAGAATTCTGTTGCAGACACTTTCTGAGCTGTGTGCTAGTGTATGTGATAACTTGGAGAGCAGTGAAGGTGACGGATCACTGGAACAGGCTGCCCAGGGGGGTTGTGGAGTCTCCTTCGCTGGAGAGGTTTAAAACCCACCCAGATGTGTTACTGTGCGACTTGGTGATGCTGGTGTGGCAGGGGGATTGGACTAGATGATCTTTTGAGGTCACTTCCAATCCCTAATGATTCTATGATTCTATGAAAAGAGAAGTATTGGTGAATACATTAATAGAGCTCTTAGTTCGGAATTTATGAAGCTATGTTTTCCAAAGAAAATGAAGAGAAAATATGTTGTGTCTGAATAGAATTATGTTAACGGTTCAGAGTTTCCTTAGTCACAATGGTAGAAGTGTTTCTTAATTTTGGAAAAATTTAACCTTGATTTACAAGTTTAGGCCAAGATGAAACATCAGTCATTATTTTCAATACACATTTGAATACTAGGATATTTTTAGTGTTAAAAGATTGCTAGAAGAAGGGTAGATTTTTGCAAAAGAAAAAATGACACAATCCTATATTATTCTGATATCTTTTGTGGGCATAAGTGTAGAGAGAATCTTTACAAAAACATCATTTATTTATTACACAGAGGTCTGATGCAACAGAAATACAATACGTGATGCTAATTGGTTGTCTGGCTTCCAACTTTTTAATTGTATCACCAGATACGTGGTCTGTTAGATTTAGGTGATGGTAGAGATTACATAAAGGATAAAGGGATTTATATTTTTGCCAGGTCTATGTTGCAGGAAGTAAAGGCAAATCTGCAGTCCAGCTCTCTGCAGTGTGGCTCAGTCAGGAAAAAGAAAGTTCAGCCCTCACTTGTGACATTTATAGCACCATGGAGAATGGATATAAATTTGCTCTTGTATTGGTTATGTGTTAGAAAATGCTTGATTCCCTAAGCTGCCATGTCATGTCAAGGAGTCAGAAATTAACACATAATACTTGGATTTCACTATTGGATTTTCTTCTGATTTGTGATGAAAATAAAATTTCAAGTGAAAATGCCAGAGACTGAGGCTAGCAAAAATGTGCCTGATGGACGGTTTCAGGGGCTTAACTGAGAGAGGATTGTGTTCCCTACAGTCTCCTGGAACTGTCGACTAACAAAATCCTAAACTTAAGTTATGCACAAATTATGTTAAAATCAGGGGCTTTTCCACAGTGCTGTTGACAGGAGTAGTGGCTGTTCCCTCACTTGTTGAGAGCTGTTTTCTGGTTGAGTGTTGCCATGTAAGGAAGATGCAAGAAAAGATTAGCCGGCTTTGTTGAATTATGGTTTTCTGGCTTTAATGAGTCTAACAAAGAAAAGGCTTCAGCTCTTCAGAAATATGTATGGTTGTATGACCAAGGCAAGGCAGAATAAAGAACAAAGGAACTCCCACAAAGCTGTAACTTGGAAGGTGAATACTTGTGACAACATCAGGAAGGTGGATGATGGTCTGTGCTGAGGGGTTGGTATCAGGAGATGAAAAAGTTCTTCTAAGGAAATGCTCCAGCTATCGTACTGTAGAAAGTCAGTGACCACCAAGGTTCATTCAGACTAATACCTCTTGATTCTTATTCTTGACTAGTGTGGACACTGAGCACACCATAGGTAACTACACAGGCCTGGGTTCAGGGTTTAGGAACACAGCACTTCAAATAATATTCCTCTCAGTTCTTCAGGTCATGCATCTGATTAGTAGGAAACAGATCCAGAAGACTAATGTCTGTTTGCTAAGCTGGTATTGCTAGTGAGACTGGATTCTTTGAGTATGGTTTAAAAAGAGTTTACTATAAAGACAGAAGCTCCACCTGAAAAGAAAAAATGTATGTGAACAAATACAGTCCGTTCAGTGAGCAGGGTTATAAATTAGGTTCATCAGTCAACAGGGACAAGTAAAGAAAACACAAGTGGTGGAGTGCTGCAAGGGAGACTTGTTACATTCTTGCTTAGAAGACAGAATATTCAAGACTCTGTGCAATGATATAAAAAATTAGAGCAACATTCTCAAAAAATTGGAAGTCCACATGAAAGGACAGTGCTGTAGATTGCTGAGAACAGAATCACAGTGTCTTAGTGGGAAAGTGCATATGATGCTCATGATTTGCTATAAGTTGTTTAGAAATGATAGCTGGAGAACATGAAGAAGGGGCATTGCATTATATTTAAGAGCAATTTCACTGCACAGGGCTCCAAGAAACTGTTGTCAGTAATCTCTGCACCAAGACTCTGGTGGAAAGTACTGTTAATGGTTATGTGTTGAAAATCTTTTAGATATCTTCCAAGATGAATAAAAGGGTAAGACTTTTGGAAAGGGGTTAGTACAATTCTCTGGAAAGAAATGCCTGATGCTTATAAGGATTTTCAATCTCCCAGGCATCTGTGAAAAGAACAGCAAGAATTCAGGTACCCCAAGAATTTTTTAAGCTACATGGATATCTGGGTGGAATCCACAAAAAAGAGGGGGAGAGACTTTTTAGCAAGGCCTGTTATGACAAGGACAAGGGGTAATGGTTTTAAACAACAAGAAGGGAATATTTGATTCAATGTAAGGAAGAATTTTTTTTTTTTACATTGAAGGTGGTGAAACAGTGGAACAGGTTGCTGAGAGAGGTGGTGAAGACCCCTTTCCATGGAACATTGAAACTCAGGATGGGTGGACCTCCAAGCAACATAATCTAGTTGAATGTTCAATGCAGGAATGTTGGACTAGATGATTTCTAAATGCCTCTCCCAATTCATTCTATGATTCTAGTGGAAGGTGGGATGGAGTACAATAGTAGAGTGGTGTTGGCCAACTTTGATCATCATGAAGGGATAAGTTGTCCCCTTCCTCTGCAAGTTTGATAATAACAAGGCTAAGTTTTCAGTTGTATTTTGAAGGATTGGCTTTCTAGACTTGCATGGTCACTTGTGTGTGAGCATGTGTCACAAGAAGCGGACTCAGTTATATGTTAAATGCATGAGAGATGAAGTTGTTCCGCTTTCTCTTACTGTAACCAGAGGGAAGAGTCCTTTACTATCAAATTGATGCAATTATCCTTCCTAAACTATTTTGATACCACCTCTTCACCTCAACCTCACACAAGGACAAACCTTACACTACATAGCAGTCTGAGATGGAAAGATGATGCAGAGTTCCTAAAAAAACCCAACTTTATTCTTTAAAGAATCTAGCCCTATTAAATGATCTTTCCCCCAGCACTTTTGTTTCCAGGTGTATTCACTGACAAAAGAATAATGTGCCATGCATTATGAATGGGTGGGTTTGAGACTACAGCTATGCCCTGCTCAAGCTTTTTGTACATCATAATGCCATAGATGACGAGGGACAAGATAAGACTGAAACTGGTGGTGTTTATGCTGCATTGGTCTTGTAGCCACTACCAACCACAGATTCATGTTTTTATTTTACTCCAGCAAAGTTTCTATTATCAGCTGTCTCACATGTGGCTAACTGGCATATAGGGGATTATTCCCTGAGATAATAAAAGACTATCTTGGTTTTTGTCTCTGAAGCAGAGCTTATTTTCTTTTCTGCTTAGTAGCTCAATTCTTAGCAGCTTGAATAGTGCTGTAGTTTGGATTCAGTTTGAGAAGAATGCCATTAATATGGTAATGTTTTTGTTGCCTAGGAAATCAAGAACTTTTCAACTTCCCATGTTTTGCTAGTGTGCAAAAGAAGAAGCTGGAGGAAAGCATAGCCAGGGAAGCTGACCAAGACTAGTCAAAGTGATATTCTCTAGCCTAGAACATCATTCTCAGTAACTACAGTGGGGACATCTGACTGTGGGGGTGTAGAAATCTGCTCAGGCATTGGTCAGTAGATGGTGAGCAGCACTGTGAATCTCTTGGGTCTTTTGGGTTTTATTTCTCCCTCTGTTTCTATTATTTTAATTTAAAATATTATAATTGTAATTATATTAGCTTATATTTTATTGTAGTTATTTTGTTTCGGTTATTGGATTCAGAGAAGGGGAGTCAGTGTAGTAACATTGACAAAGTATGTAAGGATGTAATGAGAAAAGATAAGTCCTACCTGGAATTCAACCTGGTAAGAGATATTAAGAACAAGAAGAGAGTTGAGTAGAAAACGTGTTATAAATCTTAAATATGCATAGATTTACAGAGTGCCCGTATCTTGGGAAATCTGACATAATTCACTTCCTATATTTGATTTTTTTCTTTCTTGCCACACATTTCCAAGAAAGAAGCACTTATCAGACTGAATGTCAGAGAAAGATGATGAAGACAGGGCTCCTCATTAATAAGACACAGACTTACTCATGTATAGACAGATAGTAACGGTACACATCTGAGTTACACTTCTCTAATGGCTGCTAGGTAGGATTATTAGTGAACTGAGAGATTGTGGATTCTTAAGCTTGTGTGTCCACTGCTTATTTCCCAACATTCTTCACAAATACAGAAGACACTAAGATTTAAAAGTGACTGTTTGGCAATAGATCTTTGGCAACTGTTTTGTCCTTAGATCTTAGGTCATGTAGCTTGCCCATTTTAGATATTATAATGGAGAAATTACAGTAACACCGGAGCTCAGCAACTACCGTATTTGTTGAGAGAATGAAAACATAAGAGCCAGTTAAAACTGATTTACACACAAACTAGATTTGAAGAGGGAATGGTGAAAGGGGAAAAACTAGACTCATTGGAGACAAGTCTTGGAATGTCCCATGGGTGTTTGTGGGATGTTGTGCTAGGTCCACTGCTATCTTAGTGGAGGTAGGGGACAGTGGGCCAAGTGACAAGTGAAGAACATAAGGGCTACTGATTAACTAGGACTCGTGATGGTGCCTGGCAATGATCAAGTGGGAATTACAATTTCACCACCCAAAATTGTGCATCTGCTAAAGTGCGTCTATGCCAATGTACATAGTATGGGCAATAAACAGGAAAAGCTTGAAGCTGTGTCTGGCAGGAAAACTATGATGTAGTTGACCTCACAGAGACACAGTAGGATGAATCACATACTGGAACACTGTGTTGGACACCGATAAGCTCTTTCAGCCCAACATAATAAATGATTGTATGATAAGCCAGGAAATAGTGGTGGAAAAATGACCTTGTATGTTGAGGAATGCCTCAACTATCTCAAGCATCATAATGATCATGATGACAGGGGTGAATTCTCACGGATGAGAAGGAGGGAGAAGGTCAGAAGGTGGGGGTCTGTTATAGACCACCCAACCAAGACAAAGAGGTAGATGAAGTATTCTCTAAGAAGGTAAAGTCTCAGAATAATTGGCCATTGTTCTTATGGGAGAATGAAGTGGGTTAAAACTAAGAAACTGCTTTGCTTCCGGGTTTCACCACCAACTTTGTGGTGGGTTCAAGATTATTATCATATCGGTCCTTGGTTTTTACATTATAGACCTGGGGAAAGAGCATGTCAGTCAAGCAGAGATGGGTACCACCACCCTCTCTATTATTCATGTGTCACCATTGTTGTCTGTAGACAGTGGTAGCCTCAGCTGTGCAGACCGGCAAACTCTTCAATTCTTCAGCTCAGCTTCTCCAGAAAAAGGCTGATCAAGCAGGCATGATTCCTCAGCACCTGAACTTCATCCCTTGATACAGGAGACATGTTTCAAAAAGGACCCAGTCTCTGTCTCCCATGCCCAAGTTTTAAGGATTCTTGAGTCCTTCTGCTTTCTTCAGCTAAGCACAAAGGAATTCTCAGATGCCTCTCTTGTGTTTCCTTCTTTCACCAGGATTGAGCATCCTCAGCTTTTCTCTGTGGCAGAAATGATAAAAAGTCTCTCTTCCTGCTGATCAGTGTATTCTAAGATGGAGACGACAACTGCATGGCCCCAGCCACATGCGAGATTCAAGATGGAGACCGACCACATGGTCACATCAGTAGGGGCCCCCCAACTCTGCAAATGTGGTTGAGAGGGCTCCATGACTCTCACAACTCCCTTCTCCTCCTGCCTCAGGTACAGGGGGAAAGGGAAGAATTCTTCAGCTTACCACAGGTGGCTGAGTGGCTGCTCTGTTGTAGGGGGGAAGATTGGCACTAAGTTTGTGATTCCCTGGTCCATATTGCCAGCTGAGTGCTGGGCTGGGTTGAAGCCAGGACCAGTCCGGGTCAGAGGTGGGAACGGGGTGGAGCTGGGGACGGGCCAGGGCTGGGGCTGGAGTCGGGACTGAGGTTGGGCTGAGCCAGGCCGGGGCATGGCCAGAGCCAGACCACCTGCCCGGCCGCAGCAAGCCATCGCAAGCCACCCTATCCCCTCTCATCTTCCCCCTGAACCCTGGAAAGTTGGGGGTGGGTGCCAGAGCTGAAGCCCTGTGCTGCGAGGAAGACCCTAGCCAAAAGAAGCAGGGCCACAATAATGAGTCCCTTTTATCTTGTCACCTAGCCCACATCCCACCAAGGCAGATACTTGGGATGACTCTCTTAAAGCAAAATGCACCTTTTTCCTCATGAAAACACAAATCTATACATCTGAAAATTCTTGTAATTTTCAAACTGCAACCATACACCCCAACACTATATCTAAATGACTTTTAATCACATCCAGAGATGTTCATTCAACCACCACCCTGGCAGCCCATCCTAGTATCTGACCACTCTCTCTCCATGAAGAATTTTTTCCTGATGGCCAATCTAAACCTACCTTGTTGAAGCTTGAAACCATTCCCTCTGTTTCTGTCACTAATTGCCTATGAGAAGAGACCAGCATCAACATCTCTACGGTGTCCTTTCACATAGTTGTAGAGAGCAATGAGGTCTCTCCTTAGCCTTCTCTTCCTCAAAGTAAGCAACCCCAACTCTTTCCATCTCTCCTCATAAGATTTGTTCTTCAGGCCATTCACTAGCTTCATTGCCCTCCTCTGTACTCACTCCAGCACCTCAATGTCTCCCTTGTACTGAGGTGCCCAAAACTAGACACAGTACTCAAGGTGTAACCTCACTGGTGCTGAGTACAAGGGGACAATCACCTCCCTGCTTTGCTGGACACAAGTTTCTACCCCTCCTCTTATTCTTAATGTATTTATAAAATCTGTTTCTGTTATCGTTCACCACAGATGCCAATTTTAGTTCTAGTTGGCCTTTCTAGTTTTCTCCTTGCATGTTTGTAATCCTCATAAATTGCCTGCCTCCCCTTCCAGAGACTCTAAACTCTCCTTTTGCTCCTGAGTTCTGGCCAAAGCTCTTGTTCAGCCAGTCTGGTCTCCTACCTCCTTGTCTTGTCAAATACAACACAGCAGAGAGGAAACAGTCCCAGACATTCCTAGAATGTGTGAAAGATAACTTCCTAACATAGCAAATGAGTACTCTAACTAGGGAAGTCTCCTTTCTAGACTTGCTCTTTGTGAATAGAGAAGGACTACTGGGAGATGTGAAAGCTGGTAGTTGTCTTGGGCTCAGTGATCATGAGACTTGGAAAGTAAGGAAGGTTGTTGGTAGAACTACACACTTGATGTTCTGGAGGGCAGACTTTCAGTTGTTTAGTAGACTGGTTGACAGAGTCCCTTCAGAGACAATCCTGAAGGACAAAAAAGTCCATGAAGGTTGGACATTCCTTAATTGTGAAATCTTCAAGCTATTCTTGTGTGCTGTAAAATTAGCAGATGAAGTAGAAGACAAGCCTAGCTAAACAGACACCTTTGTCTGGAACTAAGGAAGGAAAAGAAAGTTTATTGTCTTTGGAAAAGGGGAAGGCAACTCACAAAAAGTACAAGGCTACACAGATAAACCGATACACAGATCATTAGGAGTTGCAAGGGTTCTCCAGAGGTCATCCTCCCGGCTCAAGCAGGATTGAAAAACCTGTTGCAAGTTGTTGCAAGTCTATGTAGGGATAAAATTAGAAAGGCCAAACCTCTATTAAAGACAATTAAAAACTTTCTGTAAGTCAGTAAGTCAACAGTAAAAGGATAGCTAAAGACACTCTCCATCTCCTACTCTATGTGGGGAAAAACAGAATCACAGAATCAGTTTGGTTGGAAAAGATCCCTGGGATCATCGAGTCCAACCAAGTAGGGGAGATGGCCACTAAGAGCAAGGAAAGGCTGAGCTACTCAATACTTTTCTTCAGTATTCACCAGCAATGCCAATTATTCCCTGAGTGCCCATCCTCCTGAACTGGAAGACAGAGATGGCAAAAAGAAGGCAGCTGCCATAATCCAAGAGGAAACAACCAGTGAGCTGTTGTGCCACTTAGATGCACACAAATCTATGAGGATGGATGGGATCTACTCAAGAGTACAGGAGGAGCTGGTGGAAGTGCTCACAAAGGCATTCTCCATTCTTTGTCAGCAGTCCTGGTTAACTGTGGAGGTCCCAATAGACTGGACATTAGGAAATGTGACATCTACAAGAAGGGCTGGAAGGAGGGTTGGGGGAACTACAGACCTGTCTGTCTGACCTCAGTCCTGGGGAAGCTTATAGAGCATATAATCTTGAGCGCTCTTATGTGGCATACATGGGACAATCAGGTGATTTGGCCCAGTCAGCATGACTTTATGAAGGGACGGTTCTGTCTGATTAACCTGATCTTCTTCAACAGTGTGATCTGCCTAGGGGATGAAAGAAGGGCTGAGGATGTTGTCTACTTGTACTTCAGTAAATTGTTTGGCATTATTTCCCATAACATTCTTCTTCACAAACTTACTGCTCAAGACTTGGGTAATTACAAGCTTTATTGGAAAAAGAGCTTGCTGGATGGATATGCCCAAAGAATGAAGGTGAATTAAGTTAAATTCATTTGGTGTCTTATCACAAGTGTGTTCCCCAGGGGTCAGTACTGGATCTTGTTCTCTTTAATATC
Source organism: Phoeniculus purpureus (assembly GCA_028565055.1). Lineage (NCBI taxonomy): Eukaryota > Metazoa > Chordata > Aves > Bucerotiformes > Phoeniculidae > Phoeniculus > Phoeniculus purpureus. The sequence continues at coordinate 16,779 of JAOXOE010007000.1, forward strand.
TTTCTTAATTATCTGGATGAGGGGATTGAGTGCTCCCACAGTAAGTTTGTCAATAACACCAAGCTAGGCAGATATGTAGATCTGTCAGAGGGAAAAGAGGATCTACAGAGGTACTTAGGTCATAATAACTCCATACAGTGCTACATGCTTGGGGTTCAGTGGTTGTACAGGAGTACTTAGGGAAAGACCTGGAAATATTGGTTGATAATCAGCTCAGTATGATACAGCATTGTGCCCAGATAGCCAAGGAGGTCAACAGCATCTTGACTTGCATTAGGAATGGTGTGACCAGGAGAACCAGAGAATTGATTGTCCTCCTGTACTTGGCACTAGTAAGACCACACCTGGATGCCTCACAAGAAGGGCATAGATGTGCTGGAGTAGGTTGAGTAGGTCCAGAGAAGGATATTCTGAAGGGTCTACAGCACAAGCCCTGTGAGGAGCAGCTGAGGCAGATGGGGCTATTTAGCCTGGAGATATTACCTTAAAAGAAGTTGGAGTGAGGAGAGGGTCAGTCTATTCTCCCTGATAACAAGCTACTCCTCCAGTCCAATAAGAGTAGAGGAAATGGCTGCAAGTCACACCAAGGGAAGATTAGGTTGGATATTAGGAAGAACTTCACTGAAAGGCTCATTGGGCTTTGGCACATGTTGTCTAGGGCAGTGATGTAGTCAGCGTCCCTGGAGGGATTTAACTGATGTGTGGACCTGGACTTTAGGAATGTGATTTAGTCATGACCTGGCAGTGTTAGTTTAACAGTTGGACCTTGTTAATAGCCTCTTCCAATGAAAGAGTTTCTGTGATTCTGTGACTTTTGTGATAGTTACTACTAAGGCTCTGATGATTTCTTACCATCACTAACTGGAAAAAATACAGTTTTATAAATGTGATGTTCCAGTTAGCAACACAATTATAATGGAACATTTGGCAAGAATTTTCTAGGAAGAGATCTAAAAGAGGCAAGGGAATCTTTGGTAGCAGGCTGGCCAGCTTGGTGAGTTGGACTTTAACTAAAGTACTCAGGGGCAATGATCTAAAATGAGAACACCCATTTCACCATCACTACTAAAACCAGTTGGGGAACAAATCTGGCCAAACAGAGTATGGAATAGTAGAAGTCTTGTAGAAAAGACAAATGGTAAGGAATATAATTTGTTCTTGGGGAGATTCCAGTTGGACTCTAGAGATAAATTTTTCACTGTCAGAGCAATTAGATATTGGAATAGTCTTTCATAGGAAGTGGTGGATTCCACAACTATAGACAGTTTTAAGGCTCAGATTGACAGGGTACTGGGCCATATAATTTACACTGTATTTCTTTAACGTAATAAATTGTGATCCTTGAGGTCCTTTCCAATCTGGTCTACGGCGATACTGTGTGATACAATGAATACTATCCAATGGACAAATGTTCATTATGATATATTATCTGTAGGATGTGCTAACTTAAATAACTTGGTAAATTAAAAGGTATACGCAACTTCCATCTCAGCTAAGCATAAAACTGATGTCCTGGTCAGTAATTCACAATTAGTCATTTTGTTTACTTACATATGACCACACATATTTTAGACTTTAAAGGAGAAGGTAATAGCCATATGTTGACTTTCTTTTCTCTATTTTCCCCTCATGCCGTCTAGGTGAATAATTATTTTAACCACTGTAAAACACTACTAACACAAAAGTTGGGGGTCATTAAAAAAAAAACCCTAAACCAAACCAAAACTAATAACAACAAAAAATACCAATGAACATCAAAAGATGTCCCTGAATAAAAATGGATTCTAAGTAAAGAACTAAGGCTCTGTTGTATAATAGTTCATAATAATTGTATCAGAAATTTGTTTGTCTGTTTAAATGCAACAGTTGTCCTCCTTTTCTAGTGAAAGACAATAAATTTGAAAGTCAGTTAAATAATGGGATTTTGAAGGGCTAAATTCTATTCTGACAGTTGTTAGAAATCTGTGTGAATCAAGAATATACACAAGAAAAGTTCAAACCGTCTGGTTTAGATGACTGCAGTCAAAACCAAAGCTTTAAATCAATCTAATGGTGTAATAGTACTCAAAATCCTTCTTTCAAAAGTGCATCCAAGTTGCTGTTCTAAAAATAATATATGTTGTTTTCATAGTTGTTAATTTCTGTCAGCTTTTTTCAGCCAAAATGACAAAATTCATTACTCTTGTACATTTGTACTATTGTACTAATTCAAAACTTTTTTAAACATTATGTTTTGTTGTTACTGTGAAGCTTGTCAGACTATGCATTCATCTCAAAAAGGGAAACATGCCTTCACAATGACTGTAGACATACAAGTTTGTAGTCAGATTATTCAGATGCCTTTGACTATCCTCTCTGATGCTTACAAAGTGATTTTGAAAGCACATAGCCCAAACTCTTCTAATTTTAGAGGGAAATTGATTCATTTCATGTTCTTTAGGTTAACATATAGGTTATGAAGGACTTTTTTAAAGTATTGACCTTCAATGCATAAGGACCCATATGGATCGAGTCCAACACCCTGCTTCTTGCAGGAATACCTAAACTAAACTATACTACTAAGAGCAATGCCAAGGTGCTCCTTGAACAATAGCAAGCCATCTCTTCTTCAGGTTCATCAAGTCAAATGGCTCAGCTGCTTCTCATAAGTCTTGCCTTCAAGGCCTTCTACTATATATTTTTTGCTCTCTTACGGACGCACTCTGGCAAACTTACTTAATGTGCACTTAATTACTTTGTCCAGATAACTTACTAGAAAGCAGCAACATTCACATTGGGTCATGGGCTCAACTTGAGTCTATTAAAAGATATGTTGTCAAACAGTACTCACATTCAGACATTTATATATGAAGTAGAAAGCCCAAAAATATTGTTAAATATATAATATACACAAAAGGTATTAGAGATTGAAACATTATGATATTTCTGTGGATAATTAAATGAAATTTTTCAAGATCTGAATAAGAGTATGTTGAATTAGTTAAGTATACATGCTTTTCAAATACATCAAATATACCCCAAATCTCTTGTATTTGGATATGTCAGTAGCTGGTAATAATGAAACTGGTTTGTGCATTGCAGTAGAAGGTAAGAACAATGCAAACCAGTGTTGTTAAAGAATACTAAATAAAGAATAATAATAATATTGATAATAATCTTGGTCTTTTTTGGAGCATGCTGTAACTGAATGTCATAGATGCAATATAGTGTAACAATTAAAGGGTTTTTTTAACTTGTCCTTCTTTCTTAAATAACTTGCTTACCTATTATCTACTTCTTCCCAAGTAGTCTGTTCATTTCAAGTTTCTGACTCTATGTGTGTCAAAGATAGAAGAGCATATTTCTTTTCAGAAAATGAGTATTTTTAAGTTCACTTTCCTTTCTCTATTATTCTTATCCATGAAGTTCAGACTTGCTAGACTAAATTAAAAAAGCATGGCACATTCAATTTTCCTTTATTGTTTTACTGATACTTAATGTAGTTCAACCTTTTTTTCCCCCTGAATGTTCACTCAGGAAATCCTTTACTATATTTGTACAGATGTCTTAAACAGAAACACATGCAGTATGTCTGATGTGTCTTGATACCCTGTTTGACAAGTGTTCAGCAGATCTGATGATATGTATATAACATTTCCTGTAACTGAATTATATACTTCGTCTGTGTAAGTGTAAAAATGTTCAAAGCTTTTAGTTTTCAAGGAGACAGGATTTTCTAACAAAAAAATTATCTGTAGGAAAGTGCCTTGTTTCATTGCTCTTAGCACAGGGTTTTTCAGTTCCTGATGGACAATGCCAAAACTCTATCAGTGTGAACCTAGAAATAGAAATTTATAGAGTGAAACCTTTCACATTGAAAACTTGAAGTTTATATTACAGTATATCATAGATTTTGTACTTCAGGTAGTTCTTTGGGTGTGTTTTATCCAAAATGAATTACATATGTTCCAGAAGTTCACTGTACTATGAAACAAAACATGACAAATGTGGACAATTTGTAATACTTGCTTTAAGATGACACAATCACATAATCTCAAAGCAAAACTTAATACAGACACACCTATAAACAGTGGGTTATGCTTATCTGATTCCTTGTTTCTCACAAATCTTCTCCTCTGCATATCTTATTTTCCCTTTTTGCAGTTATTTGTAATATTGTATTGCAGAACATTTTGAAATGGGTTTACATGAATACGATCTTGATTAATTAAGTTATATTTAGAAGTTTATAGAGTTCAGATGGAAAAAACACTAAATTTATCCCTTTCATTCTTGGACTAAAGTTATTTTTCTTACAAAAATAATGTTATTTTTCTTGTGCTAAAGAGACTTAGGCGCATTAAGAAATTTTGGGGTTTAATTTGTGTTTTTTAGCATTTATAGAGCAATAGAGGTCATACTTTTAATAAATGTAAAGGAACAAGGAATCTGTACAGTTGCAGACTATTTCTTTGCATGAGTGACAAGAGAAACAATAGTATCCTTGCAGAAACTGAGCACAGCAAAATGAATCAAAAGGGAAAGAATGGAGCTTACAAGGTTCCAGATAGAAAGAGCCAAAAGGCATAGTAATAGCCTACAAAAGGCTTTATCTTTTTGGAATCTCAGTGTCTCTGAAGAGAGTAAAAGTGAAGTAGTCATAAGGAAAGAGTTGACAGATGGCTTTTATGAACTGTAGAATGTATGTGGCACATAGTGCTTTTGCAGAACTCTGTATGGAGTAAAACAGCCTGGAATATTTTTTAGATCAATTACTGTGACTGTGATCTTCCAGTACAGTTATAAATATTCTTCATATAATTTTGGTTTGTGTGTTTTCTTTTTGAACTTCCATTTTGACAATAAGACTTTATTCTTAGCACGCAATATAGATGGTTTGTGCTTAATGAAATCTAGCACACTTTTTCAGAGTTTGACATGTTTTATATTGCATGGCCTGCACCTTATATTTCAAGACATCTGTATAAAAAAAATAAGCAGGAGAAGTTGTGGACTTTTCAAACTGAAAATGTATTTGAAAAAATAAGTTATAATGTATTACTTCAATTTACTTTTCCATTGATTTAGCAAAAGTATTCTTTCAGATATTGATTTTAATATGAATCTATAGTTACACACATAGTATACTTGGTAAGTAAATGAGCAAAGTTTAATAGCCAACATATGTAATGCTGCTTTGCACATTTTGCATTCTTTTTGATGCTGTTACCTGTGGTTACATCTTGTGCAGTATTTAATGTAAGTCCAACAAAATAAAAGAAAACTTAAAATTTCCAAGTTAACTTACAGGAAGGATTTTCCTTTCTTGCTCCTACTGTGCACACTTCTCAACTGTAATTGAATAATAGGAAGACACTTGTCACTTAGAATTTCATAGATACAAATTGAAAGACTTTTCAAAAATTGAAGAATATTCAGCTGTATTCTTGCATTAATTCTGTGATTAATTGTAACTTATCACAGAATTATTTCCAGAGTTAAAAATAAAAGGAAAAAAAACTACAGACAAAAGCTATAAAGTTCTTTAGTGGCTTTTTAAATGCAAGTAAGATTAGAATAATTGTGTTAGACATCCAGATTACATTGCGTGAATAATATTCCTTATTTACCTGCTTAATTTGGAATATATATTTCACTACTTATAGTTTTTCAGAGAGATATTTTTATGCCTGTGGAGGTGTAACTTCTCTTGTTTGTGTGTTTGTGTTTCATTTTAGCTTGCATCATCACATTGTTTAGTGATGAATATATGAAGAGAATCTGCAGTTTTTACCTGCTGATGTATATGAATTATACTTTATATACTTTTAGGAGTATAGGCGGGCAGTACTTTTCACTAAAAGATGGCTCTCAAGACAAGGAATGCTGTTATGTGTGCATTAAGTTTATTTCTCACTCAGTTTAAAAGAAATGCTTTGGAAACATACACATTGACATACAGGGAAGCTGTTATTAAACATTCTGCTTTGTACATGAACAAGTAAATTCCTGTGATGCGTGGGGCCTCTGGGGTAAATAAAGCAATCAAATTATCTGAAATGGGGTTGTAAAATTAGTGTAAATTACCCTGCTGACCTATCTACAGCTTTCTGGCTTTTGTAATGGCCACTTGCCCTTTCCCTGCTACTAAAGAAATTATGTATTTTTTCTTCTTAAGCTGACCAGTTAAACAGACACTGTTTTACTCTTCCTCAGCATGCTTGACACAAAATTCATTCCACTACTGTAAAGAAAATACTCTTTTCAAAGGAATAGCCTTCACAGAACAAATTTCCTATTAGTTAGAAATTGTACTCTTGGCATTTAATAAAATCTTATATTAATGTTCTATTACCAAAATTTTCTTACATTTGTTTCAGAAGTAGAAATGGAGTTTGATGGTGTCAGCCCAATCCCTAGCGAAGATCCTGTTGGCAGGTGCTACTAAGTTGGCATGTGTAGAAAAATCTTGCTACAGGTAAAACAAGCTAATAAGACAAAACCACGTAACTATCAAATAATTCTCCCAAGTAACATCTTCTAAGAAATTGCAGTAAGTTTCACACAAGATTCAGTAAGATTTTTGGCTAAGGCGTAAATTAATCGTCAAGTTACATTTCTATTAGAAGAAAATGAATGACTGTTTCTTTCACACTAAGTTCTGTATGCACATAGAAAGCAAGAAAAAGCCCCCCACAATTATTACTTTCTCTAAAATACAAGTGAGAAAATCTCTGAATTTTTAATAACTTTGTTCTTTAACCTCTACTTACTTTAAATACCTACATATCTTTTTCTAGACTAAATAATCACCTGTAGAATTAGTCCTTGATTTTGTACGTAATTCAGTAATCAGCACCCTGGACCTGTGAGGAAATTAGTTCACTTTAAAGGAGGCTTTTAAATGTACACTGCTAGAAGAATATGGGATTCATGTTCACGTAGATTGTAATGTTTTTAGGCTCTGTAGCCTACATTTCTTACCAAAGACAGGTCTTCCTTCTTTACTTTCCACCTCTCCTTATTTAATTTTTAAATTACACAAAAGATATATCCAGATTTTAATTTTTTGAAATTTTATAGCTACAAGAAATTTTTTTGTTATAAAATTTCTCATATACTTCAATGAATTTCATAACTACCATATAATGGTATATTATTGCTCTTGACACTAATTAATAGGTTTATATTATATATTTAATGCTCAATAAATATTAAGTTTAGAACATTCACTCTAACAAGGAAAGAAAAATAGTCTTGTGCAGACAAAGTGGTATAAAACTGGGTTCAAAACTCAGTTATTTAGTCAGAATTTCATAAAGACTTTAATGTATCAAAACAATCTACTCTAGGTGATCTTGCTCATGCAGAAGAGTTGTACTATATAATCTTCAGAGTTCCCTTCTGTGATTCTGTGAAAACTAAGGCAATGTTGTTAAATACATTTTTTTTGTGAGTTAAATATACTTTAAATTCCTAATTCTATTCCTGGCCAAATATCCTTTTCTAGGTCAAGAAGTGTGTTATTAAACCCTTTGACACTTCAGATGTACAAGTTACACAATTTCTGACCACGTAGGATTGAGACATCAGTCTCTTGGTTGCTGGCACACTTTTAGCCTTTCATCTGTTGTCCCAAGCTCAGTCATTATTATCTGAGTCAGCTGGACAAAAACGATCAGGGCTGATTGGCTTTTCTGGCAGGCAAATATTCCCAGCTGGTCTGTCCGTTAAGTGGTCTCTGTTAGATTTTCAAGTAACTAGCAAACTGGCCCTAAATAAAGAAATTTAAATGGGAGGAAGTGCCTGAACCACTGGTCCTTTCCCATTACTGTCTAATAAATAAAATATGATAGATGACATACACTTTTCATATTTCCTCAATATTCTGATTTTGTGATTCTTATAGGTATTTTTCAGAGAGCTGACCAATGTCCTGGCAGAAGTTAATGGCGGAAGTTACACAGCTACATATTTTCATAGAATCATAGAATCATTAGGGATTGGAAGGGACCCCGAAAGATCATCTAGTCCAATCTGTCTGCTACAGCAGGATCACTTCACTGGAGAAGTTATACAATCAGAATCACTCTGAGTTGGAAGGGACCACCTGATCATCCAGTTCC
>JAOXOE010007031.1:0-24881 GCA_028565055.1 Phoeniculus purpureus
GTAACTTGCTCTTACCCCCCCCAAAGGCTGTGTGTAACTTGCACTTACCCCCCCCAAAGGCTGGGTGTAAATTGCTCTTACCCACCCCAAAGGCTGTGTGTAACTTGCTCTTACCCACCCCAAAGGCTGTGTGTAACTTGCTCTTACCCACAGGCCTAACATCCACTATCAGGTAGATATGTATGACATAGACACACTCTTTTCTACAACAGCAGCTGTCTTGCCCCACTGAAGGCAAAAGTCCATCTCCTGCTCACGCGGGCTGACAACTCACCACACTCTGAGCTTTACAGCTTATCTACCAAAGAGTGCAGTTGTACCAGGAGAGGAGGAGACTACTGGATTTTGCCTCTGTCTGCAAAATACAGAGGTATTTAACAGTTCCCACTTTTTTATTTTCCAGGAGCTGAAAATAAATGGAAACTTTTCATAACACCGGCAGAAGGACAATTATTGATAATTTAACAGTTGTTTTGGAGTGTTGGGCTGTAGGGTTCTTTTGTTTATGATCGTCTATGTTCTTAAATTAAACCATATCTCAAATAATAGTTTGTTCCCCGTTACGGCTAGGGATTACAGCATTCTTTTCTATTTCAATGTATTAATAAGCTCTTTCACATCACTTGGTTGAATAAGCACTTGCTCAGAGAGGAATCACTTAAATGGCTTGCTCTTGCTTGCTTTACTTTTTGCAACACCTGCAACCTCTTGGCATAATATGCTGAAAGGCTGCTGGTTAGGCAGCATAAAAAGCATCCTTCTGTTTTTTCCCATACCTGAGGCACTATGTTCTAGTGTAAAAATGACATTTATGGAAAAGCAAGAGATTTTTCAATAAATTAAACTCTTGCATGCATATTGCTGTGACCCTAGGTTTCCTTCTCCATCTTCTTACTTGTCTCAAGGGGGATCATTGCAAGTGTAGACTACTGCAGCTTTTTTGTCTTAAGGAGAGTACCTATCAATTGAAACATTTGCTTCTGCAGATAACGTATACATTTATACACTTATTTTTCCTCTTAACTATGGAAAATTACTCAAAAAAGTTAATTATAAACAAGTCATGGTTTTACCAGTAAAAAAAGTGACCTTTCCTTTTTTCACAATAATCAATATTTTGGAGCACTTTTCTCTCCAGCAGAAAGAAAATTAAACTCTTATTCATTTTCCTTGAATTTAGAAGATTTATAAAGGAAATCCAGAAGGTTCTGACTCCACTTGTCAAAGTTTTGATCATCTTCCACTAAGTTTGCCTGGCTTCCAGGGACTTAGGGTTTGTGATGTCTTCAAAAGTTACCTAGAATTGTGGGGGTTTTTCTGCTTGTCTTCCAAAAAATTACCCTGGATAAGATCAGATCTGAATGATGTTAGCATCCTACCTTGCTATTATTGTATTTGCTCAGCTACTACTTAAGCATTTCGTATACCAAAGTCTCACTGATTTTAAAAAATACGCCAGTTTGATTTCAGACTGTACTGTAAGAGGTACCAAGGGCACAATATTAACATCAAACGATGCCAGCAGCACTGGTTAGTATTGTTTATGGCAGGCTGAACAGCAGAATAAACTCTGCAAGCACAAGTATTTAGTCACACATCAAAATCAAGTGTATTTCCTCTACCCACAAAACCACAAAGTTCTGACAAAACATCATGTGGGGAACAAAGAGAATGGAGTCAAATAACACAATCCGTGGCTACTCTTTTGCATCAGTTTTGGTGCGTTCTTTCCAATGAGTGGCAATTTGTTTTGGAATGCAACTGCTTCTTGCACCAGGAATAACATTTCCATACAGTCTTGACAGATCTAAGCAGTCTTTCATGTTTCTTGGCACAGCCAACAAACTGAAGAAGACAATGTGACACACTGCTGATGAACCTCCTGAAATTCTCATCTCATACATTGTGACTATGCAAGCTGTTACAAGTTGCTGCAGAACTAGGTTTTTTTCCTCTAGAGCTTAGTGCTTTACGTCTGCAGAAACAAGGTGTTGGAGGGAAAGTGCTTTTGCAATGAAAAGGGCTTAGCTGTGCCTCTCAGCAATGGGCACTGCTAATTTCCAAACATAATTAAATACAATATTTCTACTAATCGGAAGCTGTAAAATATGCAGAAAGATGCATAAAAGGCCAAGATTTACAACAATCGCTGGAAAGTGCACTTGACATTTCAAATGCAAATGTATGTGTGCTTACAAAAATATTTTTAGAAAGAGTATGAATTTGACTTTGGATTTATTTACACAAAACACTCTCTCTCAAGGCACAGAAAGCTCCATGCACCACATGCACCCACTTTTTCCTTTAAAAATATGAAGTACAGAGATCTGGTGCTTATGTCTTATGCTGAAAAAGATATCTTTTCAACTTCCAAATGATGTTGAAAATACAGACGAAGAAAAGGAACAGATAATCCTAGAGAATTTGGAGACCTTGCATGCATTGAACATAAGTGAAGAAAACTAAAGCGGGAGAGTCTGGCAGATGTAGCATCTCTTTGGCTCCCTGCTCTGTCCATAAGACACCAGCTCAGCCATCAAAACGTTTGCTCTTGATTGTGTGTGCCTCCTTCCTCTGAAATTTTCTCTTCTAGTTGCTTTGTAGTAAGAAAACTTGTTAAAATATTTGCCTTCATGTCCAGTGATAACATTTTCAAGGGCTGTTCTGTCATGAGCAAGTTGAGCAGCTAGTGGTTGCTCTGACAGTTTAGAGCAGCTGAAGGTAAATACTGAAGAAAACAGGCTAAAGTTCCTATTCATTTGCAGATAACAGGCTACCCTTCAACACTACTCAATGCATTTTGTAGTAACTCTATCTGCATAGCAGGAAGAGCACTTAGAAAGTAGTGGACATATTCAGTTGGGCACTCCAGATGCTTGGTAATGCTTTGGTGAAGCAAATCAGCTGCCTTGTACAAGACTACCCCAGAGAGCACAAAATTTGCATTTATGAGGATATTTAGAAGTTTATATTATTAAAACAGACAATGCACAACTGTAAGTTTTGGAATTATTTTCTAAAGAGAAAGTGCTGAGGTTTACTCTTGGCAAATATACCTTGTTAGGAGGGAAATCTGTATAAAATGATGCCTTTAAGAAACCAGCAAAAATCCCAAAAGAAAAATATTTTAAAAATTCAAAGGGTAGTTCACCTCTGGTAGATGATTGCAGAACTGCATGATTTCAGAGTACTCCTTGCTTTCCTACAAGGTGCAGCTTCAATAAAGCTCCAGGGTTTCCAGTGCTCTGTGCTCTGACAGTAACTTTACTCAAAGGCATACAAGAAAGTGATTAATAATTAAACTCATCGACATATATCTCCCTTCTGTAAGTTTAGGCAGCTCTGCCTAAGAGTGCATCTGTCTGGCTTTCATCAGCTGCTGACTCCCATGCCATGCTGTGATGAGAAGTGTTTACCATATCTTACATTGTACTCCTGATACTGACTTTTGGAAATCTCCAGGGACCTGCTTTCTTTTGCAGGAGTCACGGTGTGGTTTAAGGGCTTGCTCCACTGACAGACAACATAACATGCTCACCACTCCATGTCACCCACAAAGGGAGACAAAGCCAATCTTTGTTAATAACAAAACAAGTTCTTTCTAAGTGAGCACCAAAGTGCAAACCCAGATGTTTAAGATTTTGGTATTTATCTACAGTAGGCAGAGCCTACACTGCCTACTGGAAAAAATGGTATTGAGATTACCAACCAAAACCAAACCAAAGCCCCCTCACCTTCAACTCCTCCAACTGCTGTCTTTTGATGGTGCCATTACCGGCCACTGACGAGAAAGTCTTTTGGCAGAGAACTCCTCACTCTCAGTGATGCCACTAACCTTGGCAAAAGAACTGACTGCTTCTGAACAGAGAGACCCTACTGAAACCCACGTGACAAGACTACCCGTAACACACAGGCTGAAAGAACCCCATTGCCAGATGCACCAATGTGAGAGTCACTAAATAGACACCCATTTCTAAGCACTTCAGTCACCGGACACAACAAATATGAGGTATAACCCTAAGCAACAATGAGTAAGGACTGACTAAAGTAACCTCTTCCCTTTCCACTACTGCAATAATTGCATTCTTCTCAGGTTAGTGCATATACGCTGCTTCAGGGTTCACCTAGAGGTTGCAGGTGTCTTTACTGCCGAACTACTTCCTGATGTATTTAATGACACTAGTACTAAATACTTCCTGGAAGAAGCCCAGTGAGACATACTGTATTTTCTTCTACAAAAACAAGAATGGAGGGGAAATGTTAATTCATACTTCTGTGCAAACACACTTTGCAAGGAATACTTTTCTGCTTAGTTCTGAGTCAGTGGCCATGATAATGTTTACTTCACTAGATTTCCCAAACCTTTAAAAATGTCTAAACCTACATAATATTTTACATTCTTTTCCTCTTTGCATTTCACCTTCCCTCCCACTGAGGAAGGGCACAGAAACAAATCTTTTGCTGTTTCCATTTGTCATCCTTTAGTGGATCTATTCAGACATAACCTGACGTTTTCTGCAACAGATGTGTTAAAAGGACTAGTGATAAGGGTGGACAGTAGCACGAGAACAGTGAAATTATACTTATGATTTATAACTGCTGCATTTATGAAGTTCTAGTATAAAACCATAAACAATAAACTTTGCACACAGTAAAATAAATGAGGAAGACGAGAGTTTTGTAAGTCTAAAAAAATTCATAGATAGGACAAAAAAATCCAACAATCCCTGGTGAAACTGCTTAAGGCCCATATGAGATAATAGCAGTTACAAAACAGAAGCAAAACTCTGAACTGGATTTGGACTTACAGGAGTTACGTACTCATGCTAACTTCTGTCATTGTGCAATAGCCAGTACCTGAAACCATCAACAGTTAGGAGAAATGAGAAAGCTCTGAGAGGTGTAATGGGGTAACACTAGAAGGGAACATAATACGAAAAAACACATGCTCAGTGATAATCTATTCATTTAACTGGCAAGCTTCTTTTCCTCACCGCTTTAAACATAAAGTGAAGCAACTCCATTATTCAAAACCCTTATAGTATAAAAATAGATATTTTTCTACAGATGATAGTAACTTTAATGAGGATACAGTGATTCTGCTCATAGTCAGTGTCTCAACAGTGAGTTCCAACTCAAAGCACTAGTCAGGTTATATCCACACTTGTACTCTTTGCCTGGATTTAATTAGCTGTAGAAAATAGGACTGCTTCATCCATCAAAACAGCAAAACATGAAAAATTCCTGGCAATAGAGGAGTGATACAGGTATGAATCAGTCACTTCAGTTTCCAGAAAAATGAAAACTATTTTTATCATAAAATTTTCAAATAAAACAGTTTGGAAAGTATTTTCTCTACACCTGTCTTTTTAATGTATAGGACATTAAAAAAATGACGTATTTCAGAAAAATGGACTGCCATATAGATGAATACTGTGCTGAAGTTAAAACTGGTGACCAGTCCACAGGGGACACAAGGTCTGGTGGTCCCTTTTTTACCACCTTGAAAAACAGTGTACCATACAAGTAGTAAAGATGCTGTGTATGGCTCACTACAGCTCAACTTTCCAAATTGGTAATTACAGCCCATTTACTTATTACTATGTTGTTATTAATACCCTCAGCTGGAGTCTGAGCAAATAAAGTGAAATTCAATTCTACATTTTTTTATTAGTGCATTGTGTTTCCTCCCACGCTTATGTCAAATTTGTCCTCACTGTCTACCTTTGAAAGACCCATTGACATCATTGTCCTATCATTGAATTAGAGTATCACTGATATTCACCTTTTGCTTTTTTCTTCCAAAAACCTGTCTCCTTTCTGCCACAAATACATTCTGCCAGACAGCTGAGCTTTGTTCTCTTCTGTCTGATCCAGTTATTATCTTAGCTTCCAACAGCTTACACAATAAATTATTTCATATGCTGACTGGCCTTCTCTTACAAATCCTGATTGTTCAAAACGCATTCATTTTCTTTATTGATGTACACTGAAGGGCTGGAGTCTTTTAAAATTAAGTTTCTCCACTGATTTTGATCTTTCACATGGCATGACCCATGATTTATATCTCAGACATCTAAAGTACTCTATTAATCTCTGTTAAATGCCCTCAACAATTTTTATGCCCTTTTGAAAAGATATTTGAAACAAACTACTTTTCCATTAGATGTGATCAATCTTGGGTCTTACTGGAAACCTTTTCCACCCATGATGCTTATTTTAAAACGTAATACGGCATTTCCCCTTTTTCGCAACAGCATCCTTCAGGAGATTCTGGCACAAGTCCTCTTTCCTGCTCACACAGTGAATTAGAAACAGTTCTACATAGCACCTAATGCTAAGTCCTACATCCATGGAAAGGAATATTAGTTTAATTGCATTTTAACATATGAAAGAATTTTAACATAACAATTTCCAGATACTCAACAATTTGTTTTTCCAAATTAAAAACAGTAGTAAAAAAACCCCAGAGAGTCCAAATCAATTTTACGGCAAGTACAATCTGCCAAAAGCAGGCTCCATTTCCTCCCTGAGGGCCATACATATCACATTATCCCTCTGTTAATAGCACGGAAAAATAACAAATATCAGCATTGTGTTAAAAGAGCTTCAGAGCGGCCTCTGACATTCTTCACTTAAATGACAGCATTTATTCAGTTCTGGGCAGATAAGCTTCCTGAACAAAAAGCAATTACAAGGTTTCAGTAATAGATAATGTAACAACCTTTCAGGTACAACACAGGAAGGAAACATCACAAAACATGGAGATCAGACTAGCAAAAGTACCCAACTGAATGTCTGCTTCAAAGGAATCTAGAATGTAGGCAGAGGGCAGCAGCAGGAGCTCTGGAGTCAAACTTCCCGCTTCCAGCTCAGTTTTAGTTTAAACCAAGGTAGTAGATGCATTGGCATCTCAGTGTTAAAGCCACTAGAAATCCCAGCACATAACATTTATAGCTCAATGACTGCTGGTTTCATTTAATGCAGGATAATTTTCAAAATTATTTCCCCTTTATTTCTTCATGTCTCAATCCAATGGCAACTAAAGGAATAACATAAGCTTGATTGAAAGCACAGTTGGCAATCTTCTGTACTAACAGCTTCATTTCACTGCAGACCTCACAGTATCATGACTTAGTGCACGCAGTAACAACAAACACGGCACAGTTCCTCAAGTAATTACAACAGTGAAAATGTCAACTTTGAAACTTTGTCATTAAGCTCAAAACAGTACTTTTGATCAATATCCATACAGAATCAGTGACATCAAGAAAAGAAAGCTATTCAAAGGCATGCTTCACTCCAATATCTGAACAACTCTTTGCAGACAGATGCAGTCACCCTTGCTCCAACACAATTGCTTTTTCATAAAACTGGTGGGAAGACTTCAAAGGCATTCTTAATAAACATGGTTCAATAAAACATTGAAACCAGCATGAAGCTTTTGAAAAGTGTACTATGTTTATCTCCTGTAGTGTGACTATAGTTAAGAGCTGGTGGACAACTGAGAAAGACCAGCTGGCCTCAAAGCAGCTGCACCCTAGCATGCTTCTCTGCACCTCCAGAGCCAACTGATCACAATCTCTGCCATCCTCTGTCTTACTGAAGTGCCAGATGACAGGGCAGAGTATGAATAAGGCATCCAGAAGCACCCTGTTCTTATTGGCATTTTGGAAATTTCAAAGTACAAAGATAAACCTCCTTACTTATTCTCTTCATATTTTAGAGAACTGACAGGAACAAACAACCCTGAGAAAGATAAAAGGCGCTAATGCAAGTCTGCTGAACCATGATTGACCCTGAAAGCTAAATCAAGGTCATTGCTATATATTTCTTTGTAAAATGTGCTGATACTTGATAAAATGATCTATGTAAAGATATGGCAACAATAGAGGGATGAAACAAGGAAGCAACACATAAAACCTGCAGCCTAACTGGATTTCTAAATCCACTCCCTAAAATAATAAAGGAAGATTAAGAAGTGGGGAGAAAGTGTAGTGGTCTGACAAAGAATTATAAAGTCAGAAAATACTGATAGAAGAAGTAGCTGAAGAATATGTGGGAAAGACTATATAGGATTACATAACATTTTGTTTCTCCCTGAAACAGTCCTGCCACTCCCAGTACCAACAGGGAAAGCAAAACTGACTATGGTCAGACAGGCTATTATAACAAACCAGTCTTTCCAAGAGAACTGTAATGACAAAGCTGTATCTACCCCAAACCACTCATCTTTGGATAATCCATGAGATTTCCATGGCCATTCATGCTGTACTACCAGCAATCTCACTCATGTTGGACTTTCCAAGGTCAGCTTATTATTTGCAAGGCTTTGTGTAGAAGCAGGTCAGGAGAAGGGAAAAAACAAACAAGTAACCAGTTATATCTGTACCCTCCATTGCTCTGTGGAGATACAACTCAGCTCATAGGGGACCAATGAAGTAAAGAACAGCATCGGTGTCAAAAAAAGTCTCACATACAGCTGTGAAATTGGAAGCTTCCTCATTTATTAGACAAAGTAATTTGTGACTGAATTAAGCTGCTTTATTGAAGTTTTAGTGTAGGGAAGTGATGAGAATCCCACAAACCTACTGAGATCCTATATGTCTGCAAAAAAGACAGCTGCCCAGAGTACAATGATATAACAGAGAAAAATATACCTGCTCTTTAAAATATCAAGAGTGAATCAATTCAAACTTAATTTACCAACACTGCAAAAAACTTTGGGATAGTACCAGCAGTGTATGGCTTCCATCCATTTCACCTCTAAGAAAATTTTCCATTTAAAGGAAATGGTACAAATGGTATAAATTAAATGGTATAAAAGCATACAGTAGTGCTGTAGTGATTTTATAGCAATAGTAACTTACTGGGAGCATCAAAGCCATTGCTTTGGCCAGAAGTAAGAGTTCATGTCCCAGGTTATAACCAAACAATAACAGAAACAAAGACAGCCAGATCTCAAGGTGGGGGGGTTCAGATAGAATTTATTAGGCAATGGAGCAACTTAGAGAAACAAAAGGGGTTTACTGAATCTATAATTAAGTACAGAAAGAATAAAAGCCCAAGCAAGTTAAAACACACAAACCAGAAACCTCTGTCATAATTCCATTACACACATTCTGATAAAAAATGAGCAAAGAATTGTGTAAGAAGACTTTGTCTTCAAGCAGCAAGCGACACAGACACACTCAGCAGCAAAAAGGGAAGGGCCACCCCTAGAACATCTCAGCTCCCTCACTTTTCCCAAGTAACCTGCCAAAGGTTTAAAAGTTACAAATTCTTTATGTGAACCAGTCACACTGGTTTTTGCAAAGTCAGAAAAATTCAGCTTGGAATTCCAAGATGAACAAAGAGCTGACAACAACAAAGCTCCCCAATCCCTCAGACAAGAAAGCCACCAAATTCAAACTACGACGCTAAAATATGCCATCACCAACATATCAGCTTAATAACCAGAAACTGAAAGACACGTTTCCTTTCAGGAGGAAATGTATGCTACTGTTTCAAAAATTGTTTTATTTAACAGCTAAAGAAAACGGAGAAGTATTTAACAACATCTGAACATATGGTCACATCCAGAACAGACCTCATGATGCTCTGAAGAAAACTGAAGATGAAGTATCAGTGATAGAAGAGATGCAAGACACAGCATACAGTGAAAGCATATAGTGGAAGTAACCTCTACCCATTGGGTAGGTTTTTTTCCTTCAGACTACAGTGCTGCCTTTGACACATTTATATCATTTATACATGTATATATCATATATTGAGCAAATCTTTGGAGTCAAAATTACACGTTAGTATGGCTTTCCTGTTGTTTGCAATTACAGAGCAAACAATTATGATGTAGGGAGTAACTCCTTAAGAAGGGAGATGCAGAACTCAGACTAAAACAGCTGCATACATACAGAAGTATGTTACATCCAAAATTTTTTAAGCGTAGCCACAGCATCCTCTTATCCTCAGCTTTACTTCAACATTAAATTTGAAAAACAGCAAGCAAAAATTTATTTGTTTAGCCAGGCAGATGGTCCTTTTCCTTGTTGGATACCTACAAGCACTTTCAGGTTCTCAAGTCTCAATATAGACTTCACGACACTTGTACTGCAGGGAATTCCTGATCTTTTGTGAGTTTGTAATTCTCATGGGCAATTAAAGGAAGGAAACTGGATGTTAAAAGTCACCATATGTCACCTGGAAGCTTTGATTGCAGATGTTTATAAAGATTTTTCATTCTACAGCATTATACAGTTACGGCTTACCACCAAGGATCAGCAAGAAAACTAGCCAATTCTGAATTCCTCACTCCTATTTCTTTATTAGCAAAGTTAATGCTATTTTTTTGCATTTCATGAAAGAACAATCAGATCATTAACTCTTAACAAGCCAAGGCACGATTGCTCTAATTTCACATATCACTGAAGGAAACAAAGATGTTTTCCTGTCCCTATGGTGACAATAAGCAAAGCAGCCAGTTTACTGGAAGCTAATGTCTTGTTGGCATCACTACTGGTGTGGTGCTCTGAGATGAAGTGCTTTGTAGGTATGCAAATGAAACAAATGGTAGCATTGGAAAGTCTCAGCTGCAGTGAGAAAGATGAAGGAAGTGGAAATATAATTCATTAGTTACCTATTATGCTTCAAATATTAGCAATTTATAAAGACACAAAGAATGCTGGAGTACAGTTATTATCAGGTTAAAGGAATATGCTTCTTGTCATGCAGGTTATTTTGCCAACTTCTAGAAAGACCCAGGGCCATATAATATTTTCGTAATCATACTTCACAGTGATGATGACATTTGAGGCCAACTTCTGTGTAAGAGTGAATGTCAGTGCATCACAGATCAATTTGGTCTTTGATGCCACTAAGAAGCACTATGAATATGAAAGATGAAAATGAAGATGAAAAACATTATGATGGCTCTAATAGTGCCCACACAAGAATGCTAGCTTTGTATTAGATCATTTCTTATCATTATCTACATTATGAGTCACTGTTAGTCAAATTAAAAAATAAGATATATATTTAAGATCACCTACTCTAGCAGTTATGTTCTATGCCTTGTATGCATATATGTAAGTAACACAAGGAACAAAATAAAATCACCTTCTTCATCACTTAATTTAATAACAACAACCATAGAAATAAGTGTAAAAAATAAAACTAAAATAAATTTCTGCTATCTGGTTTCATATGTATAAATTATAGGCAATTAAAAAAATCAAAATAATAATTTACACTGGGGAGAGTCTGCAGACATTCTAAAATAAATACAAAGCTATTTTAATCTGAAGCACTTAGGTGAAAGGACTAGCTTCAATCCACACTACAAAAATGTAGCAAGGCTTGACTTAATGTCTCTTTCAAAAGCTTTAAACCTAAGATGGGTTGGTCACAGCTAGCATTTAGCATTTTTTCCAAGAATGGGGGCGATAACTAGTAGACAGGAAAGTGATTGCCTTGTATTAAAGGATTTTATGAGCCACTCACTACTTAGCCAAAATTAATTTAAATCAGTAAAGAACACAGTTTGCAATGAATAATGAAAGCAAGCTTCACTTTCTCTTTGAAAGTTGGTTTCCTTATGTAGAAGAATACTCATCATTAAATCTGCCCTTGAAAATGGTAATATTTGAGATAGAAAGTGAACTGACTTGAACTCTAACCTACGTTTAGACTGATTGTCTTTTCTTATAAAGTATCAGAAATTACAGAAGTTACTTCAAATCCTAATTATGGTGACCTATCTGACCTCCTTAGTGCATTAGTCACCACACTGTAAGGCACGTCCTGAAGCACACAGTGATGCAAGGTGCTGGAGTGGAGTGGTAAACCCATCAATCTCCCAACATCTGCTTTATACTCATTATGTAGAAAGTCAACAGTTCAGTTTCATAAAACTCAATTTTCTGGACTGGAAGAACAGAGATAAGTTCATTTCAACAACGAGTGACTTCTTAGGAAGCAGAAAGTCTCATTCCACTGTTACACCGCCTGATAATATAAATTAAATAGGTCTGTAAATTGTACCCATCATACAGCTGCACCCCACAGTTAAAATCACCTCCTGACCGAAGGCAGCACACACCTATGTTACAAGTCAGCACTCCTTCGGCCCTCAAAAAAGGGCAACAATCAAAGCAGCTGGATGCAATGTATGTCATCAATAGTACACATTGTGTGTTTATTCATAACTTGTCACTTCGTGGGTGACATGTCATCACAACAAAGGCAAAACTGACAACATAGACCCATTTGAGTCAGCAAGAACTTGAGTACAAGACCAGTGCAAACTCCATGAAGGTCTCCTGCCTTGATTGTTCAGTGTGGGAGTTGTCAGGATGTGGACAAGAGTGCTATGTAGCAGTTGCGGTATGATCCACAGGCTGTGGAAAGCAGATGTCCACATGGATAGTAGGAGGGAGGGAGGGTGGAAGCACGAGTTTTTGCATATTTTACATTGCTAAAAAAACATCATATGCCATACTAGTGCCTGATCACAATACCATGGCCTACAACAAAACACCACATCCAAGACACTCTACTGCCAATCTTCTGCCTTCCTATCCTAAAGGAGCTTCCTGAGTTCCTAGTGAATGGTACTCAGCAAAAGAGCCAATCTAAGTGTTGTAGAGATGCCATTATGACAAAAACGTGTCATAGGTTGACAGGTTATGTTGCAACAAAGCAAACGGAAGACAAAGCTTTCTGTGAGGCATTTTTTCATTGAGTTGTGACTTTTTGAAAATATAGTCCAACAAAACTAAGATCTTTTTCTTTTTTAAATGACTTAGTAGCATTCATCTGTCACTGGAAAAAGACAAAACCCAAGAGAATCATTCAATAAAGAGATACAGCTTTCAGTGAGAAGACTCCAGTAACATACTCGGCAGTTTAGCAAGATGAAGTTGTTACTACAAAGATTTACAGGTTTCTCTATTGGCTGCAGAAACTTGTTTTAATTAGATCAGCCATTAACTGCAGTCATAGATGGTAGCAAAGATAAGCCTGCAACAGCATTTTAGAGAGCTACGAATACTCCAAATTGCAGCTTTATTAGCTTTCATATGCTTCTGCAGGTAAGTAAAAATCAAAGCTGAAACTCCAGGCTTCTTCCTCCTTGTGAGATGCTCTAGCCAGTCAAATGTAAACATTTAATGCAGCTAGTTGCTACATTCTAAAAGTAAATTAACATCAACATGTGTGCCACACTGACAGTATCACACTTCTAGAACTAAAATGACAGAATTGGTTTCAGTTCTGCTAATTACTGCTTATTAACCTTGGGCATGTCTTCCCCAAAAGCTAGATGTGTTTCTCAGTTCTACTAAGTCTAAGATCTAATGGTATTTTTTCAAGTATGGTAGTTTGCCAGAGTAACCTGTTTAGATCGTCCTTGGGTACTTTGGTGATCAAGGAAACACACACTCTCTCTTCTGCTGATACTGCACAGATGCAATAATATTGCTTTTTACAGCAAACAGAGAAGGTGACAGTAGAAGACAAAGTAGCAATGACTTGTCCTGTGGGCATTAAGAGAAAGGTGTTTTCCGAAAGAATCCAAAAGGTGAAATTCACTTCTAGGCAAAGGGCCAACGTAAAGCAAAAGACCTCAAAACTATCTCACAGTGGTGCTTAAGTAATTGACGGGCTCCGTGCCAGTCTTGGAGGTAAATATTAATTTAACTCCCAAACTAATAAAGGAGCATTTAAAAGAGCCAAATGTGAACAAAAACCCATCAGGTCAGCAACATACGCAGCAAAGCAAATAAGCAGCATGCTGCAAAGAGCCAAGGTCAAGTTGGCAGGGAAGGACAACAATACAGAGGTCAGAGTATTTTGTTGCCTAGCAATTCAATAGCCAATAAAAAAACTACAGAAGAGGCAATGCATTGGGTGTAGTATTTTACGGAGAGCCTTTTCTACGACAGCAATGGCTCACTTTTCTAAAGGGAGTACCTCCTGAGAGTAAGACCAACTAATAAAGGAGAGGTCCCGACTCAAGATGGCAAAAATAGCCTCCACAAATCAAGGATCTTACCTATTCAGAAAGGAACAGCTCAATTAATCTAGATTTGATTCTGTTAATTTAAAAAGCACCAAACTCCAGTTTCCATTCAAAAAACATATTATTGCATTTGGATGTTTGAAAGGCAATACTATATCAAAACGTTTTAACCAACAATCCAAAGTCCTGTACTAAGCACTATCTTAAAAGTCTCTCTTGCTTCTGGCTGGGGTAATTTTCTTCCTAGTAGCTGGTACAGTGCTGTATTTAGGATTTAGTGTGAGAATAATGTTGATAACACACTGATGTTTTAGTTGCTGCTAAGTAGTGCTTGTCATTTTCCCAGGATCTGCAAGTGAAAAGGTACCCAAGAAGCTAACAGGAAGCATTATCAGGACAGCTGAACCAACTAATCAAAGAGATATTCCCTACCATAGGATATCATTTCCAGTATATAAACTGAGGGTAGTTGGCTGGGAGGAGTGGATCTCTGCTTGGGGACTGCCTGGGCATCATTCAGCAGGTGGTGAGCAACTACATTATGTATCACTTGCCTACTCTTGAGTTTTATTTCTCTTTTTCAATATTCATTTTCATTACAATTATTATTACCATTATTATTACATTTGTTTTTAGTTATTAAACTGTTCTTATCTCAACCCAGAAGCTTTATTTTTCTTACATTCTCCTCCTCATCCCACTTGGGAGTGGAAGAATGAGTGAGCGGCTGCATGGTGCTTACTTGCTAGCTGAAGTTAAACCATGACAACCAAAATTAGTGTTTCCAGTGCAGTGCTCTGCTGATGCCATGTTCTGTACATCCTGAACATCTGTAGTAATGAGTCTTCCCCACCCTGGAAAGTAAAGGGTGAAGCCGTGAAGAACTGCACCTGTCAGGCCTGCTGCTGCACCTGGCCTCACTCAGCATTTGTTTCAGTCTTCCCAGATAGGTATCTTGGGGATGTTCTTAAGCAGATTTTATTATTTGAAAGAATGCAGGTCTCTACTGCAGCACTAGCACACCAAGACACCATTGACTATGCAACAAATTTTCTCTCCAGGCACAAGACCTTACTGAGGGAAAGGTCTTTCTATAAAACTTGTAACAGATTTTATTATGCTTAACTTTCTTCACTAGCTTCCTAAGGAAGCAATTAGATGCTTCTGTGCAATTACTCCATTAAAAAGATCAAGACAAATAAAAGAGGATTATCTACTTTGGTGCTGCAGCAAAGCTCTGAAAGAATCATCTTCATCTTGATTTTGGGGTCTGAATTTTATTCCTTGCAAACACAGATTTCCCCTGTGAGTGGACCCAGAAATATTCTTGGTGCTTGATGAATAGCAAAAAGCCTGTGCTTTCCTTTAGTTACACAGTGTTCCCAGGGAGATGGTGCAAATACAATCATAAAGTCATTAACTTACACACATTCCCATGTGAAAGGCATGAGTATACGAAGCAGGAAACTGGACTAATGACAATAGCTTAAATGTTGCCAGACTCATTCACAATACTGTGTAAAAACAAGTAATTAAAAATACCTACACCATTATATAATCGACAAGCTCTCCTTGTAAAAAAATACATGTTTAAAGTAGAAATTACACAAAATTACACAACCAACCCTTGTTAATCTTGTTACTCAAGCAACAATATACCTTGTTCTAACCACCAGGCCATTTCAGCCAGCCATCTTCAAACTGCAGTGATGTACTGAACTGGAGAAAGACATCACCGTAAGAAAAAGATAGGTACTTGTAGTGGATGACTCTCTGTTACAGGACACTGAAAAACCCATCTGCTGACCTGACAGAGCATCTTGAGGGGTCTGCTGCCTCCTGGGAGCTAAGATCAGAGATATTACTGAGATGGTGCCATGACTGATCAAAACCACAGACTACTATCCCCTGCTACTCTTTCATGTGGTCATGAGTAACACATAAAACCAGAGCAGGTTCAAGGAGGATACTGGAGAGGACTATAAAGCCGTAGGGTTACAGGTAAAAAAATGTTGAGTGGAAGTTATATTTTCCTCCATCTTAGCAGTTGGAAGAAAGGAGATATCAAGCTGTAGACATATAATGCACGTCAACTATGTGGCTGATGCCATCATTAGGGTTTTGGTTTTTATGACACTGGGAAATCCTTCAGTGACTATAACCTGCTTGGGAGGGATGGAATACATCTGTCTGGAAAAGGTAAGGGAATCTTTGGTAACAGGATAGCCAATTTAGTGAAATGAGCTTTAAACTGAAGGCTCTGGGGGATGGGGTCCATAATGGAAATTCTCAGGTCATTGCATCCACCTGGGGAATACACCTAGGAAAGAACCAGGGCTGTGTACAACTGTGGTATATTCTCAAACTCGCCTTCAGGAAAACCTGCATCCCTAATTAACTCTTTGAAATGTCTAAATGCTAATGTGCACAATATGGGAAACAAGCAGGGCAAAGCAGAATGCGTTCTTTGCTTTGGTGATCACTGCTAAAGCCAGCCTTCATAAAGCCCAAGCCCTGTAAAGAAGAGACAAAGTCTGGAGAGAAGATTCTCCCTCGGTACAGGAGGACTAGGTTAGAGAGCTTTTAACTAAGCTGGAATGGGCCCCAACAGGATGCATCCACAAATGAGGAGAGAGCTGGCAGATGTTATTGCCAGGCTACTATCCATCATGTCGACTATCTTTGAAAGGTTGTGGAGAACAAGAGAGGTGCCTGAGGACTGTGTCATTCCAGTCTTCATGAAGTAGATTGGTAGATGAGGGGAGAGCAGTGGGTTTTGTCTACCTTGACTTCAGCAAGGCCTTTGACACTGCCTCTCATAACATCCTCATTAGGCAAATCATGCAGTGTGGGTTAATGAGCGGAGAGCAGGGTGGGTTCAGAGCTGATTGCATGACAGAGCTTAGAGAGTTGTTATCAGTGGTGCAGGGTCAAGCTGGAGACCTGTGACCAGTGGTGTCCTCCTTGCTTCAGTACTTGGTCTGGTCATATTAATCAATGACCTGGACAAGGGGACAGAGTGTATATTCAGCAAGTTTGCTGATGAAAGGCTGGGGAAGAGTGACTGACACACCAGAGGTGTGCTACTCTGCTGAGAGAGATGCACCTTTTTAACCATAGGTATGCTTCCTAGCAGTGATTTTTGATACTTGCTAATGGTGATTATTTTTGTGATATCATGGACAAAGTGTCTCTGTATTCCTTGTGAATTAAAGAATCCAAGGAAGCCATAGTCAACAAACCATTTATGCCACAAATCCATATTATTGCCTACAGCAGGGTTAGTATACCTATGTCAGGGTATTTAGACGCTATCATTACCCTTCTCTACTTCCATCACTAGAAAGGCAACACTGGTAGAAAACTCAATGGAAACTTCTTTCCACAGTACATCAAATAATGGGCAAAAAATAGCATTTTATAAAACACTAATGGATTTTGATTGTTGATAAAAAAACAACCTCCGCCAGAGGCATTTAAGGATGTTGAAATTGCAATAAGTAT
The DNA here is from genome assembly GCA_028565055.1 of Phoeniculus purpureus. NCBI lineage: Eukaryota > Metazoa > Chordata > Aves > Bucerotiformes > Phoeniculidae > Phoeniculus > Phoeniculus purpureus. The sequence goes on from JAOXOE010007031.1 coordinate 17,519, forward strand.
TCTAGTTGGTTTTATCACCACTTTAATACCCATAAAAAAAAGCAAATATATTTTTACCCCATGAAATACTGATTAGACTTATATCCCTTACCAATGTCACTAGCAATTCATTTTATGATTGCAAATTAAATTTTAGTTTTTATTCTTTATGAATATACATTTTGTGCCTGTGCTTTATATTACACCTATACGAGACTTCAAACGAATCTGTGATGTGATATGAAGGCATAATAATGCAAGTGCCTACCTTTTTCAGGAACCGTACTCCATAGGTAAATATATAAAGATAAAATGTAAATCTCCACCTGCAAAAGGCACAAGAAATTAACTCTAGGATACCAGTTTCACATATTGTACAGTTCAACACATTATTTCTTACAGCACTGACAAACCATCACACCCTGGTTGCATTAACAGATATTGAAGCAAAATTTTGGTCTGGTTTTCTACAGCTTTTGTAATCAAGCATTGTGCTTGGTGCCTGCTTCTTCCAGCCTCCCTCTAAAAATACTGTCTAATTCCACCTAAACATGATGGGGAAAAAAGGCTTTTTAGGGCTAATTAATTTTTTTTAAGTATCATGAAAACTATCACAAGGGCAGAGGACAATTTGCATGCCTACTGCAGGGAAGTTCACTGTTATTAGACACCAGGATAACGACACTAAGAAATTGTATTAAGTTTTCAAGAGGTTTCTTTAAAGTGCTGCAAATCAAATACAATCTTTAGTAATGAAAAGCATTGTACTCAGTGAGACAGAATTTTGTGTAGCAGATTCCAGCTTTTTGTTACTGGTTTCAGGGATTACTTTTGTGTCACATAGATATTCTGGTTACAGACAATTCACAATTTACATCTAGTTCCAATGACTTTTCTTGCTACGGAAGATTTTACTTTTTTCCAGGTACACATGAAACAAGTTCTGGGCTTTGAGTTTTTCTTTTCAGATAAAGGCAAACCAGAAGCTAAGAGGTGCCACCACAAGTAAGAGAGAAACCAGCAGGAAATCTAATATACTAAATCATCCTCCCTTACATGTCTTCCTCCCTTCCCCCAAAAAAGACAACATAGACAGTATCTTCCTACTTTTGGATCCATTATTGCCTTAGGAAAAAAGAGTCACCGGAAGTATAAGGAAACCAAATCAAAACCTCACACTGTGTAAATTCTTAGAGGAATGCCTGGGTTTTTTCCAAAGGCTGAAAACACACTTGACGTAAGTGAGGTACTATTCATAATGTTTATATCAGGATGAGATTTAGCTTTCTTACTGTGAGGCAATACTTGGATGAATCATTTCCAATTACATATTTTACAGTACTTACAACTTTCTCTCCACTGGTAAAAACATTATCTTATGGTTAATTGGCATTGAAGCATGCTCAGACATTACTGGAATGGTTTCAAAATTCAAAATGCTCCTATGTAAAAGAAGGTTAATCCAAACGTTCCCCTTTAAAGCCACTTTTACATGTATTTAGAAGGAAACTTGTGACAGGTTGAGTAGAGTAGTGTAAGAACATCAGTGAAATTCAATGTGTGATACTTCAGCTGAACATGAACTCTCTTAACCTGTAGTCTCCACAACACTGCAGACATTAATTTATTTCACTGATATGATACAAATACCACCTTCATCAAGGGTTCAGTCACACTAGCAACACAGCTCACAGTTTTCATGCTGAAAGTTTTCTCAAGATAGAGCAAATATAGAGTACTCAGAGGAAAAAAATTGGTTGCTCTGGCAGAAACATTCAGATCACACACACAGAAAGAACAGTAGGGACAGTAATATGAAGAAACATTTTATTTGGGTAGCAACTTTCTTATTAGACTGGTCCTACAGCTAGGAAATCTGCCATTTAACTTCAAGGTGACATACTTCATCTAGTGAAAGTCTGAAGACCGTAACTGAAAATGAAAATATTAGGAGGGAAAAGCTGTCTAACTATCCTCATTGTTGTGTACTCTCAGCGTCCTTCTTTTACTCCTAAGTGTGAGCAGTTACGATAAACTCCTCACAGAGTTTTCTTGTTTTAAAATCCCCTTAATACCTCCTTTATTTCACATTTCTCCAAGCAAAATTCGTAACATATTTTAGAACATTTGTAGTTTGCTGTTGGGAGACACAATATTCCACAGAGGAGTTCTAAGGCAGTCTCAAGTGTTTCAAATATTCTAATGTTTAAATTTTAGATTATGGGTCTCAGGGATTTTGTAGTCTGCACAGACATCTGGAAGACTCCGGGTGCAGCTGTAGCTATCACCTCAGAGGAAATATAAAGGCCCTTTCCTGAAATAAGCAAATTCAGAATAAACGGTTTTCCCACCCAACTTTCCAAACATGTCCCAAAGCTCTGTCACTGCTGTAGGTCTGAATTTCCAGTAGAAGAATTTCCAGAGTTTTGGAAGAGCCACCAAGTATTATTTAGGTCTGCCAAAAGACAATCTATTTGCTTCAACTGTTGGAATGCTACAATGGTAATACATGCATACAAGTGTATTATAATATATGCTGTTGGTCAAAGTCAGAGCTAGCTCCCAGCATGTTTATTACCATTATTCAGCAAACTCTGATGGTAGTGGAGCTACAAAGAACTTATCCCAGCTGTGTACCACACAGCTAGTTGCCTTTTCTGTGGGCTTCAAAGGGCAATTGTGCTGGCTGAACAATACTCCAAGTGGAATCTCAGCCCATACAAAGTCCAAGGAGTTTCTCACATTGTTTTATCACTACTTGGTTTATGGCTGTGGTCAGCTGCAAAATGTCCACTGGCTGAGGTCAAATGGATAAATGCAAGAAGGTTTGGAAGAAAATTCATTTAAATTTATTACTTACTATTATACACTAAATGAATCTATCTAATGAGCTCATGTTCAGCATTTTAGTAAATGTTAAATGTTGCATGTTAACTGCTAACAACATTTATGACTGGAGATATTTTGTTTGTAACTGTCTTTTTAAATAAAATACACAAAAAGGTAACTAGACACTTGTTACATACAAATTAACACATACTGAGATCTATAAAATTCACATTAAACTAAATCAACAGTTCAGATCATTTACAAAATGGGTGACATTTATGAGACATTGCAGTCAGAAGAAGTATGCATATAACAAATGGTCAAATGAAGGGATGTTGTTCCCATCAGCTTTGGCTGTAACGTGAAAAAAGGTGGGGGTCAGTCTGTTCTCCTGAGCAGCAAGCAACACAACTAGAGGAAGTGGGCTTGAGTTGTGACAAGGGACGTTCAGATTGCATATTAGGCAGAATTTCTCTACAGAAGGGTTATCCGGCTTTGTTGGAAGAGGCTGCCCAGGGCAGTGGTGGAGTCACCATCCCTGGAAGTCTCTAAAAGGCATATACCTGTTGTGCTTAGGGACGTGGTTTAGGGCTGACCTAGCAGTGCTGGGTCGAATGTTGGACTTAAGAATCTTAAAGATGTCTTCCAAACAAATATATTCTGTGACTCTGTGATTCTGTGATTTAGAGTCCTAACTCTCAAGGTTAGGAAAAGCCCTGAACCACAGCACAGTCTGAATAGTGACAAACTCCAAGGAAGATGGCTGACCAGCAGCATAAACCCTCTCTAACACCATTTCTGATATTTAAAGGTCCTTTTCTAATCATCAGTAGCTCATGCTGAAATTTTACTGAGGAAAATATGTTGTTTGGGTCACAGCTGGTTGTCTGCAACTGTGGAAGTCACAAATTCTTCTAAAGCAGCAACGCTCAGCAAACTAGGAAAAACAAGGCAAGACCTGTACTAAGATATCTTTTGTTCCCCTTTCCTCTCAGCAATACTCACTGCCCGATAAAAGCAATACAGTGGAGGTCACTAGGTGAAGCACCCCATTGTGGGCAACCATCAATTCACATTTAACTGAAAGACTGTGACATCTGAAACTGTTCTTTTTTGTGAGAATTTTCTCTGGTCATCAGACTTGAAACACTCTTCCAGTCGTATAATAAAGGAACAAAGCTTGAATGACTCATATACACGCAAAGTAGCACACTTGAAAGCTTGAAAGGTTTTTTTAGGTTAACTTAAATCCAGCAAATCCAGATGAAAGCCTTCAAGAAACAAGTGTTCTGGAAGACTCATCTGACTGCTTGTAACATCATTTATGAGGATCAGTTTAGCCCTGTACTAACACGCCTGCAAGACTTACAGGTTGAACTAGGCTTGCGTTTCATCTGCTTGAGCTCAGTATGACAATCAAACCTGTTTACATACGGCTCTTCTAGTACATCTTTCAAGTTGTGCTGGTGCTTACCATGGATGTGACACACTGCAGTTGAAAACTCAAGCTACAAAATTACTTTCAGTAACAAGACTCTCAAGAGTGCAGCAGCAGATCTGAGTGCTCTTGTTAAACAAGTTTCTGTTCTGAAATGTGAGATTAAACTTCAGCTAATAAAATAAAATTGTTCAAGCAATATTAAAGGAAAGCACCCCCTACCCCATATACATACACAAATATTTTGCGGACTTGTGCTGTGTCAGAAAGACACTGTCCTCATCATGGACCTATCCTCCAGCACAGTGATCTCAGCACGGCCACTCTTTCAGCAAAAGCTCACTTCTCCCAAGAGCAGGGGAAGCACAAGAACTTTCTGTTCCTGCAGTTTTCCTTTTCTTCTGCTTCTGTCCAGGCTGTGATTACAGGTACACCCGCAGAGCCCCTAGCTTTGCAGCACACCCCCAGCAACACTCAGTAAATGCCACTGAGGGCTCTGATGCCAATCTGATGCCAAACCAGTACCTGCTTCCCAGTAATGGTGTGCAAGGATCCAAAGTGACCCGACTTTTGACAAGCAAATATGAAACATAATAAACACGGCATGCTAAAAACATAACAGCCAGTTTATGTCCATAATTGTAGCTGGCATTTAGAGAGACACTTTTACCACTGACAGACCACAGTTGGGGCCACAAGCAGCAATGTAAGAATACCACACTTTAACACAATTAACCTCCCTGCCGCCTCATACTTAACAACTAGCCATGGACTGTAGTTAGCAGAAACTGTCCTTCTGGCTGTGAAAAGTACTTTTAGAGAAAGTGCAGTCTCTTAAAGTTTTTCCCACTTAGTAAAATTTCAGATTTGCTGTTCTCAGTCACCTGCTAGTCAAATCCTTCAGTGGCTGACAGTCCTGTGGGCTCACATTGCAATTTTACACTCCTTCGCATGCAGCACCAGAACCATTTACTTTCTGATTCACTCAAGATGACTTAATGCTGCTTTGGACATAGGTATGCATTTCTTTTACGTCGGTTATTTAAAGAAAGGGGAGACTTTGCCAAACCTATAAATTCTGACCTTTTGGATTAATGTGTGTGACATTATCTACTGACGTATTATATCGCCCATTTTAGCGTAAAACCAAGCCCAAACAGCACCAAAGAAACAGCAACCTTTTTCCCAAAAACAACAGAAAATCCCCACAAAGGTAATATTTTATTAGGCAATAAACTATGTAAAGATGTAAGATGGAGCACAGAAAAATAATGCTTAATCCATCCAAAATGTAAGTGTACTAGCACCTCTAGCACGCAATGATCTCACAAATTTAAATTCATGATATTTTGTATTATATCACAAGTACTGATCTTACAATATTAAGACTTCAGTCTCACAGTATTTAAGTTGCACAAAACTGTCCTTTTATATTAGGCTCGTGACAAACCAGGTGTTACTATTGTCTGAGCAGTCTTTGTGAACGTTTTGCCTTCTCTGATCAAACCCCTAACATGCACAAAGAGTGAGCAGTGCTGTCCCACAGGATTGTTAGGGAATTGTGGTGGTGGATGACTGAACAGCCTGCACCACTAGCTAGAAGAGTAAAGCAACAAAGTGCTACCACGTTTTGAGATACCAGTTTTTTAAGGAATTTGAAAATCAGAGTTCCAACTCTTTTCTGAGCGGAAGTCAGAATAAGACAGGGTAAAGGTATCTTGATAAACCAAGTGGTACACTCTCACCATCCGGCCTGGGACACATGGAAGTGTTTTCAGTTGTACATTTGGAGACATCTGCTAAAAGATTTCTACTTTAAGTTCCAACCTCATAATCTGCTAAAATTAATAAAGTTCTAATAAAATAAGAAATAAGCTTTATCAAATCCTACATCTGTGTGTGATTGGATCACAGCAGACCTCATACAAAAAAACCCCAAACATGAAGCAGATCAGAAACACAATTAGCCCATAGTACAGCCCCATACCATACCTTAGATTCATTCAGAAACTAGAGAGAAGTGCAACTCTGCTTCAAACAGTCTGTATCCTCCACTATATCTTTACTTGCAATCATTCTTGATAACTAATCTCATACAAAGCTACAAGCATGACATTATGGTTGATGGCAGTAGTAGCCCCGCTGCTCCAACTTTTTGCCTCACAAGATTTCTGTAATGATAATTTGCTGCATTTCTGCAAAGCTTGGCAGTTGAGAATGGATATAAAGACTGGTAATTAAAATTAAAATAAAAAATACAAACAAAAAATGGAGCAATCATGCAAATAGGAAATAGTTCCTGCACTGTATTTAAGAAGCTATTTGAGGAAGGGGAGAGTTACGCACAGCTCACTAAGATGTGCAACTCTGCAGATATGATACATTTTTTTGCTTTCCTCTTCAATTTTCTAGCTTAAGATTTGACAGTCATCTGATTTTCTTCATGGCTGCTGTTTGAATCAGTTATTTAATACTTAACGTTACAAAGCCACTTGAGAACAGTCCCGTCCTAAATCTGTATGCTGCAAATGCAGCTCTGAAAGTCTTCAGAGCACAATTTAGTAGTGCAGAAAAATGAAAACAGTACTAAATTTTGAAGTGATGTATTTTGATAAATAATAAAGTATATTTATATAACCAGAAAAAGATGCATAATACAATAGGTGTTTTGGTAATTCCTTCTAGGCTACATAGCTGCTGTACAAGCTTAATGGTTACGCAACTATTCTCTCCAAGTGCTTTGAGGACAACAAGAAATAAAGCTCTAAGACATCAGAGATCTATTTGCATTGTCAGATCTTGCCCTACATGGAGAGGTACTATTACCTTGAAAACTCAGGGTAAGAGCACAGAGAAAGAACAGGTGTTGCTGCCATACACCCTCTCCTGTGAGCTGATCAAAAGAACTGGCAATGTTCAATGCTGGCAAGTCTTGGAAAAGAAAAAACAGCCTTTCCATTCTGGACCTCTAGTCTCCTTTCTTACTAGTTACCTCACAAGTGAACTGTTTTCAAATGGCCTTTTCAGCACCGCTGTGGATATCACAGAATCACAGAATCACAGAATCATCATGGCTGGAAAGGACCTCCAGGGTCATCAAGTCCAACCTTTATCCTA
>JAOXOE010007042.1:0-24880 GCA_028565055.1 Phoeniculus purpureus
AGATGACATTGAGAAGAGCCTGGCTCCATCCTCCTGACACCCACCCCTCACATATTTATAGACATTAATGAGGTCACTCTTCAGTCTTCTCCAAGCTAAGGAGACCCAGCTCCCTCAGTTGATGCTAACAGAACATACATCAATTCTTCCAGCAGAAGAAGCTGAAGCAGATATCAGATGGACTAAACCCCTTGGGAAGCAGTATTTGGACAACTCATAATAGAAGGTTAATTACTCTTTTGTCTGATTTTTTGTTTTTCTCTTCTTTTCCCTGTGTTTTCTTCTTTCCAGGACAGGTTTCATGTTTTTAATATCCTTAGCTGGAATTAGGACGATCGTTAGGAAAGCCTCATTAGCATTCGATTTAGCAGCATACAATAGGATCTTGCAGCTGCCCTCCCTCTACAGCATTTACCAAGGCAGATGCTGGGGTTGTTACAGGAATCTTAATAAAGCAGAGAGTTTCCACACCCAGTAGTGTGAGAGACAACTTTTAGAGTCTGTGATGTCTCCTTTAAGCCTCAGTATTTTCAAATGAAGATCACTGTACCCTAATGCGCTTGTGCACATTGATTTGTTTGATGTGGAATTTACAGACTTGCAGCCATTTCAACCAGCCTGTGTCTAGCCCTGCTTCTGTTTTTTTTCAGGTTGCTTAGGCAGATTATCTCTTGCTTAGAAGTTGGAGAAACCTGACCCCATATTTAGGACATTTTACTATGTTTAAAGCTTAAGAGTTACCCTGGGTAGAGTCAGTTCTGTAATAGAAATCAAGGGTAAGACTAATTTAATGAATCTTCCATTCCCTTGCTGGAAAATAAACAAGCATTGTTAATTAAAACATAACATTGTCTTGGGCAAGGAAATGTCTGTTCTGGAAGCACTTTCCTCAGCATGGTTTTGTGGATCTAGGACATAAAGAAAGACATAGAGCTCCTGAAGTGCGTCCAGAGCACAGCACCTCAGACAATCAGAGTGCTGGAGCACCTCATCTGTGAAGACAGGCTGAAAAAGTTGGGGTTGGTCAGCCTGGAGAAGAGGAAGCTCCCAGGTGACCTTCTAGCAGCTCCTTAGGGCCCCTTCCAACCCTGGCCACTCTATGATTCTATGATATTGCAGATCAGTCCAAGGTCAGATCCAACCTCTGGTTCAGCAAGCTGTGCAACACAGCACAGAATCATAGAATCATAGAATCATTAGGGATTGGAAAGGACCTTGAAAGATCACATAGTCCAATCCCCCTGCCACTACAGGATCCCCTAGACCAAGCTTCACAGGAACATATCCAGGTGGGTTTTAAACATCTCCAAAGAAGGAGACTCCACAACTCCCCCAGGCAGCCTGTTCCAGTGCTCTGTCACCCTCACTGGGAAGAAGATCCTTCTGACATCTGTATGGAACCTCCTATGTTCCACCTTACACCCAGTGCCTCTCGTCCTATAGCCAGATGACACTGAGCAGAGCCTGGCTCCATCGCCCTGACACCCACTCTTCACATATTTATTGACATTAATGAGGTCCCCCCTCAGTCTCCTCCAAGCTCAAGAGAGCCAGCTCCCTCAGCCTCTACTCATAATGGAGGTGCTCCACTTCCTTCATCATCCTTGTTACTCTACATTGGGCTCCCTCCAGCAGCTCCACATCCCTCTTGAACTGGGGGGCCCAGAACTGGACATACTACTCCAGATGTGGTCTCACTAGGGCAGAGTAGAAGGGGAGAAGAACCTCTCTCAATCTGCTAACCACCCCCTTTCTGATCTGCCTCAGGATGCTGTTGGCCCTCTTGGCCACAAGACCACATTGCTGGCTCATGATCATACTGCTGTCCACCAGGACCCTCAGGTCCCTTTCTCCTACACTGCTCTCAAACAGGTCAGTCCCCAACCGATACAGGTACCTGGGGTTGTTCTTACCCAGATGCAGAACTCTGCACTAAACCTGGTTATGTTTCATTAAATTTCTCTCTGCCCGACTCTCCAGCCTGTCCAGGTCTTGCTGAATGACAGCACGGTTTTTCTCTTAGCCTATTTAGTTGCTTGTTTTATTTTCCTTCTAAGAAAATGCAAAGCCTTCATACTCTTAGTTTTGTCTCAGGAAAGAGGCAGAAAGGACTTTCAAATGTTAAAGGCCGAAAAATAATTTCCAACTCTGTTCTGGATGGCATCAGTCAGACTCAGTTGACCTGAGATGAAAGAGAAGATTGAAGAACAGTTTCAATCTCCTTCAGTTTATCCACTGTATTGTTGAAACAGAAATTGTTTCAAGGGCTGCAAACTTACAAATTTTGAATCTGTAGGGGTAGGAACTCCTACAGAGCATATTAGATTGAGACTCTAATCCATGGCTGAAGCTTACAGGCCACTGCCACAACAGACAGCAAAAAATGTTTAAATAAAGAAGAGAAGGAGATATTTCAGTCAAAGAGAAACTATCTTAAAAGTAGAGTTCAGGAAAGAATATTGAACGTAGCTATTTTATCTAAGGGTGAAGATAAGTGCTTTTAGGAGTCTTTACTAAACCAAACTCTGCATTTAAAAGATCACCAAGTAGAATTACAGAGCACATTCAGCTGAAGGAGAATATGTGTTTAGAGCTCATCTTCGCGGGAAGAGAGTGATGAAGGCAGTTTCAAAAACTGACAGCTCAGAGAGACCACACCTGGAATATTGCGTCCTGTTCTGGGCTCCTCAGCTCTAGAAGGACACAGAACCTCTTGAGAGACTCCAGTGCAGAGCCACAAAGATGATGAAGGGAGTGGAGTATCTCCCTGATGAGGAAAGACTGACGGAGCTGGGTGTCTTGAGCTTGGAAAAAAGGAGACTGAGAGGTGACCCATTCATGTTTATCAATACGGAAAGGGTGGGTGTCAGGAGGATGGAGCCAGGCTCTTCTCAGTGTCATCTGGTTATAGAACAAGGGGCACTGGGTGTAAGCTGGAACATAGGAGGTTCCATACAAATATGAGAAGGAACTTCTTCCCAGTGAGGATGACAGAGCACTGGAACAGGCTGCCCAGGGGGGCTGTGGAGTCTCCTTCTCCGGAGATGTCTAAAACCTGCCTGGATATGTTCCTGTGCAACTTGATCTAAGTGATCCTGTAGTGGCAGGGGGATTAGACTATGTGATCTTTCGAGGTCCTTTCCAATCCCTAATGTTCTGTGATTCTGAGGGTGAGCTTTAAAAGTTAAATGCATGCCAGAGGCAAAGTGCATCCAAGTGTATAGCTCTTCTATGAGTAGATAGGATCCATATCTGAAAGACGGGTCCCTAATGCTTTGGCTACATGTGTATAGGTTACATCACACACATAATTACATCATGCATAGTGCAAATTAGATGGCTTTGAGCTGAACTGAGTTGAGGAATGAATCATTGGCTGCAATCCAGCTCCTAGTGTGCAGGTGTCCACTTCAAATAAAACATCACTATTATGTTTAGGCATCAGGTCGTATTCGCTTGTATGAGTGTAACCTGCCAACAGAAGTCAGCTTATTCACAGAATCATAGAATCATTAGGGATTGGAAGGGACCTCAAAAGATCATCTACTCCAATCCCCCTGCCGTAGCAGGATCTTCAGTCATAGGGAGATTAAGGTAAATAACCCCTCAAATCAACCTGCCTCCCTCAAAGTATTATTTGTTTCAACTCCATTCAACTCAAATCCCACTGAAATCAGTGGGGCTTTCTACCGGCTTTGGTGTTTGCTATGTTCATTCTTAGGCAGAGCCACCCCACAATCTAGTGGTGCATGCTTTTTGGAGAGATAATTGCTCAGACACCCAGACAAGCAAAGAGGGGAGGATGCCTGAAATAGCTCCAGAAGGTGAGTTCTGATAAAGTCATGTGTGGTAACAGTACCTTTAGAGAAGCAACATTCCCTATATACTCAAACACGTATTTTGACCCTCACAACTGGGTAAATGCAGTAAAATGTGGACAAAAAGCTCGCAGAGAGGCTAACAAGAAGGTTTCATGGCACTTCAGAGATAAAACAGCACATTTACTATGCAGTGCTATTTCTACCAGTGACAAATTCAGTTTACAGAGTGCAAAACTATTTTTGTAAGGAAGTATAAAACTGTCTCTGGACCCTCTCTGGTCCAGAAGCAAATTAGCTACTCTAAAAGGAGAACTCAGTTTATAATCTCTAAGCTGTTTTGTAATTCAGAGTCATTCTAAAACCAACCCTAAATTAAGGTAACATTAAAGAACAGACTAAATTTTAATTTGCATTTCAACTGTAGAAAAACAACTGAAAGCTCATATTGTAATTATAAAGCCTCTGAGCGATTGTGATAATGGTTTGTGTGAATTAAAAAGTCTCAAATTAAGTGTAATAATAGTACAGATTAATTAATTGTAACAACGATACAAATATGTAAATCAAAAAGAATCTAAAGATTCTTTTGTAGGTAGTTGCTGGAGTATCTGAGGGCGGGAGGGGAAGATTTTTAAAGCTAATGTAATCTGAAAAATGCTATGTAAAGACTTCTGAGGGCCAACATTACTTATGACAAAATGTATTTGCGAGTAAACAACCAGTCGTCAGCAGTAGATTCAAAACTACCAAATAAGCTACTAATGGCCTGTCTAGATCCAAATCCTCTTCCATTCTTTTTCATTCACTAATAAAACGTTTTCATTGCCTTCAGAGTGCACTTAGTAGCTATGCTGGTGTGAGCACAGAATTTGAACTGGGTTATTTTAGAAGTACCGATTCTGCCATCCCTAGGCACAATACAGCTGTAGTGACACCATGAGAAGAATTTACCATTCTGTAGAAAGAGCAACGGACAGCCTCACTGTGAATGAACTTCATGGTGAGGGTGACAGAGCACTGGAATGGGCTCTCCAGGGAGATTGTGGAGTCTCCTTCTCTAGAGATGTTCAAACCCACCTGGATATGTTCCTGTGTGACTTGATCTAGGGGATCCTGCTGTGGATCCCCTAGATGACCTGGATGAGGGGATCAAGTCTACTGTTAATAAATTCTTGGATGGCACCAAGTTGGGGATTGCAATTCCAACAGGAATTGCATTCCCTATTGCATTCCCATAGGAAAATAAAGGACAGTAATTAATGAATATAACTGTTTAAACAAATTAGGTAAATAACTAAAACAAATTTTGGGATCTTTTTTCATCACATTACGAGGCGTCATTTAAAGATAATTAAATGAGTGAAAGACTGTGCATTGCTGAGATACAGTATCCAGAGAGGATGCAGAAGTACCTATCATAGATGCTGTTCTATTAATTGGAGTCTTAACTGCCAGTGTTAATTTTCAGGACTTTACAAGAGAAATACTTGCACTGGCTCAGTGATACTTGAGGCAATCAGAAGGTCACAAACGCATTTGTGGCCTAGAGATGTGATGAGAAAGGGTTTACTGTTCCTACTCATTCGCAGACCAGACAAGAGATTGCCTCGGGTCGCCTTACTGCAATAAATCTGGCTGTCTCAATGCCCTCGGGAAGCCAGCTGGCAGCAAGGTGCTTCCCAGAAGAAGGTAGGTAAGGAGAAGAGGGGTTACTCTGGGAAGGTTTCCAGAAGGATCGATGGAGGAATACAAGCAAAAGGGAAAAAAACAATGACAAAAAGAAGATAAATACGATCTGTCTTCTGTCTAGTGAGAAGTGAAACCCCTGAAAATAATGAGTGTGTGGGTACTCTTAACTCTATTATTTTAATGGCTTGGAGCCTAAGCAGACTGCACTAATGTATCGAGACTTGAGGCAAACAGGGAAACAGCTTTAGATTTCATTTACTTAATGGCTTGTTGATTAATTGAGTTCCAGACAGACCTGGACAGTGGTCAGCAAACCTTTAGTACATCACCATGTCGGTATCATCTATTGCTCAAGCCCTTTGGCAACTGCAATGTGGGGTTGACATGAGGTTCTACCTCCTCTGGGAACTACAGGGACGCAGAGCAATTCACACCATGGTAGGAAGAATGGGCAAAACAGTAAACTAGGATAACGATGATGCATTATAATGATGCATAAATAATTTAAAATAGCTGGATTCTGTTTAAAGACCACTTCACTATTAGATAAACAACTTCCTGGAATGGGCTTGCCAGATTGTGGAGTCTCCTTCTCTGGAGAAGTTTAAAACCCGCCTGGACATGTTCCTGTGCGACGTGGTCTAGGTGATCCTGCTGTGGCAGGGGGATTGGACTAGATGATCTTTCGAGGTCCCTTCCAATCCCTAATGTCCTGTCTTGTGTGACCCGTTCCTAGCTTCCCTTTGTATATGGAAGTTCTTAGCTGCTGCGCAAGGGCAGTGAGCGCAGAACACCTGAGCGAGGTAGGAATCCAGCCGAGAGGTTTCTAGCCGTGATTTTTGCATGCGAGCTGTTGCCTTTGCGTGGGAGAGGCTAATGACTCAGTTGGCAGTGATTCAGGGTGAAACAGTTCTGATGTATCTGGGGACACATGTGTTAACTAAACAGTTTTTGTTTTTCAGATTGCCGGTGCTGCAAAAATAGAGGCTTCCAGCTAAAAAACGTGTGAGGCGTCAAGGGCAGCGTTACCAACACACCCTGCTCGCCCGCAGTGCTTCACCCAGGGATGCAGAGGGACGCAAAGCATGTGGAGCCCAGATAAAGTAAGCAAGGCCTTTTTTGTTTTTAGCTTGTCTGTTTGTTTATTGCTGAACGTATAAATTGGATTACAAAGCAGTTACAGGCCAAGGTCCAGATACAGCCAGCTTAACATTTGCTTGAGGCTCTGGGTTTTAATGTTTCTAACTGACTGGATGCCCTTGAGGCTTTGGAGTCAACCAGTAGTGAACATCAGCACTGGGCAAAACATAGGCTGTTGGAACTGTTTCTCTCAAGGCATCTGTCCAACTCTTAATGATTCTGACTTCAAAATAGGTTGTATTCACAGAACTTCAGTCCAGACAAGCTCCAGATCTGTAAATAATGTAGACACGGTTTTCTACACTTCAGGAGGGAGTGGGGAGGGGTTTAGGCTTTTTCCTGCTCAGCTGTTCAGGGTTATGATGTGGTAGATTCCTACCAAAGGAGAGGGGATGGATGAGCAGTTTCTCATGTAGGCTGCATCCTTTGCTTTGCTTTTGTTCGATCGGTATTGGTAAAAGGGAATATTTGACTTGGTTCTAAAATCTAACGGGACTGACATCTGTGGGGGCAGTGGGTCTCATAGTTACCAGAGCCTGCTGGCAGGCTCTGCTCTGTTTCAGTGCTGTGAGGTGGATGCACTCCTTGGTGTCTTGTAAGAGCTTCAGCTTTTCAGCTGCCAGTACTTTGTGTTTCTGTCTGTGATCACCTGCAACTTTCCAAAAAGCAGTACGAACCCAGAGCAAGTTTGTCGGTGGCAGAAGGGCAATTTGAGAATGGTGTGAGGTCATGAAGATGAAAATTACGGCACGTGGGTTCCTAATGATAAACCTACTGAGAGCATCCTGAAATTACGAAGCCGTGCGCCGCGTTAGAGCGTTCATTTGCATCTTGGCTAAGGCGTAGCTGCGTTTTTGGGCTATCCCTTTAATTCTGCTGTTTTAATTACCTGCTGACCAGTTCCTGGGGTGGAAGCAGCAGGAGTGGAGCCGGCGGCTGTTCCCGGACAAAGTGGTTTCTGTCAGACAAAGCAATAGGATTCCTAAGGTTACTTTGAAACCTGGGGTCTCCTGCTGTAGACCAGCAGACTGATTTAAACAGGAATCTAATTAAAGACTCCAGGATGTTGAATGAAGCTCACAACTGCCATTCGTTTGGTTTTTACAACCTGAGATTGCTCAGTAACAAGTTGGATTTGTTCCTGCGTTGATGTTGCGGCTGAATTTTGGTACAGGCAGAGCTGTGCTGCAGACTCTGTTAGTGGTGATAACTGTTTGGAGTTCCTTGGGCATGTGTATCAGCAGAGTAGGTTCTGGAGTTAGAGGTGGTTTCAAAACTTAATCTAGTGAGGAAGGTGGTGATACCCTGCAGGCTCTGTGTGCTTGGGAGGGGCGGCACGTGCTGGGCACCAAGAAGGTACCTGGCAAAGTGTGCTTCCCTGGGCTCTGTGGGAGCGAGCCCTTTTTGCCTGGCAGTAGTTCCTGCTGGATGGAGACACACGGATCATTCCCTTCGCAGGGCTTTGGCTCCCCAGGTCTGAGAGCTGCTGGTTCATCTGACTGAAGAAGCTGCCACACATTGCACACAGGCCTCAAAGTGTCACTCTGCTTTTAGGCTCAGACCACCCAGAAGACACAAGCACAGCCCCCTCCCATAGTACACACTGACTCTCAGGTAGCTCTGAAAGGTGATTTGGGGGGTGTGTGTGAGATGTAGAAAACCTGAGTTCAGAAAGAGTGGCTTAGCACAGGATATGGACATGCTGAAGGGTTGTAAGAGTGAAGTAAATGCTGGGATGTGTTCAGAGTCACAGAATGTTAGGGATTGGAAGGGACCTCGAAAGGTGGTCTAATCCAGTCCCCCTGCCAGAGTGTTCACACTGGATCTGCAATGGTAATATAGCCCGAGGAAGATGGCCACCTGATTTTTCAAAGGGCCTCTTCTGAGGCAAACTGATCTATAATTAAATGGGTCACTGTGTGCTTCTTTTTAATAGCTGTTTAGTTATGGGCCAGCATTGTTGGCATGCGCAGTAAGGCTGTGGTTGATTGGATGAGAAAATGCCAAACAGAAGTCTGTAGACCCAGGAGCAAAAACCCTCAAGTCAGGAAGGTAATCAAAAATCAGGAAGGAAATTAAACATGAAGAGAGGAAGGTTCACTGGTGCTTTCATGTGAAAAGCACAGAGCAGAATGACCTTAAACTCTTTCCATAACATACAGTGTTGGGACCATCAGAGGAGACCTCATCACTCTCTACAACTACCTGAAAGGATGTTGTGGAGAGGTTGGTGCTGGTGTCTTCTCATGAGCAATTAGTGACAGAACAAGAGGGAAGGGGCTCAAGTTACAACAGGGGAGGTTTAGACTTGATATTAGGAAGAATTTTTTCACAGCAAGGGTGGTCAGGCACTGGAATGGGCTTTACAGGGATGTGGTTGAGTCGCCATCCCTGGATGTGTTTAAAGGTGGTTTGGATGAGGTGTTGAGGGATGTGGTTTACGGGTGACCTTGTAAGGTAGGGTAGATGGCTGGACTGGATGATCCCAGGGGTCTTTTCCAACCAGAGTGATTCTGTGATTGTGCAGTGTCACTACCTTGTTTCATGTCAAAGAAGCGTTGTGGCTGTTTGGGCAAGCCCCTGTGACTGATGTTTGTGTGCCATGTGTAACAGGAAAAGTGCAAAACAAGGCTGAGGGAGCCCTCTGTTCAGGAGACACTTTCTTATTAACAGGCACCAATGGACAAACTCAATAAAACTAAGTTAGAGATTTTCCCCAGATTTGTGCAGTGTAACCCTAGAAGGAAAATATAAGGCCCAAAGACTTCAAGTCAAGGTAACATTTCTGTCTCCAAAGCTGGCTACTCTTATTTTCTAGTCATACATTAATTTCCCCATTGCCCTGGTGTTGTCTGTAACAGCCTCATCCTCTCCTGCCCCACAGCCCAACTGTCCTAGCAGCATGGACCATCAGCCTTACTATGGATGACACCACAAGGTTAGGGATGCCAGACAAAGGTCAGCAGTGCTGCCTACCAGCTGCAGGGCAGCCATCCCTGTTGCACATACCCAGTTGGGCAATCCTGTAAGCAGACACTGCTAGCATGATGCTGTGATGAAAGGAGCAAAGTGGTTCTCTTTCTTCATGGAGTTGTTGAGGTGGGCCATGGGAAGGAGAATGCAGCTCCCCGGGACAACTGTTTGGATGCTCCCACTTGTTCTGCAGGCAGCAAGATGTAGTTTGTCCATTGTGCTGGAGACCTCGCCCTCCTCCTCTGGAACCAAGGTGAGGTGGCAGGAAGCTCGGCTGACAGGTAGTTAACCTCACCCCATGTTTTTCCTGCTCTGAATGGCGAGGCTTTGAGCAGAATTGGTGGTGCTCTGTGTGGGAACATGAGAGCAGGAGTGCTTGTGTTTATGTTTCCCTGACAGGTGTTTTAGCAGAGCTCGCTGTCAGGTTGTTGTTTTCCCACCTGAGCCTTACCACTGGCATCAACAGGATTTGGGTAGCTCTGCTCGAGGTTTCTGACAGCTGCTGCTTGTTGTCTGCTCAGAGATGTGCTCATCCGACTGAGGGAGAATGAGCTCTCATTTCTGCTCTTTCCAATGTCCTGTGATGCCTTACAGCACAGGCTACTCAAAACAGTCATCTGCCCTGATGTGTCAGAGAGGTCTTGCCTTTTCTGAAACCTCTCTGTATCACGTGTTCCCCACAGCCTTCGGTATATGGAGCTAATCTCTCAAACAGCCCACGTTACTCTCTCGTATTTGAGAATTACATGTTTCAGAATCACTGACTGTATCATACAGGACAGTGCTAAATGGGAAAATGGGGTTGGAAACAGAAAAGCCCAGAAAGAGTGGTGGATATTGAGTATCCTCACTTGGAACTAGTCAGTGTTTCTGTTTCACGTGCTCCTGCCTTGCACAGAATCACAGAACATTAGGGATTGGAAGGGACCTCCAAAGATCATCCAGTCCAATCCCCCTACCACAGCAGGATCACCTAGATCCAGTCACACAGGAACATAGACAAGGAAGCTCTGGCTTGAGGCTTACTGCAATTGTTTTCCATGTGTCCTCCTTTTCCCCAGCTATCACTGAGGAATTTAGCACCCATCAATCTTGTGCTCTCTTATTTTCATAGCTACTGCAGGCCCCATCCGTCCATAGCCACTGCAGATGAACCATGACGTTACTGAGCAGTTTTCACCCCTTAAAGCATATTTCCAGGTGGCACATCACCAGCTCTTCAGTGGCTTGTTGCCTTGTTCACCGTTTTTCCTCTCAGAACCCAGAATCCATGCTGAGGGAGGGAAGCATCATTGGTGCTTGTTCATTCCTTGCATCGAGAGCAGCAACTGGGCTGTTTGAAGAGCTGAGCAGATTGCTGCACTAGAGCTTAGGAAATGATTGTAAGATGTCTGTGGTGCTTGATTTCCTGTGATACGTAGCTGCAGAACAGCCCCTCTGTGTTCCACAGGCATATATCACCTGCCCTGTAATGCTGCCTTGGAACGCAAAGCCGTATGTTGAACACGCAGCGAGGCTGCAGTGCTCCCTGCAAATGCTGGTGGATAGACTTAAGGCAGTGGTAGTTTTCCGGGAAGTCAACAGTTAAATTCTGTGGGAGAAACAAGGGATTTATGGACATTGGTGTCTTGTTTTGTGGTAAGTATTTCTGTCTTCCAAAATACTTCTGGAACACCCTAAGTTTTGAGCTAATTTACCAGTCCTCTGGCTTCCACAGGCTCTAGTTTCTTTATGGCTGTCTTTGTTCTTCACAGAGCGTTTTTCATTCTTTCGTAAAATACTGTGAATTTAGATCAAAGTTTTAACAAATAGTCCAGGATTGGCTACATTGCCCAGGGGTGACCTGTGAGCCTGGCCCACCACCTCCTCATCCAGATTCCTGTACAAGGGGATGACAGAGCACTGGAAGGGGCTGCCGAGGGGGGCTGTGGAGTCTCCTCCTCTGGACACGTTTAAAACCCACCTGGATGTGTTCCTGTGTGACTTGGTCTAGGTGATCTTGCTGTGGCAGGGGGATTGGACTGGATGATCTTTCGAGGTCCCTTCCAGTCCCTAATAATTCTGTGATTGTGTGAAATAAGCGACATAGTGGTGCTCTGCTGGATGCTGCCTTTCTGCACTTGGGTGGACAATGCACAATGTGAAATCCTTCCGTGCTGAATAAGGTGTGCAGACTATTGAAAGAGATGAAGCATTTAGAAGCAAATCCATACTGGGTGGTGAATGGCTTGAGGGAGGTCCCAACGAGAAGGATTTGGGGGTGTCGGTAGACGGGAAGCTCAACATGAGCTGGCAGTGTGTGAGAGCAGCCCAGAAAGCCAACCCTGTCCTGGGCTGGATCAAAAGAAATGCCACCAGCAGGACAAGGGAGGTGACTCTCCCCCTCTACTCTGCTCTTGTAAGACTTCATCTTGAGTACTGTGTGTCTAGTTCTGGAGTGCCCAGTATAATAAGGACATGGAATGTTGGAGCAGGTTTAGAGCCTGAAGGGGCTACAGCAAAGTTAGACAGGGACTTTTTATGAGTGACTCTGGTGACAGGAAAAGGACAATGGCTTCAAGCTAAAAGAGAGCAGATTTAGAGTAGATCTTAGGAAGAAATTCCTCCCTGTGAGGGTACTGAGGCACTGGAACAGGTTGCCTGGAGAAGTTGTGGTCCCAGAGGTGTTCAGGGCTGGGTTAGATGGGGCTCTGGGCAACCTAGTCTAGAAAGAGGTGGCTCTGCCCATGGCAGGGGGATTGGGACTCAATGATCTGAGGTCCCTTCCAACCTAACCTGTTCTATGATTCTAACTTGGGGTAGCTCAGTCTCATCCATTCTGCTTGAAGAAGCCCATTGCCCAGGCACCTTGGCTCTTCTCCCTGTCTTTCCTCCTCTACCCTTGCCCTCAGCTGGGCATTAGATACTGCTTCAGCACAGCACTTCTGGATTTTAAAGTAAAAAGCCTCAGTCCTGGTGAGACAGGGGCGGCAATCTGATTGTGCCTCTTGAAAACAAACAGGGAGGGTTCTTACCAGGGTGATGTTGCTGGTTAAACCCCTCTGACATTTTAAACCCAGACTTTCATAACTACAAGGATTTGGAGACATGACAGCCTTACTGCTTCTGTCTAGACCGCAGAAAGAAAAGAGCAGGCATTACACTGGGAAGCGGGAGCTTATTTTTTGGCTCAAAGTAACAAGTGTTCTTTGTGTCACAGAGAAAACTGACTCTCTCTGTCCCGAAGATCGGTTTTCATTAGGAAATAAACCCCACCCCAAACCGGACTGTCAGCTAGTGGATTTCCTTCTCTCCAAAAGGAGCATATGGAAAATGTATTCGACGGTTTTTCCCCAAATGTAGTCTAAATATGAAAAAAAGAGGCTATTTTAAAGCAAATCCAGTATTAAAAATTTCAAAGCCATTAGTCATAAGCTGTGTGTTATATTTATTTGGAAACCATTGCTTTTGCCCGTTTTCTGTAAAAATGGATCCAGCCTGCTGACAATTGCAAGAACCATTTGCTGTTTCGTTTTGGCACAGTCAGTTACCGGAGGCTTTTAGCACCGTCGTAAAGGAATAACACGTCATTTTCCTCCCACGTTGCCTTTTTTCACCAGAATTCATCTGTGTATGCAACATTCCGAATGGAGCAGCCTGGCCTTACGTGTCCTCATACTTGGGAAGCTTTCCGTGACATCTATACAAAGGTTTCCTTACTGAAAGTCAAACTGACTTTAGTTCTTTAACAGGAGAGTGGTTGAACGTGGAGTAGGTTGCTCAGGGAGAGAGCTGAGGCCTCATCTCTGGAGATATTGGAGGTGAGGCTGGACGAGACTCTGGGCAACCTGATCTAGTTGAGGATGTCCCTGCTCACTGCAGGGAGGTTGGACTAGATGACCTTTGGAGGTCCCTTCCAACCCAGGCCATTCTAGGATTTATCATCTCTCCTTGATGACTCTGGCCATCAGTTAATCCTGAATCTCTTTATCAGGAGGATTGGACTAGATGATCTTTCAAGGTCCGTTTCAATCAGTGTTGTTTTGTGATTCTGTTGTTTTGAGTGAGATAATGGAGCACTGGGAGATGTGCTATGCAGTGCAGAGTGTGTCAGGGAGCAGCAGCAGGATGGAGTTGGGTTCTTGTTGGCAGCCAGTGCTGGGGTCTGTCTCGGTCAACAGATAGTGGCCAGGAATTGTTGGAGCAGGTGCAAGTAAGGTGGTCCCTCCTGAAGTTTTCCCCTGTGATGCTGACACACTCTGAGCGGAGCTGGAGGGAAGAAGGATGCTAAAAATCATGAAGAGTTGCCTTTCAGGTGAGCCATTCTTAATGGCCTTAAAAAAGGACCTCGTGGTGGCCTTATCTAAGGTTCACGTCTTTGAAGTGGTTGAGGAAAGGTCTTGCAGTGGTGAGGGGTACAGACAGGAAGACGGGCAGGGCCAAAGAGCCAGCACCAACACTCTGCTCTCTTTTATGCTGTGGTTGCATGATGGTTTCTATCAGCTCTGGAGTGCCTCTGCTCCTCTTGGCTTGTATTTAGGACACAGTTGTGCCTGTCCTCTATTTTCAGGGTAAGCAAAGGCCCAATGGTTCTGGTGTTATGGTGTGTTCAGGCTTTCCAGAGGCAGGCAGGTAGTGAGATACCAGGAACTTGATGTCTCAGGGGACAGCTGATCCTAGTGTATTGTCTCTTAGGTTACTTACTGCACACACTCTGCCTAATAAATAGTTTGTGTGAACTGCTTCATTGTGTGTTCTTTAATACCCTCTTACTGTAGAAGAAGAAGCTGTGCAAAGGTTTCTCAAAGATAGCTTTCGAGCCGTGACACAGACGGAAAAGAGAAGTGTAAGCAGAAGTTGACGCTCCTTCTAGTTGGGGTAGGCTGAGGAACTCGAAGTCCAAGGATGTGTGTGGGAGAAGCACACAGAAACCCACAGGATGACAGCATGGCCATCTGGCCGTCTCGCAGGCACTGGCTTCGGAATCCGCAGCCCTTGTACGAGAGATCTGTACACACAGCTGTAGCAAAAGACGTTGCCCATATCCTAAAGGGCAGGTCACAGAAGCCAAGTGATGCCGTGAGATGAGGGCATGGGGAGAGGGAGACAGGTGCGATGCATAGGGCCATGCAGCAGAGAAACTCCCTTCTACCCTGAGCCCAACCCTCCTTGCTGCTCGGGGCAGCTGGCTTCAGACCAGAACTTGCAGCAGTGCTGCTCACAGTGAACCGAGCAACTTGATCTAGGTGATCCTGCTATGCCAGGGGGATTGGCCCAGATGATCTTTCGAGATCCCTTCCAATCCCTAAGGATTCTATTCTCCTCTTTACACCACTTGACACATACCCTTGCGTGGATCGCTGGATCAGTTTTGGGCACTCATTCTTGGGCTGTGGGCAGAGCAGCAAGCAAGGAGTGGAGGAGCGGGTGCGGCTGACTGGCAGGGGCTGCAGGGAGCAGTGCTGGGTCAAAGAAAGGGAATTTCTGCATGACGACGAGTGACAAGTTGTTCAGTGGATCGAATTTGCAGTGCTGATGTGACAGTAAGGAAAGATGGGAGAGGAGGTGGTGAAGAATAGCTGGAAAAAGAATCCCCGAAGCAGAGAACAGAAAATCAGTGCACGGAGTAGCCTACATTTCATAAGTGCTGGGTGAGCACCAAGGCAAGCATGAGGAGAGTCTGGCTGAGAGAAAAGACTGGCATGTGGTTTGTACAGCTCAACCACACCCCCCGTCCCTCACCCTGTAACACACCTGATCTGCTGCACCAGGCCACATCCGTGGGGATTCTTGTAGTGGCAGAAACCATCTGAATTTTCAGTGAGGCTTTTCCTTAGAGAGGCAGCTTCCACACAGTGCAGTCCCTATGTGCAGATGTTTCTCATCTGGGCAAAGGAAGCAGGCAAGTGACTTCAAGGCAGACCGGATAGTCTTATCTGGTGCTCTCCTTTTCTCAGTTACTGCAAGTTGTGACAAAAGGGGAGAGGATTATTTCCAGGAAAAGTAGCAGTTGAAAGTGTCAATGAGTGTGTTACTGGGGGTGGGGAAGCCCTGAAACAGCCTTTTAGAGTTGCGCCTTCATCGGGAGAGAGAAGCCGTGTGTGTGTGTGTCCTGACAGCAAGGTTACTCAGGAGAGACTAGCTAGTACAATCTAGCACTAGACAGGCTGATTCCTGGCACTTACTCACAGTGTGGGGGGTCAATCAGCCTCTAGAATACCTGGGTCATTCTACTAGCTGTAGCAGAAACTTCGATTACTGGGTAATTTACCAAGTTAGCTAAGAACAGAGGAGATGAATCTTGCCCCTGCTCTTTCTCTGCTGTAGAGGGTGCCTGGTGCAAAAGGGCCGTTTAGGTGGCATCCTGGCTTTGCAAAGTGCTGTCTCTAAGGAGGAGCTGATACTGGCTCTAATGCCTTGTTCAGTTGCTGCACAGATGCAGTCAAAATGGCACTGCAGGCAGTCTTGGTCTGCAGGTTTTTTTTATGGCCTGTTGAGGTTTCAGGAGATGCTGCAGTGTTCAGGTTCCTGGGATTCCCAGATGTGTTTTGTCACCTCAGGGGCAATCACTCTGGTGTGTGAAGCTGTAGAGCATTTCCCTGAAGCAGGGATGGCACAAACACTTTTGCTAAGACATTCTGCCTTTTTTTTCTTCCATTAAGAAAAGCCCCTACTTCAATTTTTTCATTATTTTTTGCATTATGATCTATTGCTCTGCTTCTTCGTAACCAGTAGACTTTTGTCACAACCTTTGGCTAACACTTTTTTTCCAAGGAGTTGTTTTTGCAGACAGAACCACCTAGTTGATGCGTTAGCAGCAAACATGACGCTGCTGCACAAAGCAACGCTAGCTCGATGGTTAGAAGCTGATCCCAGGGGTGCGTGTTTGCAGTGCGTTCAGAATAAGTAATCTCTTATTTTTGCAGATGTAGAAAACTCAGTCAGTGTTACTACACTCTCCCTTATGGTTTGATTCCTAACTGGCTTATAATGATGCTGTCGTCGTTTCTCACACCACTAGAAACAGATGCTTTGCAGAAGTGCCCTGTGGACACTTTGCAAGCCGTGGGGCTTGGTGTCACCGAGGTCTTAAGGTGTAGCTGGTTGTCTCCTTTTCTGAAGATGTTTAAAACCCACCTGGATAATGTTCCTGTGCAACTTGGTCTAGGTGATCCTGCTGTGGCAGGGGGATTGGACTTGGATGATCTTTCGAGGTCCCTTTCAATCCCTAATGCTCTGTGATCTGCAGGGTCAGACTGTCATATCCTTCTCTTAGTCCATCTCCTCTGACTACTCCTCAGTCCTTCGTCTCTTTCTGATGTCTGTCAGCAAAGGTTTTTTGTTTCAGTCAGTGCTTCTGTTTACAGGCAAGAAGCAAGGTAGGGCTGCCCTGGCTGCACACTCACCCAGAAGCCAGCTCCAGACAGCATGTTCTTCAGCCTCCATTTCTGCAGCAAAACTCTGAGTCACATTGAACTGTTTGGTTCATAATACCCTGCAATTAATACCCCGAGCTCCAGTGCTCTGCACAAGGCAAGGCTGGGTGAAAACAGCATTTTCTACATCCCCCCTCCCCACCCCCAGCACAGAACCCCTTGCGTGCATCATTTGCACTTCACAAACATTTCTCCTGCTCCACACCACACAAAACAGTGCTGTCCTGTTCTAATGCTTTCTTCTCTCTAGGCCCAATGTTTGTGTTTAAGACTTGATTAGTTAAAGCGCTTGGGAAAATTAACCGGAGCAGAGCCTGCCTTTTTCAACGACAACACAAAACATGAGGCAGTTTGAGTGGAACCAGCATTTATCTTGCTCACAAATGAAGGCTCAGCTAATGCCCTGCACATTGTTATTGTTTGCTTTCCTTTTAGTGAATCAAATGCCTTAATACGCAGCAGGCATCATCAAAAGCTTGTCTGAGAAGCAGCCTGAAACGCTGCTTTCATCAAGGTTTGCTCATTCTTAATGGCTTCTTAGGGGATCAGTTGAGCCATTTCAGCAGCACGTTTCCAGTAGGATCACAGAACATTAGGGATCAGAAGGGACCTTGACAGATCATCTAGTCCGATCCCCTAGGATGTGGATTTCCCTTAGACACCTGTTGTGTATCTATTGGGGAAAGCTCTTCCCTTTGCTGCTCACCTAGCTGCTGGAGAGGTGTTTTGCCTCTGGCTAACTATGCAATCTGGCTCTTTGAAGGTGGGCATCTGGCCCTGGTGATGTTATCTCTGTTACCAACACTGTTCGGTAACTTTCAGTAGTGCTGGTTGTTCTCTTAGAGCATCTTGCGCAGAGGTTGCTGAGCTTGCTCGCCCTGGCAGAACTAGGGAGATGCGTCCTTGTAAAAGATATATTAAAAAAATACATAAATATTCCAAAGGACGGAGGTTTGGTCAGTCCTGCCAAGACCTGCTGCTTTGGGCCCCTGCCAGCCACCAGGACAGTAGCTGGCAGTGCTGGTGGGTCTCTGGGTGAAGCAGCCATGTCCTCCACCACCGAGGTTGTGGGGCTTTGCTCTTGGGATGAACCCTGAGAAAGGGCAAACCACCTGGGGCTGGTCTGGCCAGACCCTTAAAAAACTCAGGGGGTGGGCTGGGCTGTAAAATCTGGTTAATAAACACCTTGTTTTACTGGCCACACAATGTGTAAGGCCTTTAGAAGCCTTCTGTATTTGCTGTCCCAATTGTCAGACAAGTCATCATCACCTTGTCGATTTTTATTTTCTTCTCTTTCATCCCCAGATTATTCCAGCAAATGAAGAGGAAATAATTCTGGCAATCATTTATCGAAGGTAGCCAATAAAACAATGGAAGGATGTAGGCTGAGGCATAAATGGGATATTGTGACAGATGTAGATGATTATTAACCAGCTGATGTTTCCGCAAAGGCTTCCAATCATAAACACAGCATGGAGTGACTCTCGGTGTGTGAATAGCCAAAGGTTTTGTGGAAAATCTGAGTGTGGCCTTTCTCTTCAACATCCCGTTTCCTGCTTTAATGGGTAGAGGGCGAAACTGTCACACAAATAATTTGGAAAGGGTTGTCTTGCATCTCTGACATGAAGTACGTGGCGTAGCCCAGGAACAACATGGTGAGGAAGGATTTCTTGAAAAGGGCTCCTACGGTGGTGCTTCTCTAGAGAGGTGACAAGTGCTAAACTCGGTGACACAGTAAAGCCAAGTGGCTGTGGTAGAGGAGTGTCTGTGTGTGCCTGTGCAACCTGTGTTTAATGTGACTTTGCAAGAGACAGAAAGATATTATCAGAAATCTGCCCTGGTGAGACTGCAGCTGGAGTCTTGTGTCTAGTTCTGGACCTCTCAGTTCCAGAAGGACACGGAGCTGCTGGAGAGAGTCCAGTGCAGAGCCTCAGAGATGATGGAGTGGAGCATCTCCCTGATGAGGAAAGGCTGAGGGAGCTGGGGCTCTTGAGCTTGGAGGAGACTGAGAGGTGACCTCATTCATGTTTATAAATCTGTGAAGGGTGGGTATCAGGAGGATGGAGCCAGGCTCTGCTCAGTGGCATCTAATGATAGGACAAGGGGCAGTGGATGTCAACTGGAACATGGGAGGTTCCGCATCAATGTGAGAAGGACCTTCTTCCCAGTGAGGGTGACAGAGCACTGGAAGGGGCTGCCCAGGGGGTTTGTGCAGTCTCCTTCTCTGGACACATTTAAAACCCGCCTGGATGTGTTCCTGTGCAACTTGGTCTAGGTGATCCTGCTGTGTTGGGGTCATTGGACTAGATGATCTTTTGAGATCCCAAGATGTTTCAGCCACTCTGGGACAGAGAGGGTCCCTTCTTCATGTTTGCGAATAAGAGAAAATAGTGTGAGTTAAATCACAAGATTTCTCTGCTGGTTACTGGTAACTCCTGACCCTCCAGAGATACGATATAAAGTGCAAAGCCAAAGGGGCTCCGCAGAGTCAAGCTGGCTGCAGATCCTTTTGTTGTAGCCCGCACTTTTCTGCAGTAGTACAGTCTGGTCCACAGCAAAGCGCAGGACTTACTGAACATGGTCTCTCTTAGCTTTGGAGCTTGTTTTCTAGTGGCTAAGTACAGAAAAACCAAACAAACTTTTATTACTCTTGATCTTAATTGTTCTCTTTTTGTGTTTTTTCCCGTTCCTCCCACCCCCTGCCAAGCTGTTGCTCTGCTAAAGAAATGGGCTTAAATTAAGCAGTCAGTGCCAAGTGAAATCATGCAGTTACTGGTGCTTTTTGGTCTCCCCTTTGAATAAACAGAGCCTTCCTGACGGCAGGGCAGTTCCTCTGGAATTCCTTTATGGTGAATTAGGCAGGGCAGTGATGAACAACGCAGGGCAAAGGACACTCTGAGCAGCGAACCAAATTGATTACCTAGGTCCCCAGCTAACTTCGTTAAGGCAATTTTGGGTGAGCCTGGTATCCTTTAAGGCATCCATGGAGCCTAATCTCACCCCGGGGGCTGCTCTCGTTAATGTCTTCTGCAGAGTTATCTGTTGTACCTGCATGAAACATTGGAGGGGTAGAGCTGTGCGATGAATTAAGAGTGTGTAAGAAAGACCAGGATCTGTCATCTTTGCACAGTTATGCTCATGGAATGATGGGACAAGGGGCTATGGGTGTGAGCTGGAACAATGGAGGCTCCACATAAACATGAGAAGTAATTTCTTCTCAGTGAGGGTGGCAGAGCACTGGAATGGGCTGCCCAGAGGGGTTGTTGTAATCTGCTTCTCTGGAGACGTTTAGAACCTGCCTGGATCTATTCCTATGTGACTTGGTCTGGGTGACCCTGCTATGCCAAGGTAATTGGACTGGATGATCTTTTGAGGTCCCTTCTAATCCCTAATGTTCTGTGATTCTGTGACCTGTGGTGGTAACAGGACATTACTGTAGCAAATTGCATAGCTCTGTGTCACTGCTGCCTGCCTCTTTAGCCTCTCCTCCCCTGCAGGCATGTCCCACTGGGCAGCCAGCCCTGCTGCTGGTTTGCCGTGGCGGCCTTCCCTCTTGGTGTGTCTGAGATGGCTCCAGCAGCTGTGGGTTTTGCCACAGAGCTATTCTCTATCCAGAGATAGAGGGATCCAGGACTGCCTTGCCCTCACTCATTCCCTTGTTCCAGCAGAGAGAGGCATCCCCCAGAGGAACACAGTGATACATTATTTCACCATCCTGCTAGATACAGAGGACAGCAGTTCCAGTTTCTGTGTGCCTAAGCTTGCTGGTGGCACTCGCTCAATTTCCAGCTTCTTGTAAGCAATTGCTGCTTCCAGTTGCAGGCCTGGTGATACCAGCAAATTCCTGAAAGAGTAACTTCTGTTTTCTTGGAGGAAAGAGGAAGGGGAAGCATTTGCAGGAAGCTGTATTTCACTTTCTTGGATATACAGAGAGGAAGTTCTGACAGTGGCCTCACCCTGCTCCTCCTGGAGTTCTCATGCTTTGTAAAAACATTCTCTGGGGCGATATGTTTTCCTCCAGTGATGATTTAACTAGTGGCATCTTCATCAGAATTAAACAAGGGACTGTCCTGCTATAGGTGGCACA
The DNA here is from genome assembly GCA_028565055.1 of Phoeniculus purpureus. Lineage (NCBI taxonomy): Eukaryota > Metazoa > Chordata > Aves > Bucerotiformes > Phoeniculidae > Phoeniculus > Phoeniculus purpureus. The sequence goes on from JAOXOE010007042.1 coordinate 21,126, forward strand.
TACTTGTCTCAGGATCTGTGCTTCTCTGTTCAAATTGAGTAGAAGCAGTAGATGATGTGTGGAAGGACGGGAAGAGGAAAAGCTGAGTGGGGAAATGAAGTTCATAGACTCTCCAGATCCACTCTTTTTTCTTGTCATGACCTTACACAGAAAGTCAGTCTAATGTAGATTCACAGGTTGCCTGGTCCAGAGGTCACACATGGAAGAGTTTGTCACATGCTAAATTTTGTCTTCAGTTTCTTAGCTGCTTAATGCTGTTTGTGGGAGAAACTTAGAGCATGGGAAGCTTGGCTGGGCTCTGGCCAAGGAACTGCAGCTGGTCTCCTAATTACAGAAAAAGAAAATGATATACAGGCCTATGGGGATCTGTCAGACACAGATTTATTAATGAGGTTGGGGAGGGACTTACAGCTATCGCCTCCTCTCAGTCACCCCCTCCCCACACAGTGCACGTGTGTTGAGTTTCATTTTACTTTTTCGGCCATGGAAAAGCCAGCATCTGGAGCACTTTTATCATTTCCCTTCTCCCTGGTTCCTGCCCATTTTGCAGCTCCTGCACGTTCCAGTAAATGGCTGCCTAAAGCAAGAAATAACACGTGAGACAATACTGTTCATCAGAAAATAAAGGATTCTGCCGTTAACAGCTGCTGAGTGATAATCCAACCACCTTTGCTATCGCCAGTGTGTCCTCAGACATCAGTAAGGAAAAACACATTGATTTTTCACTGATGAAAACAAGAGAAGGACTGATGTGTGTTGGCTGCTGCAGTGCTATCTAGTTAGAATAGTTAAAAAGAGCCATGAAGATCATGGAGTAGGACATCTCCCTGATGAGGAAAGGCTGAGGGAGCTGGGGCTCTTGAGCTTGGAGAAAAGGAGACTGAGGGGTGACTCCAAGAATGTTGATAAATATGTGAAGGGTGGGTGTCAGGAGGATGGAGCCAGGCTCTGCTCAGGGGCATAAGGACAAGGGGCAGTGTGTGTGAGCTGGAACAGAGGAGGTTCCACATCAATATGAGAAGAAACTTCTTCCCAGTGATGATGACAGAGCACGGGAAGGGGCTGCCCAGGGGGGTTGTGGAGATGTTTAAAACCCATTTGGACATGTTCCTATGCAGCTTGATCTAGGTGATCCTGCTGTGGCAGGGGGATTGGCCTGGATGATTTTTCAAGGTCCCTTCCAATCCCTAATGTCCAGATGCACTCACCACTCACAACTGCAGTCTGTCCAACAGCACGTGCTAAGGAAAAGACTGACAAAAGGTTGTTGTTCAAGAACTTTCAGATGTTTGCTTAACACAGTTTGGACAACAACTCAGTAGCAAATAAATAGCAGACTGTGAACATTAAAAAGATAAAATCAAAACAACCCCCGAGAATGCAAAAACAGCTCAAGAAAGTACGAGACAGCAAAAAACATGAGAATGTGAACTCGGGCCAACTTGGCTTTATTTTTTCATGCGCATTCACTGATCTTAGCAACAATGAATGAATCATTTGAAGACTGCGGTAGTACGAACTGGCTGTGCAACCTTTTACTGATTCAACCCACAAATAAATATAAACAGGCAGATTTAGTACATTCACATTTTGACAGCGAAACAGTACAAGGCAGCTACATCCAGAATTTCAGCTGAGATCTGCAGAGGAGTTGCTCAGTGTCCTTTTCTGATCTGTTTAACAAAACCTCTCTGCAAGTGTTTTCTACATAGCCAAGCAAACAGAGGAAAGAGGTTCTCCTGCAGCCCCAGTTTGGGCAGAGCTCTCTACTCTCCTTCACTGAAAATAAAATGTCTCCAAAAAGTAACTGCAGGTTTCCCAGGGTTAGATTTTCCCCAATTCACTGGAGAGTACCCAATAAGAAAAGGTGGCCTAAAAACTCACTCCAGGGCTATGCATTACCCATTATTGTGGATCAGAAGTGGGGTGGTGAGCAGATAGAAAGAGGTTCTCCTCCCCCTCCAGTCTGCCCTGATGAGACCACATCTGGAATGTTGGTCTTCAGTTCTGGGCCCCTCAGTTCCAGAAGGACACAGAGCTGCTGGAGAGCCCAGCACAGAGCCACATAGATGATGAAGATCAGGGAGCATCTCCCTGATGAGGAAAGGCTGAGGGAGCTGGGGCTCTTGAGCTGGGAGAAAAGGAGACTGAGGGGTGACCCTCATTAATGTCTAGAAATATGTGAAGGGTGGGTGTCAGGAGGATGAGGCCAGGCTCTTCTCAGTGTCATCTAGTGATAGGACAAGGGGCAGCGGGTGTGAGCTGGAGCAGAGGAGGTTCCACATCACTGTGAGAAGGATCTTCTTCATGGTGAGGGTGACAGAGCCCTGGAAGGGGCTGCCCTGGGGTGTTGTGGAGTCTCCTTCTCTGGAGATGTTTCAAACCTGCCTGGAGATGTTCCTTTGTGACAGATCCTGCTGTGGTGGAGGATTAGACTGAATGACCTTTCGAGGTCCCCTCCAATCCCTAATGTTCTTTGAGGCTGAGGGAGCTGGGTCTCTTTGGCTTGGAGAAGCAGAGACTGAGGGGGACCTCACTGATGTTTGTAAATGTGTGGGGGGTGGGTGTTAGGAGGGTGTTCCTGTGCGACTTGATCTAGGTGATCCAGCTCTGGCAGGGGGATTGGACTGGATGATCTTCGGAGGTCACTTCCAATCCCTAACGTCCTGTGATGCTGTGATGAAGAATGTTCTGTTCTTACTCATATCCTAGTGGTGAGCCTCGACCAGATGACTAAGAGTTGAAGTTGTGGGCAGCTCGGTCATGAGAGCAGATAGTAAAGGAGGTTGTGTGAGGAGGCCAAGCGCTCAGATTCCTAAGACCTTATAGTTTACCCACAGAGGATGAAAGTAATGTGTAGTGAGACCTACAGGCAAAACAGTTCCTCTTATGGAGGGAGGATACAGCCCCCAAACAAACCCTAGTGCTGTCATGATACTCTCACTGACAGGAGCAGTTCACAAGAAGGAGTAGAGTATCAAATCCCATCTAAAGGAATTCTCACCTCATACCATCCGTTGGGAGGAGAAGTGTCTGGTTCAGGTTGTCTCCAGTGATTTGTGAACACACGTGTGAGCACGTGTGTATGAAAGTGCTGATGTGGGCAGCCTTTGCTATTGAAGTGCTTGGTAGATGAAAGGGAGTATTTGTAAGGTTTTTGGGTCCAGTTCAGGTTTAAGGTTCATTGCTCCTGGTCTCTCCCCTCCCAGCCTCCACTCAGACCCCAAACTGGCCCCTCTTTACATGTTTTTCCTCCCCTTCGTTCATGAACGACACGGCTAACGTTGCCTTGGGCAGGGAAAAGATGCAATGACAGCAGATACCACATTTCCTTCTCAGATGAACCCTCTCTACCTTCATGTTTTTAAGGACTATGAACCAGTTTCACTAGAAAGGGGAAATCCTTGAGCCCAGAGACCAGAAGGTAACTCACACCTCCTTCACTCTCTCCCTATCCACAGAGGAGTGGGACCACACATGTCAAGGGTGCCCAGGACAAGTGCCCTGGTGCCCAGCCCGAGTCACGCCGGACTGCCGTGGCATCCAGCACCCCTGAGCCATGCCCAGCACCATCCGACTGGGGAGGGAGCTGGCAGTGCAGCAGCACAGACAGAAGTGCTCAGTGTGGAGCCATCAATGAGGGGTGACCTCATTAATGCTCATAAAGATGTGAAGGGCGGGTGTCAGGAGGATGGAGCCAGGCTCTGCTCAGGGGCATCTAGTGATAGGACAAGGGGCAGTGGGTGTGAGCTGGA
>JAOXOE010007063.1:0-24873 GCA_028565055.1 Phoeniculus purpureus
CTTCTCATCCACAAGCACCCCCAAGTCCCTCTCCTCAGGGCTACTCTCCAGCCAGTCACTGCCCAGCCTGTATTTGTACTTAGTATTGCCTCCACCCAGATGCAGGACCTTGCACTTGGTCTTGTTGAATTCCATGAGTTTGACCTGTGCCCACCTGTCCAGCCTGTCCAGGTCCCTCTGGATGGCATCCCTGCCCTCCAGCGTGTCTATTGCTTCATCTGATTTTTTCAGTAATCAAAAATATGAATGATGGTCAGGTGACATAGCCATCTAGCTATGCTGAGTAATTCCACTAAAACCTATCTAGTGGAGGTTTATTCCTATTGAGGCCTTAGAATTAGAGCTGGAAGAGGCTAAAAGACAAATTTGAGACCCAGGAGTTGAAGTGCCACAGAGTGCATTCATGTCTGGCTGAGCCCGGGAATCTTTTGTTCATAAACTACTACTGTGTCAGCAGATCCCACAGGAAAAAAGGAAAGCGAGAATGAAGTGCAGGACCCAGTGCTAGTTCTGTCAGTTATTCATCTGGTAAACCTTTGGCCATCTAAACCTAATGATCTGTGCCAGAGTTCATAAAACTCATTATATTAGGCTTAAAAGTGCTGGAGCAGAGTGAACATTTGTAAAGGTGGTCTAGGATTTTAATGTTGTGAATCCCAACAGCAAAGACTGGTTTGTGCAAAGACTGTCCAGTCTGCTTATGCTGAGATACTGTCTAAGGGTACTGATAACAGAAGACCATATAACACACTTTGACCATCATTCCACAAATGAACCATTCTTCAAGTGTTTTCTTAGTCCTTCTCACTGGACTTGTGGCTGTCAGCATTAGTTATTATATGGTCTAAAGCACCAAAAATAAACCATTGCTCATTTTTCTCTAACGGTTTGTGTGACACCACCACTATCGTGTCTGAGGGATGCTTAGAGTCCTGTGACATTGAACATCTCAGACATTGTAGAAGTGTCAGGGCTGACACAATTTTACAGACTGGGAACACACAGAGATGCAGCTTAGAATTAAAAAACATCTACCAGTGCCCAGTGAAGAGACAAAACCCACTTCTCCTGACTGTGGTCATGTAACAGTACATACAGTTCAAAACACAGGTCCTGTCAACTTCTCAGTGTTTCTGAAGAATTGCTCCTCACAACTCCTGGGCTTGAAAAACGTAGCATACACATCCAGATGAAGGCATGCATGTACTAGCCGAGCAAGGCAATTACATAAACAGGTTTCTTACCATTTTGGAGAAAATTAAGTTCTCTTTTAGGCCCACAAAGACCCTCTTTGTACCACCTGAAATATGTGCCTAATTCTCTCAACAACTTCCAGTTTCACAAATGAAAGAGCCTAACAGCCATAGTTTTCTTAAGGGTACATATGCAGGGCATGGCAGGGAGGAAAAGGATCATTGTCTGATGTCTGATGTGCACACAAAGCAGCTGTGCAAAGGCTTTGAGCAAATGCAATGTGGGTATTTCCAACTCCAGCATCTGAAATTTCCAACACTTTTGTTGCTAATTGGTTTTGGATGCAAGATTTTACTTACATGAAACGTATAACACATAAGTGAAGATTTCACTCTACATGGCACTACTACTTTTTTTGTGCAATGCTTGTAAGGTTGGACCTGACTCTTCCTCAGAGTATATATTTTCCTAAAAATTCTCAATGTGAACAAGCAGTGTTTCATGCTTTGCAGTAGAGGTTGCTATTGCACATTCAGGAACTGTAGTATAAAACCCCGATTATTTCCTTGTTACTCTAAATACATGGGCAAAGCTCAGCTCTCAAGGAGCAGCTACACTGTGGATTTCACCCTTCAGGTGCTGCTGTGGTCAGCTAATAAGGTTTTCGAAGAACTGACTGACATTGAGAGACAGTTCCACAAAGCCTTTTACACAGTGAGAGCTTACCTGAACTGTGATCGGTACTCCGTGGGTCTCCTGGACATGACAAAGCAGAAGGTGAGTGTTCATATCCTCACTGTTCATCTTCTGCATTGGTGCTATCTGCTAAGGGATGTGTGGAGAAGAGTTTTCCTGGGGCAGCCAAAGTGGAAGTTAGTTTTCAGTCATTATTTCTGCTTTCGTTGGCAATTTTTTTAATCTCTTGGGTAAATTAGGAGCTTGGAATGAACTCACAAGAAGGAGATAGAGTAGCTTATCACTGGAGCGAGAGTGTCAAAACAGCCAGAGACTGGGAATATGGACGAAGTTAAACTTGTCTCATCATGACAGTCCTAAGCAAAGCCTGAAACATAAGCTCAGACTCACAAAGTCCATGGGTATCTAACCTGTGGAAACCCACTGCAACAAAGCAGCTACCTTGCTCAAGGACTCATCTTTGTGCACTTTATCCAGAGGTTTTTTAGGTGAAATTTGGATCAATAAAGACAAGTTGACAGAAGTTACTTCTGCAGCTCTAATTTGCTCTGATTGTTGCACCTTTGGCAAGATTTATGTGGAGGTTACAAAGTGTCCTTGTCATAGAAGCCTCGCTTTTTATCATGGTAAAGCTGGCTGAGGCTACTATGAACTTTGATACCCACGATGTTGATACTCTTTTGTGAAGGGGTGTATCAAAAGATCATTAATGCACTAAAGACGTTTTCATCAGCATTATAATGTAGCCTAATATATTTTTTTAAATAATCTTTTACTAGCAAGCTGAGCACAATGATTACTTAAAGTATTGACACAGACTGCACAGTTCAACGAATGATGCAGCATCCTGTAGTATGCAGGTAGTATATGCCCACAGACAGCCGTCGAATGTGTATGGCACTTCCTGACTTAGATACACCATTCTGATGCCTAGTACTGAACTAGTCTTATCTTTTCATACCTTGTCTACACAGTATCAAAACAAGCATTGTAGAGCAGTGATTACAGGGCAGAACACACTTTTTTACTCTAACAATACTTCTTTCATTTTAAAACCAGGAATTCTTTGACCTGTGGCCAGTCCTGCTAGGAGAAGTTCCCCCCTACTCAGGACCTCGCACCCCGGATGGCAGGGTAAATGAGAATCAGATTTCTTAAACTCTTTCTGGCTGGCTGGATTGCCACATCACTGATTTTAACACTGCTTTTCTTTGCATTTGTAGGAGATAGTATTTTACAAGGTCATCGATTATATATTACATGGAAAAGAAGATATTAAAGTAATTCCGTAAGTGCTCAGTTTCTTTATACCAAATAGTTGGCTAAAACCAGGGTTCTTCATTTGGGAGGAGGTATGCAAAGGAGCAATAGAAGACTGAGTAAGACAGCCAGACTGTAAATCAGTGCTTCAGCTCCCATATCTGCAGGACTAGAATTTTCTTCAGGCAATTGAAATCCTGGCTTGCCAGTCAGGCTCCAAAAGCCACTGCAACCAGTGATGTGTATCAGATGTGGAAGTGAACTGCCTTCACTGTTTGCAGGTTTGTCACTTTCCTTGTGTTGCAGTTTGAAAATTACCAGAATTTTCAGATGTATGGATTTGAGCTTTCATGAGGAAAAAGGTGCATTTCACTTTATGAGAATCATCTCAGGTACCTGCCCTGTGGGGGTGTGGGCTAGGTGACAAGATAAAAGGGGCTGATCATTGTGGCCCTGTCTCTTTTGGCTGATGTCTTCCTCCCAGCATGGGGCTTTGGCTCCGGCACCTCCCCACACACACTTTCCAGGGTCAAGAGGGAAGATGGGATGGGGCACCTTACTTGTTGTGGCTTGCCGTGCCAGAAAGGCAGCCCAACTCTGGCCCCGACCCTGGCCTGGCCCGGCCCAGCCTTGCCCCAGCACCAGCTTCGGACCCTGGCTCCCACTGGGACCGGTCTTTGTTTTGACCCAGCCCAGCTCTGAGCTAGCATTGCAGAACAGAGAAGCAAGAATTTAGTGCTGATCTTCCCCACTGACAGAGCAGCCATACAGCGACCCATGGTGAGCTGAAGAATCCCCCAGTAGCTGAGGGAGGAGTAGAAGGGAGATGTGAGGGTCATGGAACCCTCTCAGCCACCTTTGCGGAGTTGGGGCACCGCAGACAGCCATGTGGTCGGTCTCCATCTTGAGTCCCACACGTGGCCGAAGCCATGCGGCCATCGCTGCAACCTTAGACGACACTGATCAGCAGGAAGAGAGACTGTTTGTCATTGCTGCCACTGAGAAAAGCTGGGGGTGCTCGAGTATTGGGGAGAGAAGGCACCTTAAGAGAGGCATCTGAGAATTCCTTCGTGCTTAGCTGAAGAAAGCAGAAGGACTCGAGAATCCTTAAACCTTGGGCATGGAACACAGAGACTGAGTCCTGTTTGAAAGCATGTCTCCTGCATTGAGGGATGCAATTCCGGGTGCTGAGAAATCAGGCCTGCTCAATCAATGTTTTGCTGGAGAAAGCTGTGGTGAATAATTGAAGAGTTCACCAGTCTGAACAGCCAAGGGTACTGGTGTCTGCAGACAACAATGGTGACACATGAATAATAGAGAGAGTAGTATTACCCGTCTCTACTTCACTGACATCTTCTTTCCCCAGGTATCTAATGTAAAAAAAACAAGGACTAATATGATACTGATCTCCCATTGTATTTTTCTCAGAATATGTGATGGCATTTTTGACACAGTTTCCAGTTTGTGTGCACTAACTTGATTAACTTTTTCTTCTTCCTGTATACAGTTAGAGTTAATAAACACTTTTTCATTTTTCCTAAGCTATCCTCTGTCTGGCAAATTCTACCTAAGATTTCATCGAGACCTAACTGCTTTGTTTACTTTTCCTTTATCTTTAATTGTAGTTCTGAACCCACCACACCTTGCCAAGGCTGAGGCATCACTCCTCCTTGGTGCCTTCCCTGTGTCAGTGTAAAAGCCCATCCAGATTTGCCCTTGTATTGAGGCATCCACTGTTCCAGCCCTGCCTCTCATCCCTCTGTTGCTGTTTCAATCTCTCATGGTCACTACTGCTCCCCTGCCTGTCTTCCAGCTTCCTTGTATTTCTCTTATCCTCCAATCACAGATGCAAATTTAAGGCTAACTCTGGCCTTTCCTTTTTTTCTTAATGTGACAACAAGACAGGCTCTTTCTGAGAGTCACTTTCTCTTCCTGATACTGAATTTTTCAAAGGACCCTTGGGTACCTTGGGCAAATCTGATTCAATAGGTGTTTCGTCCAGTTCTGGTCATGCTGCTTTGCACCAGCTGCTGTAGATGCTGCCAGAAAATCACTCACTGCTTAGGTACAGAACTGTTCAAAAATTTGAGCTAACAAGCAATTTTATCCAGGAACTGTCTTTTAAATTCTTGGTGCTGGAGGTCTGAAACATGGCCCCCAATGCAAGCAATGACTTTTTCTTAAGTCTTTTGATGATGATAATATTTTATGAGCTGCTGTGTGCTGAATCCTTGAAGGAAAAGTTATTACTTATGTGTATTTATCTTTGCTGGCACACACAGGTCCTTTAAAAGTAACAGTGAAATATGTAAAAGTGGACTGTACAGTCATCTCCCTTTCAGCTGCATGATCATCCTTTAGTAATTGCCCTCTTGTGTTTGTGTTTTTTTCTGTATTCAGAAATCCTGCCCCAGATCACTGGGCACTGGTTACTGGACTGCCAACCTATGTGGCTGAAAGTGGCTTTGTAAGTACTTAACCTAGGCTTTGTCAGTGCATCCTAAGATGAAACCACACTAATCCAGCTTTCTCATCAATGTAGGCTTTTATTTTGATATACAAACTTCTCTTGCCCATACTGTAAAACCTTTTATTTTGTATGATCCCTCAGATTTGCAACATTATGAATGCTGCTGCAGATGAGATGTTCAACTTTCAGGTGAGAAATTCAGTTTCCAACATGGATTCTACTTTGTTCACAGAAATGTAATTTAGAGTCAATATTATGCATATAACTATTTCTTTAGCCTGTAGTCTTGATGCAGAATATGAGTGCTAGTGTATTTGGAAAACACATTAAGTATATGATGTCTTTCTGCTTGCTATTTCTTCAAGGAAGGTCCTTTAGATGAATCAGGATGGACTGTCAAAAATGTTCTCTCCATGCCAATAGTCAACAAAAAGGAAGAAATTGTTGGTGTTGTCACATTTTACAATAGAAAAGATGGGAAACCATTTGATGAACAGGATGAGACCCTCATGGAGGTATCGCTTCTTTCTGTGTCCAGAAGTAGTGCATATGGTTGAGAGATGCCACTATAGTTCACTGTACACCCTCAAACCATCGCTCAGAGTTTTGCAACTAAATTCGTTTTAGAGGTGTAATGGATTAACTTTAATGTTTTGAAAGCAAGTATATGAAATACTAGGGGTTTCAGTCCTGAAAAATCTGTCTGTGCTTGCATCATTTTGTTCCAGCGTTCTTGGATTGGACACCTAGCTATGAGCTAACTACAACATACTAGCATGACCATTCTGACCTGTGACACCTGGCTTATACTGGCTGGGCAACTCCCTCAAGAAATTACATGGAATTTTTTGTGTAGATAAGATACAAAGGGTGGCCAGCTGTGATTAAAGACCTTGATGCTTACTTAGAAAAGCCCCTATGCTAGTTTCAATCCAATACAGTCATTCAGGTCTTGGCACCTGTTATCAATCAGAATGCTTTCTGACACAGACTTTTATTATTAAGCAAAAAGATTTGGTGGGAAGAAAAACACTAAAAAACATCCACAGCATGTATATTCTCTGTAGAACTAGGTAGACTCAGCAGCAAGGTAGCTGCAGTGCTGGGGAACAACTAATGGTTGGTAGCAAATCTCTGCTGCTCATTGATGGACTTGTGGACAAAGTGGATCTTGTCTTTATTTGAAACATGTAACATGCAGTGTTACATTTCTGAGGATTTGCAGAAAGATATTTTGGTTATTCCACTGTTTCTTTTCTCCTCATCCAGTCTTTGACACAGTTCCTAGGCTGGTCAGTGCTCAACACAGATGTGTATGATAAGATGAACAAGCTGGAGAATCGGAAGGACATTGCTCAGGATATGGTGCTCTACCATGTGAAATGTGACAAAGATGAAATCCAGGAAATTCTGGTAATGCCTTACGACATGAAGCATGCCCCCAAGTATACTGGCCTCGTCCATACTTATGGCACAAGCACAAGTGTCCCACAGAAAGAGGCAGCATCTGGGGCCCCAGCTGCTGCACAGTGGCAGAACAGGCCTTTATTTCAACTCTGTGGTCTGCTCTCCACCTTGGCACACTGTGTCCTTTATAATTTCCTCAGCAAGGTCAGCTCTTGAAGTGAGCTCACACTGACACTACTCAGAGCAAGGCTCTTGTGGTGGAAGAGGAGGTGGTTTATTTACCAAAACCACCTCAGTACAGAGGATCTGGAGTTAGAAGATCTACCCCAAAGGATCAGGGACACTGGCTGCAGGGGAAACCCTGCAAGCAGGGGAAATGAATAAAAATCAGGGAAAGGGAGAATGGGCTGAAAGAACACAAATAGAAGTCCAAGGAAGAAAACTACATTTGTATATGAGAGCTGCCCTTGCTTGCCCTAAAGCTTCAAAGTACAAAGTCCAGCGTATTGTCTAACACAACCATGCTCTTTACAGCCAACACGAGAAAAGCTGGGAAAGGAGCCAAGTGAGTGTGAGGAAGAGGAACTGGGAAGCATCCTGGTAAGAGAAAATATTGCTTTGATGGATGAAGGGAAAAGGTTGGCACATGAGTACACACCAAGAGGGCACCTGGCAAAGGCTGAAGGCAAAGGATACTATTTATGAGTTGTTATTATTATCAGGTGACCCCAAATGGGAGTACCTGCTCTCTGCTATTTTATCTCAAATGATTCAAAGTCCATCTGCAAACATATCAGCCGCCTTGACTTGTCTCACATTTTGTTCTTTGGAGTAAATATGGAGGGCTCTAAGTCTTGCTCTGTAAGACCTGTCAAGTTTGAAGTCTCCATGCTATAGCATATTAACCGGAAAATTGTTTATCAGAAAACAAGCAGTATTTCTTCCACTTGACCAAAAATGTACTCTCATTCCCACCACTGATGTGCCTACCATGGAAAGCTGTTTTCCAGCCTACTTTTTTTATTATATTATAAAAGGAAAAGTTCTCAGCAGCATCAGACTTAAATTTTTTTTATCACACAAAATGTGTTTCAGATGTTTCTAGGAATGGCATAAGTAACACAGCAACAAACCACCCCACTTCTCTTGCAGAAAGAAGAACTCCCAGGGCCCAATAAGTTCAATATCTATGAGTTCAGGTTCTCTGATTTTGACTGCACTGAGCTAGAGCTGGTGAAATGTGGCATCCAGATGTACTACGAGCTTGGCGTGGTGAAGAAGTTCCAGATCCCACAGGAGGTAGGAGTTGGCAAGATCCAAGGACTGTCATCTTGGACAACCAGCAGACTGATCACATGGTTGAGGTCACTGTAAATGCCCTGCACAGCTCATGAAGGCACCATAGCTCTGAGGTCATGAGGGCTTCCAGGGAGACGCTTGTGTTTTCTGAGCCCACTCACCTCACTGAGGGTAGGGACCCTCCTTCTCAGTGTTCCTGATTACTACAGGAAGTTTTTTAGCACACAGCTGGCTACTTCTGCTCTGCACTGTCTGCTACAAGTGTGGGGTTGCTGTCAGTTCTATACAGATAGGGGCTATACTGCACAAAATATTGCTTGTACAGGCTCAGTGTAACAGCAGAGCTTCCAGGTGCATCACAGAACAGTGCATGTCTGTGTTCATGTTTCATTTACTGTGTACCCTGCAGCTTTCGGATAACATATGCCGAAACCCACACTGGCAGGTCTCTCTGCTTTTCTTCTTGCTGCAAACAGTGGCCTGTCTTCATTTGGTGCAGTTGGAACCAACTCCCTCCCTGCAGGCAACTGGAGTGGTTTGACCTAGTGGGAACAGGGACCCCTTAGGCTCGACAGGCAAGTTCATGGTTTTTGCCACTGTTCAAGCTCCTGCAGAACTTGTGAGACTGGCATTTCAGCAGCTATTCCCCTAAAGATTTCTCAGCACATCACGTGAGGTTTATTTCCATCTAGTGGGATCTGTAGATAACTGCAGAAGATTTTTCACCCAGGGAAGGCAGAGTGGGAGGTAGGAGGGAAGTGGAGGACTCTCAATGCAAGTTAATTATGTGCTTCTTACTCATAGCATGCTGATGTCAAAAGGTATTTAAAATGTCTACTCTGGAAGAGCTAACCTCTGAAGCAAGTGTGGAAAACAGTCACTGTCTGTTTGCCACTGAGCAGTTGTGATTTAAAAAAATTAATACTCATAATACCATGAATAATTTGCTTGCTAATGAGGAAACTTACACAGCTACCGGAGCTAGTATGCACAGAGGAGAAGAATGTGGATGGAAAAAAACATTTTGATATTTAATGCCTATATTGTAATCATTTAGGTGATATAAACACCAACCATATCTGGAAGCAACATTGCCTCAGCAGAGAGATTAGTGTTTATAAACCACAAGACATGGGAGGGTCAAATCTTATGAGTGACGTCACAGAGAAACACAGAAATTCAATAAATGCACAAACAGTAGTATGAAATCTCACCTTCACTTGTTGCTGTTTTTCAAAGACATGTCTGTTAATTTATCTTTGTTGAAAAAAATAGAAAATATATTAGACCAATCTAGGTGATCCTGCTGTGACAGGGGGATTGGACTAGATGCTTTTTTGAGGTCCCTTCCAATCCCTTATGATTCTATGACATCAGAAAGCAGAGAGCTGTATTTTAATGTCCCCTTCAGCTCTACACTAAGCTTTTCTACAATAACACTGTCAGGGAAACCTGATGCTATTACAGCTTCTGATTCCTTTCTGGGGCCATGTTTGTAGAGCTGATCTTAACCTCACCCATGTCTTCAATACATGGTTGTTATTGCAAGAGCAATGAAGAGATAGCTGTTTAATCACATGAACTAACTTCTCCTTGCCCAATTTGCAGGTTCTGGTAAGATTTGTGTACTCTGTCAGCAAAGGCTACCGGAAGGTAACTTACCACAACTGGCGCCACGGCTTCAACGTTGCACAGACCATGTTCACACTCCTGATGGTACAGTAACCACTCCAGTTAATTCTGTGACATGGCTTGATTTACAGAAAGTCTTCTGTTGTGCTCTGGATATGTGCAGGACTTCTTTTGATTCCTGATGCAGGATAAGAGTTTATCATTTTTCAGGTCCTGCTAAATGACAGCTTTTTAGCTTTAAGCAACAGTCACTGCATTAAAGCCACAGCAAACACTGTCCCATGAATGGAGTTCTTTAATTGTCATGGACACATGTCTGTGCTATTGAGTGGACACCATATTTAAATCCTTCTACAGGGTAAGCAAAATGAGATTACAGGACAACCCTTCACCCATTAATTCTTCTGGCAATAAGGACAGACTGAAGCTGTCTGACTAGGATGGAGTCAGCTCTCCATTTCCATGCAGGACAAGCACAGGTGTAAGTCTATCACTAGCACAAATGTGGCAAGTGTCATTTCTCACATGCTCTTAGGTAAACAGGTGCCAGGACACGAATGTGTCAGACTGCTGCACCACACCAGGGATAGCCCAGGGCCAGGACCCAGTGCAGATGGTTTGGCTCACACAACTGGCACAATTATGCCTACAACTCCTGCACAATTGTTTGAGCCATTCATCCTGGAGACTTCATTGGTCACAAAGATGCAGAGCCCCTTCACATGCTACTTTTTGTCCAATGGCTGAAGGACTGCATGTGAGCACCTAGATGTTCCTAGGGAATGAGGTTATTACAGAGCAGGTAGCCAACACTGCAGGTAGTTGTCAAGAACACATGCAGGACATACATGCCTGCTACATTTCCAGCTGCTTCCCCATTTTAACTTAAGTGTACCTTGTATTGCATTTAGCTTCACAAGCATTTTCAGTTCTCCTAGACTGTTTAAATGAAGGAATTCCTAGCACAGAGCAGTCACAGTTTAGTACCTTTTCCTGTAAGAGATACTAAAAAATAACATGCAAATTTTCACCCTCCAGACTGGCAAACTGAAGCGTTACTACACAGACCTTGAAGCCCTTGCAATGGTAACTGCTGCTCTGTGCCACGATATTGACCACAGGGGAACCAACAATCTTTACCAAATGAAGTAAGTCCTTTTCTGCCACTTTAAACCATTTTCCATCACTCTTGGGCAGAATGGGATCAGGCTGTGATCAAAACAAACTCTAGTACAGGTGTGTTTCACTCTCAGAGATAATAACCTTTTCTTGCAAAAAAATCTTGCTTTTCAGCTTGCTGCAGTGCTTGAACTTGTGCTTTGGCCAGTGGGCAAACTGAAATTTTGTGGTGGTCGCTGAGGCTTTCTTTACATCCTAGCAAACTTCAATTGGTTAAAGTAACACTCTACATTACTGTTATGGGGTGGAACAAATGCGGCACAAGCACTTAGTATCCTAAGCATCATAGGAATCTCAGAATGCCACGAGGAGCATCTTGGATATACAAAGCCTGCTTTTTGCTGGAAGGCATCTATTTGACAAAGCAGTGTGTGTGGTATTGCCCTCATCAGCTGCAGAAATAAAAAAGTATGCATAATTGTGAGGATGGTGCCCTCACTGGGGAGTGACTAGCTACAGAAAAGGAGTCGCATTATTTCATTGATCAGTCAGGCCTCTGTTGCTCACACATAGTAGTGTCAGCTCATACGCCTCTTGCAACGCTTGCCAGTTATACTGTCACACTGTTTTCTGGAGATTTGGAAAATTTAAGTGAATCTGGCTAGTGTTTTGGGTACAAGAAGGTCTTGCTTTTCAGCTAGGAAATGTCCAAAGACTGATGTTTTTTCTGTTCCTATTACTAGAACAGCTGCAGTTATTAAGGAATTAAACAAGCTTACTATGCTAAGTAATGATAGTCCATCCATAAACAACCTTTTGGATGGAATGTGTACCTGGAAGACTGTTCTATACAGTCCATATTGCTATAAGTTGTGTCACAGAAATATTTTACTAGACTGATGCCATTAGTTATTAGAAGTATTATTCTTTAGACTTTTAAAATGAGTTGAACTTGTATGTGTGATAAAACTGAGCCCAAAAGGGGCTATTTCTTTTTTATTTTTAAGTACTGCACTAACTTCTTTAATTTTTCTTTTATGTAACCAGATCTCAACATCCTTTGGCTAAACTTCATGGATCATCAATTTTAGAGAGACATCACTTGGAATTTGGAAAATTCTTGCTCGCTGAAGAGGTTGGTAATGGACTGTAATGTAAGGATGTAAACAATTTAATTTCTGAGAATTTTTTCAACACCAACCAAGATGTCAGAAGCCATATCATTATCCCTACAGGAATTCGTTAAATACAAAGTTGCCCTCCTGCAGCCCCTCTGACAGGGTCAAGGCACACATATTCCCCTTATTTCAGGCAAATACGGACTGGAGCCAGGGGCTAGGGCTTCTGTGCACACCAAGTGACAAGTTTCACTGACTTTGTTCAGTGAACAGAAAGAAGAACTGTGCACCAACACACAGTGAACAAGATGCCTTAGGGGAGCAAGGTGAAACCATCAGAAAAAAAATCTACAAGTGAGTGCACTTGAGAAAGAAAGATGGCCAGGAACACACAACAGTACAGTGCTTTGATTTGGCAACACCCTTTCCTTTGCTTTTTCAGTCACTAAATATATGTCAGAACCTCAACCGCAGACAGCATGAGCACATGATTCACCTGATGGAAATTGCCATTATAGCAACAGACCTGGCACTCTACTTCAAGTAAGTCTGCTGTATAAACCATGTGTGAAGGGCAGAAAGCAGTCAATATTTTGCAAAAGCAAAATGTGATGCTTTGCTCTGAATTGTTCAGAAGAATTTTGAACTTTTGCTCACTCTGACAAGCCTGGTCTAGGGTGGGGTGTCCCTGCCCGTGGCAGGGGGGTTGGAACTGGATGATCAGGTGGTCCCTTCCAACCCAGAGTGATTCTGACTCTACAACTTCTCCAGTGAAGTGATCCTGCTGTGGCAGGGGGATTGGACTATATGATCTCCTGGGATCCCTTCCAATCCCTAATGATTCTATGATTCTATGAAATATGTCTCTCATGTGTCTTAAGGAGAACCTTCATAAGGTCATATATGTTTCTCTCTGGGGAAGTAGCTTGATTTCCCATGTTTCCCACGGCTCACCTCTCATCTCCAGAGGGATTGATTTGCTGGTCAGCTCCTTCAGCAGCTCATTCAAAGTTGCATGGGACTTGCGGCATGCTGCCAGATAGGCAGTTTATTATCTTTATCATGTCAATATGAAAATAGATCACGTCGGCATTACCAATTTGCCACAACTGGAGATGGGACTCGGCTTGATGCATGCAGATGTCACTTTATTGTATTCAAACACTAGTTTATATAGAATTCGGCTAACAGCGTGTTCTAAGCTGATTGGTTCTTAAGTCTGCCCACACATGGTTAGCATAGCTGTTCAAAACACCCTATTGGTCTAAAATCTGTTACTATACAAACAAGCATACCTTTTTCTGACCACACGATGTCCCTAACATAACGTCTAGTTTTTACACAATACGATGTTGTAAGATTTGCTGAGTCCTTGGTTTCATATCTTTGGTTGTGGTCTTGTGGTCCAGACTATCTTCAATGTTCAGTTGCTTGGCTAGCTGCAACTTTCCTTCCAAGTCTTCACGTTCTGTTCCCATGGCTTCTGTCCCACAAGGGCCAGAACATCTCCACTTGCTAACTGTGTGATTGTTGGAGTTTTATTCCCCAAGCCCTGTCCTACACTTTTAGGTAGTTGTAGAGAGCAAAAAGGTGTCCTCTCAGTCTCCTCTTCTCTAGACTAAATAACCCCATTTCCCTCAGCTGCTCTTCATAGGGCCTGTTTTCCAGACCTCTCCCCAGCCTCGTTGCCCTTGCCCTTCTCTGGCCCTGCTCCAGCACCTCCATGTCCTTCTGATACTATCGGCACCCAAAACTGGATGAGACGACAGAAAAGACATTGTTCTGATTTGACGCTCCCCATTATGGAAATGGTAAGCAGTGTTACTCACAAGAGTAAATTATTAAGGAGATGGCAAGGTACTGTATTTCCCCAAAATAATGTGACAGTAAGTGACAAGAGTAACATATTCTTGCTATGATTACATGGCAAAAGTTATAAAAGTGAATCCAAATCCATAAATGTCTGTATGGTGTAGTTCAAGAAAATGTGTTGTATTAGATGGCTTCATGAATTTTGGACTTGAGAAGGTTACAGTATTTGAACTTATTTTTGCTTTTGGTATATGGAAAAGTTTTTAAAATCAGTTGGCAAAACATAAGTAATATTTTTTAGTTTATTTTTGTTTTAGTAATTACTTCTCTTCATCTATATACTGAATAATACAGTTGATGTTTGATGTGAGAAACTTCTATGTAAATGATAAAATTACAGAGGTGTTTTGATGCATATTTATTTCCTTATGTAGGCAACATTACATGTTGAGCTATGCAGGGTATAGTTCAATACAGAGAATGCTGTCATCTGCAAAAAAGTCAGAAAACAAAGGAAATGAACTGTTCATTGGAGTTCTGTAATTATTGTCAAACTGCTATAATAATTATGCAGAACCAAAAGTGTTTCCTTGTAAACATAGGTAATATTTCATTATCAGAATAATAATTGATATGAATGTCTTGAACTTCCTGTTTATGAAGTAATTGAGTACTGGTAACCGTGGATAGAGCTGAGAGTTGCTGAAATTAACACAAATAACTGGAAAGTAATTAATCTTTATTGTAGACAGAATTTAAATGCTCCTGTTCCTGCATAATAATAGGAATTAAGATTAATCTTGATGTAGAAAGGAAGTTCTAATTTGCATGGTCATCAGCGTGCCTGGCTACCCACCTGCAGGTGCTGTGTTTTTGTGTAGGGATGTACACAAGAACACAGAACCAACTGAAAATAGTGTTTCAGTTCAGAAGGAAAAAATCACATTAAGAAATTGTGAAATAGGCAGCTAAAGAACAAAATTTTATCAACTGTTTATCTTAGCTACAAATACAAAGAAAACTAATTCTGCTATGTCTTACCGTTTGAAAAGATTGCTTTAGAGTGGGAGGAATTTTTCAGAGCTGTTAGTGAGGGAAATGTTTCAGAGTAAATTTTGTCATGTTTCAGGCTTGGCAGAAATGAAGTTAGAAGTAACAGTCAGTCTTCAAAATCGTGATGTCAATGTTCGTACAATACAATAGTTGAGGTTGGGTTTGTTGTGGTTTTGTTTTTTAAATGCTATGCAAAATAAACTGATAAGATAGTGGTTTTTTACTGGAAACCCCAGCTTTTTCCTATAGGTGGTTCCTAAGAACATACATGGACTTACTCACAAAATTACCAATAAAAACTAGTTTAGAAGAACCACTAGTTTCCTTTATTTCCCTTAAACTTACAGTAGGAATTGGCTTTGGTATGTGATTTTTTTTTTTGGCTGAATGGTGGCCAGAATGTAAGCTAGGTTTTTTTTTATTTTCAGGAGTAAAGAAGGGACCAGTTGATAACTACAAAATGCTGAGGTGCAGCTGCACGCATCTCATAAGTAGGGCAAAAAGTCCCTCCTTGATGCTGGCATTTGTGCCATGAGCCTGGCCTAGATTTAATTGCCAGACTTACAATAGAAATAAAACAAAGACCCACAGATTACACCCCTTCTGCCTATAGATCAAAGCCTGTCTTTACATACTTAAGGTATGTTCCTTAATAGCATACCTAAATGGCCTCAAGTTGCGTCAGGGGAGGTTTAGATTGGTTCTTGGGAAGAAGTTCTTTCCTGAGAGACTGGCTGGGCACTGAAACAGGCTTCCCAGAGAGGTGATGGAGTCACCATTCCTGGAGGTGTTTAAAAACCAAGTAGCTAGAGCACTTGAGGCCGTGGTCTATGGGTGAGGGAGATGTTGGGGTGAGGGCTGGACTTGATGATCCTGGCAGTCCTTTCCAGTCATGATCATTCTGTGATTCTATACCTATAGTTTAATAATAGAACAAGGATATATTAAAGTATATGCCTATCCCATTTGTGAGCATATTGCTATGGATGACAATGTTCATCACTCATTTATCACACAGGTGCATCTCATGCACCTGTTCCTTGATTCATAAAGAAAAAACCAGCTTGGTCTCTATGCTGATGTATTTGTTATTAAATACATTCTTAATACATAGCTAACAGAGTAGTTGATTATCCTGGGGTTATATTACAAAACAGTACCATTTGAGCAGGGTGTCATGTAGTTTGGGTTATGGTAACCATGTCTGGTCTTGTGCTTCTTGGTGGTAGAAGGATAAGGCAGGTGTGTTTGCACGGATACCACCACAGAACTGTGGTTGTCACAACACACATTTTCATTTGTTGTAATAGTGCTATCAGGATTTTTATGTGCTGCTACTATTGCTGAATACCTGAAACTTGAATAACTGGTGTGAAAAAGATTTGTTGTCTGTCAGGTTGTCTGTGACTGGATGTTTACATGCACACAGGTGCATTTGCACGTGCACTTCTAAATGTGAGTATAGATGCCTGTTGTGTTTATACCAAACTCGTCCTCATTTGGTACCTTTAAATTACCAGAATGTGTCATCATCTTGGTCGGTGCTGCAGACATTTAACTTTTAGAAGACACTACCTACTTCTTTTGCTGAATTTACCAGCTGATTGTACAGGTGATTGTGTACCCATAGACAGTGCATCTATATGCATTCTGATACCCATAGGATTAAATTTTGTCTAGCTGTGATGAATGATTTGTTGAAGTTTAAGGAAGAGTAGAAGGGGAGTAAATCCTCTATAAGGACGTACATTGCAAAGTGAAAGGATTCTGTTAAATCTAACTTTGCTTGTCCTTATAAGCTCCCTCATAGCTTTCTCAAGTAGTTCAGCATGACTGTGTTCCCTCTTGCATCTTGGCCAGAATGGCGCACAGCTGAACACATTGCTTCAGTAGGCTCTGTCAATATTTTCAATGTCACATAAATCTAATCTTTCTGCGTATGAGCTTACATGGCTGAACAATGTAGCAAGACTGATGTCTGAGTGTAACAGCACGATGAAGTGTCTGCCTGTTCAACACATCCTTCCAAATGCACAGCAGAACTTCAATTAATTTCTGGCTTTGGTATATCAGATTTTGTTGTGCTATGTAAAGTCATAGAGCAAGTGGCCAACTGTTTTCTTGAACACTGTGCTATCTATGCACGTCTGCACATGTGTGCTGTCTTTCTCTCATGTCATGATGAACAATCCTTTTTTTGGAGGTAAAACAGGTTAAAAATCTTGGCTTAAATGCAATGTTTCAAAGAGGAGTATTGATGATTTGAAGTTTCTTTATATTTCTTGCTCGTTTCTTGCTACTAGACATGTTTAAAAATAGAAGGTGATTGAAATATGTTTTATGTAGTTTGGAGAACTATTGGGATTATAGCAAAATAGATGATCACAACTTGGTTAAATAAGTCTAACTGAAAAAGCTGAACCTTTGTACATCTAGGTGTCCAAGAAGGCCAATGGCATCCTGGCTTATATTAGGAAAAGCAGCTAGGTCTTGATGCGATCGCAGGTAGAATTTTATACAGAAAGAAGGAAAAGGTTAAGCATGTTAGTACATACAAACCAGAAACTTCATCACAAATGCCATCACTTATTCTGAGAAAAATACAATGGGAGATTACTACCCTATCGGTTTTCGGGTTTTTACATTGGAGACCTGGGGAAAGCATGTTAGTCAAGCAGAGAGGGATACAACCACCTTCTCTTCTATTCGTTCTGAGAGACTTGTCATGTCCCCTATGGGTCGCACACCATGGTCTGCCGACATGACATCTCTGGCCATTCCAGACTGCTGAACTCTTCAATTCTTCAGCGTAGCTTGTCCAGCAAAATGCTGACTGGACAGTCCTGATTCCTCAAAGCCTGAACTACATCCCTTAATACAGGAAACATGCCTTTTAAAATGAACTCAGTCTCTTTTCCTGCCAAAGGTTTAAGGATTCTTGGGTCTTTCTGCTTCTTTCATAACACACAGTTCAGCTAAGCATGAAGGAATTCTCAGATGCCTCTCCCAAGGCTTATTCTTTCCCCAATACCTGAGCATCCACAGCTTTTCTCAGTGGCAGGAATTACAAACAGTTTCTCTTCCTGCTGATCGGTGGCTCAAAATGGCAGCAGCCGCATTCCAGCCATGTGACAAGCACAAGATGGTGATGGCCACATGTCCAGCCACATGACAACTGCAAGATGGCAACAGCTGCATGTTTACCACGTGACAAGCACAAGATGGCAACAGCTGCATGTTCAGCCACGTGACAAGCACAAGATTGTTACGGCCACATGGCCAGCCACACGTCAAGCATAAGATGGCAACCTCATGTCTGGTGTCAGTAGAGTTGTCCCCTATGCGACAAACACTGCCAAGAGAGTTCCGTTTCCCTCCTCTTTCTCTCTTTCTCCCCTTCATAGGGAAAAGGTGAGTATTTTTCAGCTCACCAAGGGTTGCTGGATGCAGCTCTAGGTCACTCCATGTGGGGAGGAATTGGCACTGGTGGTTCTTTCTAAACATCGGCACACATAGATAAGCTCTGCCAGCACCAGGGCTCGTTGTTCCAACTCAGGGGTGCCTGGACTGGCTTCTTGGCCCACAGTTCCACCTTGATGGGCTGAGGGCCAGGATGAGTCGTGCTTCTCAGCCCGCCATTCCAGCTTGGAAGCCGGGGCTGGGCCAAGTCAGGGCCTACTTCTTGGCCCCTCTCCCCCAGGCAGCAAGGGGCCTGGAGTAGGGGGCAGCCACTGCCCACCCCCTGCCTCCAGGAGGGCAGGGGGCTGCATCAGGCTGCCACGTCCCTTCCTGTCCCTTACTCCCTCACCCAGAAGCGGTTGGGGGAAGACGGAGCCCAGTGTCAATACGCTGGGGAAAGCTCCCAGAAATAAAAAGGACTGGATTGGGTCATGAGTCCTCTCTTATAGCATCACCTAGTGCCCATCCCTCCCAGGGGAGGGCACTGGAAGAATTCTCTTAAAGTGAAATGCACATTTTTCTTCATGAAATTACAACTCTATACATCTGAAAATTTTAGTAACTTTCAAACCGTGACACCCCTGTACTCAAAAATGATGAAGCCACACCTTAAATACTGGGCACAGATTCGGGCTCAGCGCTCCACGAAGGGCATTGAGGTGCTGAATCGCATCCAGTGGGCAGCAAAGCTGGTGAAGAGCCTGGAGCACGAGTCCTCTGATGAGTAGCTAGGGAAACTTGGGTTCTTTAGCTTGGAAAAACCAAGGTTGAGGGGAGACTATTACTTTCCGCAGCTATCTAAAATGAATCTGTAGCAAGGCAGGGTCAGTCTCTTCTCTCAAGCAACAGCTGATAGGGCTAGAGGAAGTATTACACCAGGGGAGATTTAGATGGGATATTGGAAAAAAATTATTTGTTGAAAAGGTTATTAAAGAACAAGGTTATTAACCATTGGAATAGCCTATCGAGGCCTGTAGAGGCACATAGATGTAGTGCTGAGGGAAGCGACTTGCAGCACTGTGTTAATGGTTGGACTTAATTATCTTAAAGATCTCTTCCAACATACACGATTCAATGATTCTGTGATTCTGAGATGCAACATTTTCACTTTGTCAGTGTGTGTTGTTTATTCTGTGCAGTGCATAAAACACATTTCAACACAAAGTCTTAGCTATCCCTTTGAAAACCTAGAGTAATGTCAGTACTGGTGATTACACTGGACACGTTCAAGATAAATAAAATTATTCTATCATTAGACAAAGTTCATGTTATTAGATTACTGTAATTTGTTTTAAATGCAGAATTAAGACTACAGAAAAAAATGTTTACATTTGAAGTAGAGACATAAAATTGTAATTTGTGATATGGATTTTGGAGATTGCTTCTGATTGTGTGTAAACAACCCTTAACAATACAGAGTCACTTATCCTCGTGAGTAAAATAGGTTCAAGTTGGAGAGATCAAAGTGAAAATCCAAGTTCTCCTTAATGTGTTCCAGTCATGCCTATGTCGACTATGGTGCTATAAAAAGAACTTGAAGCAGTATGTGGCAGACTTCTAAGCAGGAACAGAAAAATGTTAGCATCATTTTACATCAAATGGAGAGTTTTTCATACGTAATAAGTTTATCCTATTCATCTGAAGGTTTATTTTCCTTTGCGGCTTTTGTCTACATTTTAAATTTGCCTTTAAATATTTTAAATTAAAATGAACTACCTTTATTTGTTAATGTGTTTAGTGTACTGCTTTTGGTGAATGCATCTTATTCTGAGTTGTTTTTAAATGGTAAAACTGACCACTTCAAAAAATTCAAAAAAGAGAATGGTAAATAATAAAAACCATCAACTGTATAGTAAGCCACACTGGCACTTCTGTCTTTGAGTGTTATAATCACATCAACATAACTAAAGGATTATTTTGATAATTTGTTACCAGCCAATAAAATTAAAATATTATAGGTGAGCCCTGGAACAGGCTGCCTGTTGCTCTATGCTGGACTTCATCCAACATCTCCATATCCCTTTTGAACTGAGGGGCCTAGAACTGGACACAATACTCCAGATGTAGTCTCACCAGGGCACAGTAGATGGGGAGAGGAACATCTGTGATCTCTTGATCTGCTAACCACCCCACTTCTCATCCACCCCAGGATGCTGTTGGCTCTCTTGGCCACAAGAGCACACTGCTGATTCATGGTCATCCTGCTGTACACCACAATCTCCAGGTCCCTTTCTCCTACACTGCTCTCCAACAGGTCAGTCTACAACCTATACAGTTCCTGGGGTTGTTCCTGCCCAGATGCAAGACTCTACACTTACCCTTGTTATACTTCATTAAATTTCTCCCTGCCCAGCTCTCCAGCCTCTCCAGGTCTCGCTGAATGGCAGCACAGTCTGTCAAACAAACAGCATCGCCTGTCCCAAGCAGATCTATCCAAAACCTTTCCTGAGTCAATATCTTTGCTTCTAGCCATGTGCTGGGACCAGACAGGCCAGATGGTTTTGTGAGCAGGGCTGGGTTGGGTTGACAGTTGGACTTGATGATCTTGGAGGTCTCTTCCAGTGTTAATGATTCTGTGATTCTATGATTCCCATGGGGAAGTAGGGATGGTCAGATATAGGTTGATTTTTTCCACTGCAACAGTGTTGGGAAGGTTTCCCAGAATATAAGAGAAGAAGAAATTGCTTTAAAAGGAAGATTTGAATGTCATTAATTCTGTGGCTTTTCAGCAGCACCAAGACAACTTTAGGTGTGAATAGCAAAATATGTATTAATGTTAAAAATGCAAGAATTGGTATAAAGCTGATTATGAGTGTGTTTGTGCATGTGATATAGTAGGTGAAGATGTATCTGCAGTGTTTAAGGATATAGAGCCAGAAGGATCTCACAGACACCACAAGGTCTCAAGTGCTGCAGCCGGAGCATGCCGGTGCTCTGAACTAACAACAGGCATATGAAACAAGGATTAGCCCCCACGTATTTAGTGTAGACATTTGTCTACATTTTGTAGACATTCAATTTTAAGAACTAATCCCAAAGCAAAGAATTTCAGTAGAACATTAACTTGGCCCTGCAGAGCTTTGCTCAGTGGCATCGCTGAGTCAGCCAGATTTCAGCAAAGGGAAAGAACCTCAAAGGAAAATGTTCACTTTACAAAGAAGCTTTTTATGCTGCCAGTTATTTTTTCAAGGGCGAAGGTGACTTCAGTACAAAAGTCTCCAATTTGAGCAAAGCCTTTTTCTTTCTCTAGGTGCAAGACAAATCCTGCTATGGGACAAAGCTATGTATTTTATTCTGGGGTTGTTAATACTTCAAAGAAATGGTGGACAGAACTACTCTTCCTCAATTCCACAAGGCCAGAAAACAAGAGCAATTTTGGTACAAAAAAAGTTCAGTAGATGCATTTGTGAAGTTGCTGTAGCCGACACTGGGATTTCCAGACTGTGCAGATGACCTGACTATTGCAAATGATCCGATGGCACCCAATAAAAGACACCAAAAAGGGGCAGAATTTTCAGCTCAGCATTTCTTAAGGGTTCAAGTTCTGTGCATAATTAACATGAGCTGCAACTGACCTTTGAAACGAAGGGAACATCACCATGAGATTGATATAGAGAGAGATTTATCAGTTGAGAGCTAATCACAGCCACTAGGTCCTGCTTCAGGACCATAAAGTCCAGTCCAGCCCAGCCTAGCCCAGTGGTCCTCATGTAGCTGTCCTGGTGATTACCCTGTGAAACAGCAGATGAAGAAAATGATGGGGGAACAAGGAAGTTGGAAGTAGGTGGATCTGCTGCTTTGGGTGGTGAAGGAGCTTGTTCCATGGGTCCTACGAACTCTAGGGACACAGGACCAGACCTGTTACAGGCTGTGCTAGATTAACAAGGTAGGACCCAGCTTTGATGTAGCATTTGTGTGCGCTGAGGGAGGTTGTTCCCACTCCTCACCTCTCTCCTGTTTTCTGGTGCTGATTTCTAGAAGTTTGACTTCCTTAAAACCCACAGGGATAAGACAATAAACTTGATCCATACCTAAATACAGAGACAGAAGGATCAGGGCTGCTAAGATCAAAAGGAAGAATGTTGGTTTGAACCCCGTAGACATCAGGGTTGCCTTGGCTTTCAGCTAAGCTTATACTGAGCTGCACCCCACAATCCTGAAACCTTAAAGACCAGGATGGCCTCCAGGGAAGAAGAGGTGAATTTATTTATCACACAGGGGTTTGTTGTTATTCAGTGTAAGTCTGTTTCAAGACAAACAGCCAAACCAAACTCCTTACAGCAGGTGGAGAAGCTGTGAGAAGAGGCTTTTCTGCTGTACACATCTGAAGGCATCTACATCCTATTTTACTCCTGCTTCTTCCTGCATGACAGAAGCTCTGCAGGGTCCTGCATCCTGCTCCAACACCAGCAGAACCCCATGCAGGGTCGTTTTTGCCCTGAACTCCTGTTTTCCTTTTGTGAACCCCTCCCATCTTCAGATCTGCTCCATTTCTCATGACCAGCAGGGCAACCTGATCATCTGGAAGAGCAGGTCTCTGAGATGCGAGCATTTCCCAGCACTGTGGGGGCAGCCCCAGGTCTGACACCTGTGTTTTTAATGAACTGGATCGTTGTGCTTGGCTGCCCTGTCTCCAGGAAGGATAAAGGCAGTGGGATGTGTATGGCAGCTCCAGCTGCAGCGCAGTGAACTGCTACAAAAGCCCATCAAATGTCAAGTTTTCTTTAACACCCGGAGCTGTTGAAGTGTTTCTGACAAAAATTACTGAATAAAATGAGTAAACTCTGATAAGCCCCTGACAGGTGACAGAGCCAGACTTGCTGCAGATCACAAAGCAAAGGGGAAAAATAGTATTTTTGTGAAGGTTGATCACAAGTCTTCAGCAGCATCTACCTTCCTGGAGAAATCCAAGCTGTGATGGACACAAAAGGGTTGGTCTGGGACTGCTGGGCTGCAGGTATTGGTTTGGTGTCTGTCACAGAATATCTTTCGTTGGAAGAAACCTTTAAGATCATCAAGTACAACCTTCAACCTAGCACTGCCAGGTCACCTCTTTGTGCAGCTGAATATAACCCTAAGTTTCTGAGGCTGAGGGCAGACCTTATTGCTGTCTACAACTACCTCAGAGGAGGTTGAAGAGAGGTGGGGGTTGGTCTCTTCTCAAAGTAACAAGTGACAGGACAAGAGGAAATGACCTCAAGCTGCACCAGGGGAAGTTTAGGTCAGACATTAGGAAAAACATCTTTATAGAAAGGGTCATGAGGCCTTGGAAGCCCAGGGTGGGGGTTGAATCCCCAGACATGTTTAGAAGTCGTGTAGACTTAAGAACATGGCTTAGCAGTGGGCTTGGGACAGTTGGTTAATGTTTGGACTTGACAATCTTGAAGGCTTTTTCCCAACCTAAATGATTCCAACCTAAATGATTCCATGGTTCTATTTCTGAGTTTACCATATTGAACAGTGTGTGACTCTTGCCATCATCCCAAAGGGTTTCTGCTTGACATGAAGGTCACCACAAAGTTCATGACATAAGTTCATGACATCTGTGTAAAAAGCCCTACCCCAGCTTTCTTGTCAGCTCTCTCCAGGTATTGGAAAGCTGCTATAAGATCATCTTGGGGCCTCCTCTTCTCCAGGCTGAGTTTCTCATGTGGATGAAGAACACTGAGTCTGCCAGGTGCTTGCTGTATCCAGCAAGGCCTCACAGAGATCTGGGAAGGTTGGTGCAGATAACAACTATATCTTTGTGTTTCTAAATGTCAGTGCACAGAGCACAGTCAGGTTTTATTCTGTGGTATAATATGAAACCCGGGCTCTGGGGTGTAAGCAGGACACCCTAAAAAAGCCTGAATGTTTCAAATGGTTATGTTGGTTTTAGCGCTGGTAAATCCAGATATTTAAGGGGTTGGTGATTTATTTGCATTGTGCATTTTTGGCTGATGATGCAAGTAAACAAAGACTGGCAAAGACTTTTCTTACAGAGAAGAAAGGCTAGGAGAAATTAAGTGATTTCAGTGATGATCCAGAGGAAACGTGCAGCCAGCCATGCATCATACTTGGGTCCTTCAACTGCTCAACCACTACCTAAAAGAAGATAAACAGGTTTATAAATATGTGAAGGGTGAGTGTCAGGATGATGGAGCCAGGCTTTTCTCAGCATCATCTAATGACAGGACAAGGGGCAATGGGTGTAAACTAGAACATAGGAGGTTACACATAAATATGGGAAGGAACTTCATGGTGAGGGTGACAGACTACTGGAACATGCTGCCCAGGCGGGTTGTGGAGTCTCCTTCTCTGGAGACATTTAAAACCTGCCTGGACATGTTCCTGTGCAACTTGATCTAGGTGATC
>JAOXOE010007074.1:0-24872 GCA_028565055.1 Phoeniculus purpureus
ACTTGGTCTTGTTGAACCCCATGAGGTTGGCTTGTGCCCACCTCTCCAGCCTGTCCAGGTCCCTCTGCATGGCATCCTTGCCCTGCACCACACAGCATGGTGTCGTCAGTAGACTTACTGAGGGTGCACTCAGTGCCTCTGTCCATGTCACCGACCAAGATGTTGAGCAATACTGGTCCCAGGACTGATTCCTGAGGGACTCTGCTTGTTACTGGCCTCCACTTGGACATGGACCCATTGACAGCCACTCTTTGGGTACAGCCATCAAGCCAATTCTTTACCCATCTAGTCGTCCACCCATCAAACCCATGTTCCACCAGCTTGGAGACCAGAATGTGGTGCGCGACAGTATCAAAGGCTTTGCTCAGGTCCAGGTAAATGACATCAGCCGCTCAGTCGTTTTCTTCAACATCTTGCATATTTACCTATTTTCTTCTAACCTCAAAGACCGTGGAGAGATATATGTGTAGAAAATGAAAAAAATAGCCATGTAGGAATGCTTAGTGCAAGGGACTGGTCACACACAGTAAGAGGGAGAAACACACACTGCTGTGATGACCTTAGAAAAGCTAAGGAGAAGGAATTTGGCAAAGACAGATACCGTGCTGTGAGAGAGCCTTTGGTACTTTCAGATACCAGCAGAACTGTTGGCAAAACTCATGTCAAAACTCATGTCAGAGTGCTTAAATTGCTGACATTTTGTTCCCACTCAACCTGATCCAGCTGCAGTTGGATGAACACTATAGCAAACGCAATGCTGAAGCACTACCAAGACTTGCCTTGTCTAAGTCAGACATGTATTGCCTGTCAAGAGAAGGTAGTGAAAGGACAGAGCCAGACCCAAAGTGATATGCAATAGAGTGCATTTGTTGTTTGTGACGTCTGTTTGTTCTTGGTTGGCTAGATGCACTATTTGCACGTTTGGATAGGTCGTCAAACAAGCAGCAGAAGCAGCAGCTTTTCTTCTTCAAGTGCTGCCACACGTAGCAGCACTTTATCAATGCCAGCCTGAATTTCTTCATAGCTCTCTGCATCTGTTGTGAAGTGAAGCTCATGCAACACACCAGGTAAATGACACTTTTAACACCAGCACATCTACTTGTATGGGCTGCTGCTTGTTTCCAAGTAAACTGTTAATTTTTACATCTTGGATTTTCAGCAACCTGGATTGTGCACCTACTTCTATCCCGTTGCATTAGCAATGAGAAAAGCCACGTGACTTTAGGAAAACTCCTAGAACAGGTAATTTTTCTGTGTAGAACTTTATAAACGTCTCTTTCCCCTCCTAGTCCCATCCTAAAATGTACCACCCTAAAAGGGATCTCTTAGTGCTCCAAACATCTACAGACAAGAGAAAACAAGAACACATGCTAGGTACTGGGAAGAATATCATCACAATTAATTCCTTGGTTGAATAATTTTGTCTGGTGATGAAGTTGTAATTAAATTGACATTAAGTATTTATACCCTGTTTCAAATACAGGTCATGGTTTCCAAGTATCTGAGGATAATGGTTTCCCTTAATCTATATATAATCTACACCCAATAACACGGGACAAAACAAAAACTGCTAGAGTCCTTGATGGTCCAGCCTGTCCTCTAGCATACTTTCTATCTTTCCCTTTATTTCTATTGAGTCATCTCAAGGCTGAAAATTGCACAGGTGCCTTGAGATGTGCTGTAGCTTGGATTTGGCAGCTTCTTAGCCTGAGGCATTGGGAGTTCCTATGGCAAATTTTGTGAATCATTTCGGAATTCCAGGCTCTCCACAGCTTCAGTTATCACAGAATCACAGAATATTAGGGATTGTCCCCTCTTTCCATGACCTATAGACTTTCTTCTTCTGCTTCAGTTTGCCCAGTAGCTCCCTGTTTAACCACACAGGTCTTCTGGCTCCCTTTCTTAACTTTCTACCTGTTGGAATGCTCTGATCTTGGGCTTGAAAGAAGTGGTCCTTGAATGCTAACCAACTGTCTTGGGCCCCTTCACCTGCCCCATGGGATTTCCCCTAGCAATTGCTTGAAAAAGCCAAAGTTGGCCCTCCTGAAGTCCAGGGTTGTGATTCTGCTAGGTATTCTGTTCCTACCACACAAGACCCTGAACTCCACCATCTCATGGTCACTGCAACCAAGGCTGCCCTCAACCTTCACTGCTTCAACCAGACCCTCCTTGTTGGTGAGTACAAGATCCAGCAGCGCTCCTCTCCTAGTGGGCTCCTCCACCATTTGCATCAGGAAATTGTCACCAATGCACTGGAGGAACCTCCTGGACTGTGGCTGGCTGGCTGAGTAGGTTGTCAAGCAAATATCAGGGTAGTTAAAATCCCGCGTGAGAACCAGAGCCTGTAGCTGTGAGGCTGTTATCAGCTGCCTCTAGAAGGCTTCATCAACTTCCTCATCCTGAGCCGGTTGCCTGTAATAGACACTCATAACAGTGTCACCCATGCCCCTTAATCCGCACCCTCAAACTCTCAACTCTCTTTTCATCTGCCCTGGGCAGAAATCAATACATTCCCGTTGTTCTTTCACATAAAGCACTACTCCACCACACCTCGCCTTGCCGGCCTGTCCTTCTTGAGAAGGACATAGCCATCCATGACCACATTCCAGTCATGAGAGCTGTCCCACCATGTCTCTGTAATTGCCACCAGATCATAATCACCTGACTGGACACAGACTCCTCCTGCTTGTTCCCCCTGCTGCATGCATTGGTGGACAGGCATTTCAGGGAGTGAGCTGAGTGCTCTGATTTCACCCTAGGACAGTGAGAGACCTTGTGGCCTTCATCAAGACCACAGCACTGCCCCACTGGTTCCCACTCAGCAACAATCCCACCCACCTCTGAATGTAGTTTAAAGCCCTCTGAATGAATCCTGCCAGTTCCTGCCTCAGAACCCTTTTTCCCTTCTGAGATAAACCATATGTAACTCTCAGGTCTGGTGTCTTACAAAACCAGCCATTATCAAAGAACCCGAAGTCCTGCCTGTAGCACCAGTCTTGTAGTCAGGCACTTATGGACTGAATCCTTCTATTCCAGCCCGTGTCCTCACCCCAAAATGGAAGTAATGAAGAAAATATAATTTGTGCCCCAGACTGTTTGACCAAAGGCCCTGAAGTCTTTCTTCATTCCTCTCAGGCTATGCAATACAGCTTCCTTCCCACCTGTCTGGAAGATCAGTGGTGGCTGATAGTCAGTTGATCCCACCAGGTTAGGGAGCATCCTAGTGATATCACTGATTTGGGCTCCAGGTAGATGGCAGACTTCCCTATGATGAGGGTCAACTCTGCATACTGAGCCCTCAGTTCCCTTCAGGAGCGAGTACACAATAACTAGGACCCTTCTTTTCTTCTTTGTGGAGAAGGTTGTCATAATACTGGAAGACCTCTCTGATTTATGCGGCTGTGCTAGGACCTCCAGAGTAGTTTGCCTATCATCTATATCCCCATTAGACTGGCTGTCTTCCAGGAGGGGCTCACCTATATTTCTCAGTGACACGTGGGGAGGTGAGGCAGGCAAGGGGGGTGCTTACTTTCTGCCACGGCCTTGTACTTGCTTCCAACTCACCCCTTCTACTCAGGCTTCTGTCTTCCATCTGAGAGGTGCAGGATACAGGGGCCCCTTGATTCTGGGTGTTATTTGGCCGTTGTCCAGACCTCAGAGACTCGCTCTACCAGTCTTTGTGTATTTCAGCCTCCCTAATGCTCCTGAGCCTTTCTACTTCCACTTGCAGCTTTTCAACCTTGTTTTGTAGCTGTGCTGTTCAGCGAAGCAGATAATCTACCTGCTCACACCGCATACAGCTGAGACAAGTGTGAAATTGTTGCATTCCCTACATCCTGTCACCTGCACAGCCTCATCTTGCTGGAAGACCTCTGTTTGGGTTCCCACATCCATGTGCAGTGGTGACCATAGCCTGGCCTTCTGCTGCCGGGTTGACACCACTCTGGGGTTTTTTTAGGTTGTTGGGTTTTGGTTTGGTTTTTTTTGCTTCCCCGTGGCTGGAAGCTGGCCATCTTGCTCTGTGCAGTCTGAGTGCGACTTCTGCTTTCACTGTGTTTAAAACTCCTGTGGCTCCCACCCAGCCACATCCCTTTTCAGCTTCACCCATGAGAAGCTCTTTTATCGGATCCCTCTTTCCTCCCTTGAGGTTACCTGGTTAAGGGGACTCCCGATCACGTCAAAAACCTCAAGAAATAGTGTTCGGGGACCGGCACCGACTCTTTCACTCTGTGTGGTTTGAGCCAGTTATGGACAATCAGCTTCTCTGCAAACAAGCATATTTGAGTGAAGGGGAAAAAAATTCAGTGCTACTGGTTTTCTAGTGTGGTGGGGTTTTTTTTATAGGCTCTCCCTGTTTACAGCTCTTGTTCTGAGCCATCACCATCTTCTAGTTCTCCTCAATCTACAATCAAATCTGCTGCACCATGTAGCTACCTCTCAGCCAAGTTTCCTCTTCTACAAAAGATAAAAGATTGTGCTTCTTAATACCCACCTTCCTGCACAATTCAGAACATTACTGAAAGTGGTGTCAAGCTCTGTTCTCTAGCAGGAAGGACCAGTCATGATTCTGTGGAGGAGACTGGTAGGAGTTTCTGGTTTAATTCACAGGCTATTGTGTCAGTTAGAGCAGAATTAGGCTATTTGATACTAAATTTTCAGGATGTGCCTGAATAAAAATAGTACAAATTCAAGCTCTTCATCCATAATACATTCATCTTGAAGTGCACAGCTGCCATGCATATATTTATGTAACTGCTATCTGTAGAAATATTTAAGCTTTCAGTACAACTCTGAAAAAAACATTCAGAAAAGTAAAGGAAGGCTAAATGGTAACAGCCAGCAAGGGGAGGATAGTCATTAGACATACATGTGTTCAGAAGGCAACAAACTGCTAACACGCCCATTTGAATCACTGAAAAACACAGCACAGCTAGAAACAAACAGAATGACAAGCATGACCAGACATGGAGGAGAGGGGCACCTGAACAGACCTCAGCTTTTCACCCCATAATTAGCTTAAGGAGGCAGTGATAAGCATCTTTGACAAATACAGTGTTCACCTCCCAGAGTAAAATCACTTGAAGCAATCTGTAAAAGTCACAAACAGGAAGCTCAATACAAAAACAATGCCACTAGATTACGGAACGCATTTCCATAACATTTTCAAAATTAATGATGTAAACAGGTTAAAAACCAAGACTGGATAAATTCATGAACAACCGACACGGCTGAAGCTGAATAAAGATCAGAAAAGAGGGCAGCACTCCCTCACCTGTATTGCTGTTCTTCACCATCATCTACCGAGGATTCCGGTCTCTTGCATTATGATAGCTGTCACACACTTGCCCTCCCCTGTTCCAAATACTCAAAGATAAAAACACTGCAGATAACCTGGTATCTACACGTAGCAAGCACTGGAGCTGCAGGAACATGTCTGCCTCTCTGCTCTTGCCCATCTGATTTAGCTCTGCAGAATGTCATCATACCTGCCTCTAATTTTTCCAGCTTTCTGTTCCGACCCTTTCTAAACTCATGGGTGATAAACTCTTTAGTATCACGTGGTGTTACAAGCATAGTCATCTTAATCAGCAGTATTTTCATTCTGTTGCATCTCCAGCAGGCTCCCGGCAGTGTAGCAACAAGCATCCCAGTAATAAATGAGCTTCCGAGCGCCCCAGACTTTACTGTTCAACTGCTGGTTTGTGGCCTCTGATCAAAACTTAACTTACACGACCCCTGTACAGGCAGCACAGCAAGTTAACTGCAACAGCAACAACGCTAACAAACAAGGTAAGACACCACTCTGGCCTCAGGAACATGGATCAACTTTCTTTCCAACTGCACCAAAGCCTACTGCTTCAGAAGCCTTTCCTCCTAAGACACACCGATACACTACTGAACTCCAGTGAGCAGGTAAGTGGGAACATGATGCCCATTAATCCTCTGTAAACAACTCCCTTTTGCAGCTAAGCGCTACAACAAAACGCCCTGCAAGCTGACGTGGGATGTTGCTGCACTTCATGTAGGTAGGTCATTGGTGAGGTGACAGACATTTTTAACCAGAAACAGCAGAAAAGTAGCAAAATCCCAGCACAACACATCCTTTGACGGGATTTAGTAAAACCATAGATCAAGTTATAGCAGAAGAATCTGGGTGGGAGGGGGAAGAAAGCAATTACCTCACTTTAATGAATTTTTAATGTTCTTAAAATACACAGAATCGCACTGCTAACAATACCCCAACAAAACACACATTCAATGTAGAAAAAATGCCTTAAACTTACCTCTGAGTTTACACTGATTTAATATATTTTTTCTTCTACTTTTCAACTTTCCTTGCATCTTGGGATTATAGTGGTTTTCTCCACCCGCTTCCTTCCTCTCACCTCCTCCCCCTCCAATCTGGCCTCCTTTCCTTCCTTGGAGGTTTTTAAGCTTTAATTTGAGAGTGTAAAGCTGAAAAATATTTGATACAATTTTTTTTTTTAATTAGAGAATTGAGCTCCTCACCATGGTTGAAGCATTTCTGGGAACAGCACCAAAAAGCTCAAAGCTACCGCACTGAATAGCCACAGCATCTCTCTTAAAATCATCACTCATTTCTTTTTTCCCAGACAACCAGTGTTTCAGCATTTTACTTATAGACATGACTGCAGTTTAGGAGACTAAAGCTAGAAATGAGCCCAAGTCAATTTGTTCAGTTCTGGAACTGAAACTAGATTCCCAAATTCCAGCGTGGGCCCATCTCCAGCTGGAACAGGAACAAGACTCACCAAGTGGGATTTGACAATGTATGAGCTGAGGCTTGAGTTAGTCACATTTTCAATGAGCTCAGAAAGGTATTGATGATTATATGTTCTAACTGAAGGAGGTGGCTGTCAGTCTGCCTGCAGTGTGCGCGTCACTGCACTGGGAAAGGAGAAATCTTTAGGAGCTTGTGTGGGATTGGGCTTGCTGAATGGAGCACTTGGGAAGTCTCCTCTCCTATAATTCAGATATTGTTGGAGGAGGAAAAAAAAGAGAATAGGTTAGATCTAACAACACTGGGACTCTGCAACATGCCTTCGCACTGAGGGGTGTTGAAGAGACTCAGCATTTCCATATGCTAGTGAGCAGCAGCCTGCAGCCTATTTTAGGTTTCCAGTAATTGACACTGGGTTGTGCTTTACAGCCTCTATGTATTTATTTTCATTCTTGATGTTAAGAGTTTGCTTTCGTCTAATAAAGAGCATTTTGCTGATATGTACTTTCGATATAAAATTGGTGGCAATGCTAAAAATGTCATATTATCTCTCAATGCTTACAGATATTCCAGGCAGGCGGATTACATTAGCCTTCCCCTTCATTCCTTGTTTGCTTGGTCATTACATTTCAGGTATTCCTCTTAAATCAGTCTACTCAGTCACTAATTTCTATTTGCTGTTCCCTGAATGACAGAAAATTGCTCCTACAATCCACCTGTTTGTGCACGACTCAGAAATTACTTGTCTGCTTTTGTACAGAAAGACAATACTGCCCTTCCAGATATTACACTGACCACTAACTGGACCTTCCTTAGCCAGAAAACACACTGTTAGTGTAACTTAGTGTGTATACTTCTGTATATGTAGTAAACACCAGCCATACAAACCCGGTTCTGAAGTAATTCGTCACAGATGCATTAGCATCCAATCTGAGTATGATACATTGACAGCTCCTTTTGCTCATGTTTCTGATCTCTTCTATTTTCATTTTCCTGCTGTTTACATCATCTGCTGACTTCATTAACATGCTGTTCAACTGCTTTTTCTTAATACTATTAATGAAACTGTTAAATAAGGCTGAGACAGAGACCAATCGTTATAGTTGCACATTGGACAACCAGAATGTGTCATCAGCCAGGTTTCCTGCAGCAGAGCCTAAAAGGCCACTTATCAGAATAATTTCTTGTAATTGGTGTCAGTAAATTGTTGTTATTTGCAGAATTGACTGATGTTTAATTGTGGCATTACCAGAAAGCCTCTAGGGAAACCTTGGCATAGAAAACCTGACTGCTTATGTGTTTGTCCTTGTTCAAACCTAACCTACAGGAAGGTTTGGATTTGCTTCAGAACGGGTTTTAAACTATTTACTTCACTTCTCCTTTCTATTTACTGCTTTGTACGTTGATTTCACAGAATCACAGAATCATCATGGCTGGAAAGGACCTCCAGGGTCATGGAGTCCAATTTCCTACCACAGTTAACCCTTACACATTGGTGATATTTGAATTAACTCCATGCAACCGATAAAAATTCAGTTGCTTAAAAGCTACGCGGAACGGTACATGGTAACAAATAAAAAATGTTAACCAGAAGGTAATATTGTTTACTTAAATACAGACATACACAGTGTGAATGCATGTGAATGCACAACAGACACAAACAGTTCCAAACACATTCGTAGAATAACTAAGGGGAACATAAGAGAGGTGCCTCTCTGTTAAATGTCAAAAACAGATGAACACAGAGAAGGAAAAGACCTGTTTTAGTGGTGATCTGCAAACAGACTAACTGAGAATAAATTAGGGTGGAAAGGGGAAGGTATATGGCAACCATCAGGAATGGGAGACTTCAAATAAGTCTTCCGGTACGTGCAGCCAAGACAACAAAACTAATGCCTTTAGTACAAAGCTGACTAGGTTCACTGGCCGAGTTGTCGAGTGGTTGTTCGAAACACTCAGCCCTGGTCTCAGATGTGGCCATCCCTATCTTTCTTACAGCTCTATAGGCACAATAGTGAGTATCTACACAACTTAAACCCTACCCATTGAATTTTTCTCATTTTCTTCATACTGGAAGTGTGAAATTAATACTGTTCAGTTTTGAGGCACCTAAACTGTTCCATGAAATCTGAAAATAACAAAATGAAAATACTACTCTTCATTTCTAAGTAGGTGTACTTTTAAGTGTCAAAATTATGATCTCTCAAATGGTAATTATCAGTAAATACAGACGAGGAAAATCTTCAGGATCAAGTGTGGTCCTGAAGAGAATGGACTTTAATACTGGTCAAGATCTTCACGTTCAAGTTCACTACTGACACAGAGAAGCTATGCTGGGTTCTGTTGCCTTCCCAGTCGTATCAGCACAGACCTGGGGAGGAAGGAAATCATCTAGACCACAAGAACACATCCTTACTTCTTGTCCTCCTTTCAGTGTTAAAAAGAAAAGAAATCTTCATAGTTTAGAAAAGATGGAAAACATGCAAATATCACAGAATCTATGATTTCATGCTTCTGTGGTATTCGAACTCGTATCCTCAGATCTGTTTTCTGTATGTGGATTGTCAGGGCTGACAGCAAAGGAAAACTGGGCATTTTTGTTAGATCATGGTATTCTGAGGCTTTAGTTTCAGAAAGCACTTCCCGACATGAGCAAAACCTCAGCAGATCTCTTTCTAGACATTACGATCTAGTCTCAAATAAAAAAGACTATAAAAAGAATTGCTTATGGATATGTAGGAGATCTCATGAAACGAAGCACGGTCCTCCTTGGAGCGTTCTCCTCTAAGTCTTTAACTCTCAGCAGAGGAAGAAGAATCTTTGCTGAAAGGACGTGCTTAACCTTTAGAGTATATTATTTACACGACTACTCGAAGAAAACTAACAGGGCTGTTACTCTAGATGGGATCTCTTTCTATGGCTAAATAGTTCTTGTCCTCTTGAAAGCACCACGATTCATTGTTTTCATCAGCCTGTGATCGTAATGATACGAGGAAAAATTACAGTAATTACAGAATAGTCCTCATAAGAGCTACACTTAATAAGCTGTGTTCATCTATGTTCCAACGCCACTAGCTTCTGTCAAAAGCAAGGATATATTTAACCATCATGTGCTAGTTTGCATAGCTACAATTATGATCCTTGAGAAAGCGGTAAGGCTCTGCGCCATTTAAAGGTTAAAGCTCGCCCTCTGTCTGATAGCAAAGGGTTAAAATCACTGGAGAGTGCAGTAAGGGTTTACAGAGCTCAAATACATCATTCTTTCTGAAAAGTCACAACAAAGGCTTAATTGTATTTTGTGCTTTTCAGTTTGACAACAGAAAGGGTGACGAAAGGCAAACATACACGTACACCTGCATGCATGAGCGTGTATGCAAACATGCTGGGAAGAAATACTAGTCAGTAGTGTATCATCCAACCCCCTTTTCTTTTCCATTGGATTGCTGGAGCAATTAAGAACTACAATTCGACTTCAGATGTCCGTAAGGAAGCAGAAAAAACCCAAAAGACAAAAATATAGTCTGTCTGGAGGAGACCACAATGAACATGAGAGAGCAGGAGGAGACACACAGCACGAGCCTACGCAGCACGAATTCCAAAAATGAGAAAAAAGTTGCTCAGCACACGAGCAGAGAAGCAGAGCGCTAGGTGTAAACTTGTGCCGTACCCAGGGGGTTCACCTAAACACGTGTCAGCTGTGAGGCCACTGCAAATGCTACTTCGCACTGTTACTGGAAATTTATTTCAATGCGAGCTAGTAACAAAAAAGCCCAGGGCACCCGCGTGCCTTGGTTCTATTTTACCTGTTGAATTTAACCCGGGGGAGAAGAAAAAGTCACACCACCTTGCAGGAAGAAAAGGCTTCGCAGTGACTTCAAAGGGCTCCCTGACAGTAGCACACCGCTCCAGCCTGGCGGCGTCTCGCTCCCACTGACAATACTGTTTACTCCACAGTCCATTTTTAATTAAAAAAGCAAACAAACAAGCAAAACATCTTTCTTATGCTCCTTGCAAAGAGTGTTCTGCCACGTGAGCGTTTACTTTTCACTGCCCTGAAAAGGAAACCTTGCAGACACAGGAGAGGAAGAACACGGCATGGTGGATCAGGGTTACAGAACCATCACGCCGTAATTCACTATGTGGGGTGGAGGGACGAGGAGGGGAATTTCACGTACAAGTTACAAGGGGGGTCAGACAATGACGTGAAACAATAACTCAGATAACAATAAAATGTAGGTCCCAACCACCTTTTTTAAGGCCATGCCAGAACTCCGCACGTCCTTCCTATTACCACAAAGCATGAAGTATCATGAAACCTTCCCATCTCGTCTACCGCCTACGGGATATCCATCTGCCCACCCTGCCACTAAAACCAGCTCAGAGTTATGGTCTTAAAAGCCTCAAGAGAAAATGTGCTGCTCTCTGAAAGAAAACTTCAGAAGCGTACATTGTGCGTGTAGGCTGGCTCGCAGTCAGAGGGAACACGAATGTCTGTGCACGCGTACGTGAGCGTGTGAGCCAAGAGTACTGAACCT
This sequence comes from Phoeniculus purpureus, assembly GCA_028565055.1. Lineage (NCBI taxonomy): Eukaryota > Metazoa > Chordata > Aves > Bucerotiformes > Phoeniculidae > Phoeniculus > Phoeniculus purpureus. Next base: position 11,278 of record JAOXOE010007074.1, read on the forward strand.
ATTGATTAGTTTCTAATTAAAAGAGAAGAGAGTGAAGCACTAGGAATACTCTGAAACAACCTTGTATTGTTATATGCAGAATAATGCAAGCTACAGTTCATTGGTGTCTCCATAGAAACAAGACATATTTGAGGGTGTAAGACATTGTCAGAGGACTAAAAAATGTCAGCTTCAGCAGAAAACAGAAAAGCACCTGAGGGATTTTTTTTTTGAAGGAGGAAAACAAAATTAATTATTCATTCTCCATATATGAAGCATTCGTTTTTCAGATGAGCTGCTTAACATGTCTCAGGATTAATTTATGGACTGGCTAATCCTATGATTTTCTAATCCACAAAATCTGTCGGTTACACTTCTAAGTGTAGCACCAAAAAGGAAAGTAAGTAGGCGCTCAATGAATAATTGAAAGCTCTGTTCAACACATGGTTAACTCTTGGTACCATTTTCTTGGTACTTGCTTTTAGACAGCGCTTAAAGCACTCACATGAGTATTGGCCCATGTACAGGACCCTACCTTGGCCTGTGCACAACGCAGCCCCAGAAGAACTAAAGGCAGTGGGGAGATGTTGCTTCAGTAAGATGCTGCGCTCTAAAACTGCTCAGCTTCCCTCCTACTTCAAACGAACACAGACTGGCAGCATGCAGCTGCAGTGACTATTTTTAAGAGGTTGAACCCACACACCGGATGGATTAAAAAAGGCTCATCTCTTTATGCCAAACCCAAAGCCACAGGCAGAGAGTTTTTTCATACATGACCAAGAGACCTGTGCCAGCTGGTTTTCACAAGCTGGGTTGCTGTTCCCTGATCTTCTGCCCAGACCTGGCTGAGAACAATCTGCCAACTGAACTGACCTCAGCATCTCCAGCTCATCCCCTAAAGGTACTCCTTCCTCATGGAACTCACCAGCTAAGGAGAGAACTCTATCACTTTTTCTACTGAGACAAAAATGCCAAGGAAATTTTCAGCTAAGGAAATTTTTCCCATCAAGTTGCTCCTGCTCCATTTCCACACAAGAGCAGGAGGACTGTCACGCTGCCACCACTGCCTGGGGTACAGATGAGGCATAGACATTCCTCCTTGCTACGCAATCGAACTGAAGTTGGCAGCTGCCATTAGCTTTTGGCTAGAGGTCACTGCAGCTTTAGGAGCCTCTCCGAGAGCTGCATTGAGAGAGTGTGTCAAACACCAAACGAGAAAAGGTTCTTCACAATAATAAGGTTTCTTCCTAGTGGCACTGAGTGCCACAGTGCCATGGAGATGTCTAGCCATTCCAAGCCAACTAGCTGTTTCAAGGCTGCTGTCGGGGAGATGAGGAATAAAGAAATGGATGAAAACGATGAGATTTCCCAGCTGCAAACAAAGATTAGGGGCTTTACAAAGGTGTATCTGTGAGTGGGGAGGGAAAAGACGACTAAGTTGAAGTGCAAAGACTTACTTTGGGGCTTTTATTTTTGGGGCATGTCACACATAACCAAGTTCTGTACAGAGCACCCATGTTATAAAAACATTCAGAGGACATACTGGAGACTAACTAATATGCATCATTTTCATCAGTCATGGTCTTCTTAACAAAGATCCAGCCATTAGAGCCAGAAGTCACAGACTGATTTTTCAGCTCTCTTCAGACGTGCATTGGGATGCAGCTAAGAACAATCTTTTAATTAACGGCACAGCACCTCCCTGACTACTGCCAACATTTTTAAAAATACAAAAACGGGAATAAGGATGATTATAGAATCACAGAATTATAGAATTGTTTGGGTTGGAAAAGGCCTATAAGATCACCAAGTCCAGCCACTAACCCAACTGTATCCAGCCCACCACTAAACCACATCCTTTAGCTCATTGGTGTCGAGCTGTGCTTTGTAATATTGGTGAAATGATGTGAATGGATGAACACTCACACCACAGCCCTCCAATTTGTGCGCCAGAGCTGAAAGCAGGGAACCTGCTTAGAGTCACTTACCTTTCACAGACAGCGTCACAAATTTATGGTCTCTGGGAAAAGTTAAAATTGATCACAGAATCACAGAATGGCCAGCGTTTGAAGGGACCTTAAAGATCATCTAGTTCCAACCCCCTGCATAGGCAGGGACGCTTTCACTACATTAGGTTACTCAGAGTCCCATCCAACCTGGCCTTGAACACTTCCAGGAGATGGGGCAGCCACAACGTCCTTGGGCAACCTGTTCCAGCATCTCACCACCTTCACAGGAAAGGATTTGTTCCCAATGCCCAAACTCAATCTTCCCTCTTCAAGTCTGTAATCCTTTCCCCTTGTCCTCTTGCTGTGCATACATGTAAATAGCCCTACCCCAGCTTTCTAGTAGGCTCCCTTCAGATACTGGAAAGCTGCTAGAAGGTCACCTGAGAGCCTCCTCTTCTCCAGGCTGAACAACCCCAACTTGCTCAGCCTGTCCTCATAGGGGAGGTGCTCCAGCCCTCTGATCATTTCAGTTGCTCTCCTCTGGACATGTTCCAGGAGCTCTGTGTCCTTGTGTTGGGGACTCCACAGCTGGACACTGTACTCCAGGTGGAGTCTCACAAGTGCAGAGTAGAGGGGCAGAATTACCTCCCTCAACTGGCTGTCACTGCTTCTTTTGATGCATCTCAGGACACAGTCGGCTTTCTGGGCTGCCAGCACACACTGATGGCTCCAGTTAAACTTCTGGCCCTCCATCACCCCCAAGTCCTTCTCCTCAGGGCTGTCCTCAATCCTTTCTCCTCCCAATCTGTATTCATGCATGGGATTGCCTCGACCCAGGTGCAGAACCTTGCCCTGGCCCTTGTTGAACTTCATGCAGTTTGCACAAGCCCACTTCTCCAGCCTGTCAAGGTCCCTCTGGATGGCCTCCCTTCCTTCTAGTGTGTTGACTTCACCCCCTAGTTTGGTGTCGTCAGCAAACTTACCGAGGGGGCATTCAATTCCACTGTCCATGTCGCCAGCAGAGACATTAAATAGCACCAGTCTGAGTACTGACCCTTGAGGAACAGCCCTGGTTACAGCTCTCCATTTGGACATTGAGCCACTGATCACAAGTCTGGGGGTGCGACCATCGCGCCAGCTCCTTATCCAATGAGTGGTCCATCCATCGAATCCATATGGTTCCAGTTTAGAGATGAGGATGTCGTGTGGGACAGGATTGTGAGCACTCCTAATTTTAAAAAAGGGATAGAAAAAAGCAATTCTTCTCACAGTCTTTCTTGAGGTGGGACACTGAAGGACAACAGTTCTTTCTTGCAAGCAGGAGGTTAATCAAGCAGTTAAGATCTAGAGTTTAAATATGTGATAGGATTCAAGTCCTGCTAGCCCTTTCAGAAAAGTGCACCTCTATGCTCCAGATGTTTTCCTCAGTACAAAGAAATGTTTTCCCCCCACCCAGATTTCGCAGATCTGCCCAGTGAGCAGGCCTGTAACAGACCGCGTTTATATCTGTGCAAATCTCTCTACACTTGGTTCTGCCCTCTGGAAGATTTTGCCTTCTGGACTGAGCTGGATGTTGTCACACTGGTCAGATTTGCTTTTGAGAGTCATCTTTTAGTTTTAAAAATAAGTACAAGGGGTGTGTTCTCTCCTTTGATGTCTCTTTGGACTCCGTGATCATCTCAATCAGATGATGGCTGTGTCCCAAGGAAATTCATTACTGAGGTTAAGTTTGGCAGCACAGGTTTTAGCAAAAGCATTTCCTGGGCCAAGGGGGAGTGTAATGGCATTCTATCAGTTCTGAACTGGGGTAGCGTCTCTTGGGAAGGACAGCCTGCTTATGTAAATGAGAGCTGCTTATGATAGGGAGAACACTGCTTTTATTTACCCTGGAACTGAGTCAGAGCAGTTTCCATTTGTGAACTGCAGAGCAGTAATCCAATTCCTCCCACATGCACACATTCCCCAGACAAAATGGGTCTTGCTAGAGGACAGGGTTTGTGTCAAAGGTTATTGGCACTGCACACAAAAAAAATAGAGAACAATGAGAAACAGGCATTTAATTGGATTTTATCAGAAGAGCTGCCAAATGAATGCAGTGCCAGGAAACTTTACCTGCAGCTCTTCATTACAGTTTCTCTGTTAGAAGAAGCTACGCCTTGATATCTGTGCTGTGGCTTGAGCAATATCTCACAGCATCTGAGGTTGGCGGCGTGCATCCAGTATATTGTACGTGTGTTGTTGCCAAGTCTGTAAATACAGTTCATGTTTGCTGGCAGTTCTTCTGTCCATTAACATTACATCATCCCTAGACCAAACCCATGATAATGAAAACAGTTGCAGTCCAAGTAATTCAGCCTCTGACTTAGAAGTCCCCAGTATAAAAGGTGACATCAGTCCCCAGATGCCATAGACACTAAACAGCTTCCTTCCTTTTTCAGTACCTGTTTGTGAGTTTTGAAAAAAGTGCTGAACTCGAGGGTTTTTAAGCCAAATGAGATCCATAGGAGCTCATATCCTTTTTGAATCTGCGCAGCTATCAAGTATCTTCTGTGATTCTGGAACTTCTGAGTGTTCTGTGTCACAACAAAAGCAATGCAACTCTTTGATCACTGTAGATAAAAGAGTGAAGGGTTCAGTATAATATTTCCACCAGTCCTTTTCAGCTTCTTCTTGTGTTATACTAAATCCGTGACCTTTTAACTTAGATCAGTGATGATTGCTCATTAACGGGGAGGTCCTCTGAATTGTTTTTTCAGCTGTATCTCTGTGTAACTGCTGTAATTTGTTGTCGCCTAGGCAAAGGTGCTGAGATTGCTGGGACAGTCACTGCCCTGTCATTGATGATGTCCTCCAAACCCTCATTTAGCTTTTCTAAGTCTTCAGCTTTCCTGTAGAGTTCCTTGTTGCCTAAATTGCATGGGATGCTTTGATTCCAAATGGTATTCTACATGGTGAATTTCCTTTGAGACATGGTACAGGAAATACACCTCACCATACAGAGATACTATTGGTACTACATTTAGTGCGACTTCTTGCATGTAGTCACACTTTCATTTGGCTAGCATTCTATTTCATTCTTCCTTTATCATTTCACTTGCAAAACTGGGCAGTAGACTTAAAACTATGTGAAGCTACTGATTCCTTCTTGTAGGTGGTGAACATTAGGAGAAGTTTGGAGAAGTGGTCTCAAGTGACATGTCTTTGGATCCAGGAAAGATCATAAGATTGAAGCAATGGGTCAAAGTATATTAAGCACCCTTTGAATATTCATGACAGAGTCGCTCAAGAGATAGAGAACTGTAGGAAGTAAGAGTTGTATGTAAGAAGTTGTAAGTTGTACTTAGTCCAAGAAACAACAGAGGAGATACAAAATGTTTCATCTAATTATGTTACAAATAATATAGTGGTAGCAATTTTCTTAATACCAGTAGAATCAGTACAAAAAAAGTACATCAGAACTTGACATTCTAGATGTTCGATTTCTAACAGTCTCCATTAGACCTCTGTCATGTCACTGGTGTTACTTACAGTAGCTGCTCTTGGACAAAGCTGGTCATCAGGGGTCTGGGAGGTCAGGAGCATAAAGTAGATTAATCTCAAGGTCTATGGCATAATAAATCAGAATTAAAAGTGGTTACACAGTGAATTAAGGACTGAGAAGGCTCAGTGAAAAACAAAACATTGACAGCAATGTTGCTCAGTGTAAGTTATTAATGAATCAATTTCTTCATAGAAAGGTTTTAAGTGCTAGCCTTTTAAACACTCGTATGAGAAGCATGAAGCTTGTGAAATCTGCTCATTCTAGTAAGAAGTTTTCGAGCGTGTAAAAACTTGGTGAGAGTCTCAAAGGCTCAATTATCAAGAAATCAAAGGTCAGTATTGATTTATATGTAACTGAATGTTATCAAATGCAGTAGGAACTCCTTCATGGAGCAACCACCCAAAAGAAAAAAGCAAGTGTTGGGAAGAGATGACTGATATTGTCACTGAAATGAAGTTTCTTTGTGCAAGTGTGTCCTTCTTTGCTTCACGTCAGTGTCAGGAGTTTCCAAACAATGTCAATTATGGATCATGTTTTAAAAGATCAACAAGGTAGATTTTCCTAGTATTCAGAGGGTAACTAATCTCTGCTGAAATGAAGTCACAGGTAATGTTACATAGAAGTGAGTGTTCTTTGAGGACTGTGAAAAATGGGGATTTTATTGGACATTAATAACCTCCCTAAAAATAGTCAGAGCTGCAGGTACTTGTTAAATGAAAATAAGCACATTAGAACAATTTTCACTCATCAGCATTCATCAAAATTTAAGTTGAGCCTGGAGAAGTCATAAAGAAACATGGGGCAAACAAACAGCATTTGGTTAAATTCTAACAACCGCTTTTGTGAACTGAAGATACAGCTGGGTGGTGATTGTGCTAGCAGGGACTAACCTACTCACCTCCATGCCCTGTAGCCTGCCCTGCCATTTTCCCGAAAGCAACTTCGTGTTCTAATTGTCTAATTTTTTTTGCTTGCTTCTAGTTTGGTGGTTTTTTTATTAACAGAAGTAATAAACCTTTCAGACTCGAACCAGTCCCTGCGAAGTCTGATTTACCTCTTGCTAATACATTACAGCTCTGTGTGCTGTTACATACGTGTCAGATTGGCTTTGCCCTAACAACAGGAGCAAAAAATCTAAATCCTTTGATGCATTTTGTAAACAACTGGAAGCTACTAGTGTACCTCTGGTCACTGTAAGATACTGTAGATACCCTGTTAAAGGAAACGTACGTCTAATAACGTTGAGTGAACGGCAAATGTATAGATTTTAAAACTAATCAACTTCCTGCACTTTCTTTTGAACAGGAGGAATGCACATGAGGAGCAGTGGTATGAAAACACCTCTGCAAAGGTTATGTGAAGGAAAAAGTGGCTAGTGGGGAATCTCTCCTTCCAGGACAGACTGCAGCCACCACCTTCCACTGAAATAGCAGCACCAGGTGAACGAGTCACTACAGTTCTCCGGGGAGCCCCTGGAGGACATTGTCTTCACTGCCCAGCACCGAGTACGGACCAGTTGTCCTGAAAAGAATGTGGTGTCTGGAAACTGCTTAACAGTTTTGCAGAAGAAGAGGATAAGCTGTGTTTCTTCTCAGGCCACTGGGGTGCTCCTCGGTGCGACCCCTAGCAGAAAGAGGTCAGGGTTGGGTGTGTGGAGGGTAAAGCCGGTGCAGCTCGCTCCGGGCAGCAGGAGGCAGCGGTGCTTCCTGGGGAGGGAGAGGTGCGGGCTTTGGAGACAGCCCCGGTCCCCAGAAGCAACCCCGCCTGCGGGCTCGGCGCCGGAGGAGCCGGGTGGAGGCGGTCGCTGATCGCGCTCAGTCTTTCCCGCAGGTAAAATGGCCGTTCGGCTGCGGCGCTCGGTGCCCCGCGGGGCCGCGGAGCGGTGCCGGCGCAGGTAGCGCGGCTTCATGGAGAGCACCGACGTGGCGACGGCGGCGGCGGAGGAGGAGGAGGAAAGCGGAGCCGTGCCCAGCGCTCCCCCGCCCACCCCGGCCGTGCCCTGCGGCTTCAGCTCCTCCCTCTGTTTCGGTGGCGCTCCCGAGCCCTCGGCGCCCGGCGATAGTGGAGGCACCGTGCAGGGAGCGCGGGATGACCGTGAGGCCGCCTGCCCGCCAGAGGGGCCGCAGGACGGGGAGCGGCCGGCAGAGGAGCCCGACCTGGTGATCGAGGTGTCGGGCCAGCGCATCCGGGCGCACAAGTCGGTGCTGGCGGCCAAGAGCGACTATTTCCGCGCCCGCGCGTCCCGGGACGTGCTGCGGGTGAAGGGCGTGAGCTACGGCGCGCTGCGGCTCCTCATCGACTATGTGTACACGGCCCGCATGGGCGACGTGCGCCACGACAACCTGGCCGAGGTGGTGAGCGGCGCCCGCGTCCTCCAGATGCCCTGCGCGCTGCACTGCGCCGCGGAGGCCATGCGCGCACAGCTCTGCCTCGACAACTGCTACCAGCTTCTCTGCTTGGCCAAGAAGCAGAGGCTGGCGGAGCTTCGTGAGGCTGCCTACCGCTTCATGAGTGACCACTACCTGGAGGTGCTGCGGGAGCCCGGCGTCTACGGCCGCCTCAGCGGGGCCGAGCGGGACCTCATCCTGCAGCGGCGGGTGGAGGCTGGCCGGCCCTGCCTGCTGGTGGCTGAGGTTAGCGACGCCTTTGAGCGGCCAGGCGGCGGCAGCCGGCCGCAGAGCCGAGAGAGCAGCCGGCCGCAGAGCCCGTCCTCCGTGGTGTCGCTGGAGGAGAGCAGCTCCCTCATCCACTGTTACCAGGAGGCCAGCGGTGAGTGGAGGGTGCTGACGCGCCTGCCCGAGGAGGCCAACGCCAAGGGCTGCGCCATGTGTGTCCTGTACAACTATCTCTTCCTGGCAGGGGGCATCGCGGTGGGTGGTGAGCCCCGGGCCCGCCTTTCCGACAAGGTCTTCTGCTACAACCCCCTCACTGACACCTGGAGCCAGGTGCGCCCACTGGCTCAGCCCCGCTCACAGCTCAAGCTGCTGGCCCTGGATGGTTACCTCTATGCCGTGGGGGGCGAGTGCCTCTTCACCGTGGAGAGGTATGACCCACGGGCCGACCGCTGGAGTCCAGTGGCACCCCTGCCCAAGGGTGCCTTTGCTGTGGCTCACGAAGCCACCACCTGCAACGGGGAGATCTATGTGTCAGGGGGCTCCCTTTTCTACCGCCTGCTCAAGTATGACCCTAAGCGTGACGAGTGGCAGGAGTGCCCTTACAACAGCAGTCGCCGCCGCTCTGCTGACATGGTGGCCTTTAAGAACTTCATCTACCGCTTTGATGTGAGTAGCAGCCGTGGTGGGGAGCAGGGCCAAGGCAGTGGGACTGGCGGTGGTGTTGAAGTTTTCAGGTACAACACGGTGGCCAAGCGTTGGAGCCAGTGTGCCAGCCTGCGGCCCAGCAGCGGTCCCATCCAGCCCTTCCGCTGTGCTTCTTTGGGCAACACCATCTACTGTGTCAACCGGACTGGCACCCTCCGCTTCAGCCTAGCCCAGGATGGTGAGGTGGAAGCAGATGGTGGGCTCAAGGGCACCTTTGACAAGAAGCTGCTTAAAGCTCCCTTAGATGCCAAAGGTGTCCTCCTACCCTTCGTGCTCACCCTTCCAGAGAGGCTGGACAAAGCAGGGGACCAGGAGGGCTCTCTTCCGCTGTGAGGTGGCCAGCCTGGCTCTGGTTTCCTGGGTGGGAAGCTGGGGTGCAGCTATTATAGGGGACCCATGAACTCACCACCTGCAGAGGGACACTCTCTGGCCTGTAGACGGAGAGAAGGGGTCCTTCCCACCTTTCCTCCTCTCTGCTTCCAAGATGTTGAACTGGAAACACTGATTGTAACTGAGTTGCAACTCTTCTTATGTTTGCTGTGCTTTGTGTGAAAAACCAAGCACACGAAAGGAAAAGCTGCTATAAAGGATAATCTCTGGATGATCTTTGTGCCAATTCTCAGTCTGATAAAAATGTTTTTTACACCTGGATTTCTAAAAAATTCCTGACAACAGTGTCATAACAGGATGTTTCTGTTTGTGTTGGTTGTGCATTTACACGTAGCGGCAACCTGGGCTGGAGCTTTTTCTGCCATTTGTTTTCTTTCTCTCTGGGTGATGCTGCGGGATAAACACTGCTGGCAGCATAGTTTAGCTGCTTTCGGTTTTATCTTCAATAAACTATTTCCTGTGTTAGAAAAGTATAGGAAGAACGTCTCCATCGCAGCCTTTGGTTTCTGGGACAACAGATAGTTTAGGGAAGATGTGGCACTCTGCGCTTCCAGGAATTTCCACCACAAATCATTTAAGTAACCACACTTAAAGTTCTAAGTAACATAAGTGTGTGCCATGTGTTTTTGTCATTTGGAATATAAACCAAAAAATATAGGGAAGTTACCTTTTCAAAATGTGTCATGTTGTAGCAGATGTGAAATGTCAGTATGTTCTTTATTTGAAAGAGCCGACGGTTTCTGTATAAAAAGACATCATCTTATTACCTTTTTTATCAGAGATATTAAATTATAACAGAAGTTAACTGAAGCTGTTCAGACTGCAATGGGTTGTCATGACCATGGGCGCCCCTAGAGTTGGGGAAGAGTTTTATACTTCAGCTGCTCTTTAATTAACTGCAGGTCAAGGAGGATTAACCTGAACCAGATGTAAGTCCTCTGAAAGTAGCTGCAGACAGCTTTTGTCTTTCAGTGTGTGTTCAGTATCTTGTGGCAAGAGGATTTCCAAACTGGGTGGAATACCATCAGAGGAGGACGTGTGGAACAGGAGTGCGCTACGTGTGTTGATTGTTTTGTGCACTAGCGTGATGTTCCTCCATCTTTTGGTGGAGAGACTGCTTTATTTATTTTGATATTGCTGTAATCAATAAGCCCTTGTTAGTTGCAGTATGCGCTGCCATCGGGATTCTCAGCTGACTGAGAGCGTGGCTTATGGAGTAGCATCCTAACGAGACAAAACCATACAGAGCTTCTTCCTGACTAACGTTGGAGCATACTTTTTGTCGTGTTACTCTGCATTGGAAAGGTGTAACCTGTCTGTGCAGACGCACGTGCATTTTGCTGTGTACATTTTACATAAGAACTCAATGGGCAAGGTAAATGTTTTAGCTGTTTAATTTAGTGTTAAATCACTGAGAAACCTTTTCTGGAAAAAAGAATCAGTGTGTTTGTTGTTGGTAATGCAGCCTGGAACTGGCATGGACTATGAAAGGGAATTGTTTGTACTCAAGGCTGTAGTACAGATTCGTATTTTAGAAAGACGTAAGGATCTTACATCACAGAAAGTGGGTCTTTTTATGTTTCTGTTAAACAGGACATTAGCAATCTTATGCATTATTGCTAGTTCCAAAGGAAGGCAGCAGGCTCTGTCCTAAGAGACCCCGTCTTCACAAAAGAGGACAGTGACGTTTGTAGAGATTTCTTTCGTTCACTTTCCTTCTTTTTTGTCTTGGTTTGTTGGGTTGGTTTTGATTTTTTAATTTTCTTCCCCTGCCTTGCACAAGGTTTTAATGCAGCAGTCTGGTTAGCCATCTTGTTAGAAAACAGTGCTCTAGTCCTGAAAGTTCTTGGCCAACCAAGCCTACTCCCTAGTGAGCTGTTAAAGCATCAACCAGGTAGGAGCTGTAGCCCCGCAGTGTGACGCTTATCTGAGCCTCATTACAGTCTGGTGCAGTGAAATTTACTACTGCAGATGGTATATTTGCTAGCCATTCATAAATGGTGGGGGTATTTTTAACTGAATGGTGGACCTAATATTCCAACAAGAATCCTTGGAAACGTTCACTCCAAGTTACAGCATTTTAGCTTGTGCAGGAGAGAGAAGCTGTGTTTGCCTTCAGCATCATTTTTATGTTAACTCTAGAAGGCATTTCAAGCTTTGTAGTGAAACACTTAGGCGCACACTTGAAAGTACTAGGCCAGGTTTTGAATTCCTAGAGTCCCCAGAACACACAAAGAAGTCTCTGTTTTATCTTATGATACAACATGATTTCATAGTTCAAAATACAATGTAGTATACACCACAGCATAGTGAGGAATCAAGCCAGCTTCTTTTGCATTACTGTTAATTAAGAATTAATTGAGCATTTTTATTCCTGCTAATGCATGAAGATGCTTCTAAATGAGTTTTGGGAAGTCTCCATGATTTAAACAATGAAAATATGCCATAGACTTAGGGGAAGAATTAAATGGACCCATTCTTCCCATGGTTGCTGCTGTACATCCGGAAGAAACACATTTTGGAACACGTCACAGGAGTAAGCATTGTGTGAGCCTGCAGTGGTTGATATTTTTGCTAGCTCCTGACCTTAGAAGAGGTTGAATCAAGTGCTTGCCCACAGCGTTAATGAGGGCAGCGTCTTGTCGTTAGTAGCTGTCTGTCAAACCTGTTTCCTTTGTTCTCTCTTCGCACAATGACAGTCTGATGATTGACAACAGAGGCACATTTCTAGCCAGACTTACTACTCCGGCCTCTTTTTTCCTCCCTGGGTAGCCTGAGGCAGGTTTGCTGAGACTGATTTCCAACTCCCCGCTATATATGTTCAGTGTATCTAAAAAAAAATCCACCAGATTTGTACTAAAACCAGAGTTTAGGAGACTTCAGTAATTTGAAGAACAAAATGGTAATCCCAAAACTCTCCAGTTCAGCTGAAATTTGACCTGCAGAGGAGCTAAGCAGTTCCCCTCTGCCCTTTCAGAACTGCTCACCTCTGAGTAGTTACACACCCCTAGCTACTGCCTCAAACTAGATGATGCAACACAGGCAGCCAGTGGTGTAACATAGTTTTATGGTACAAACTGAAAGGCCAGGCCACCCTTGAGTTGTGTTTGCAGATGTTTTGCTTTTAAAGCAGCTGTTTTATTCCCTAGCCTGAAGGAACATGGAGATATGTGTTTGCTTTCTTAGCATGCAAGGATTCAATCCACATCTCTCACAGCCTTATTAGTAGTGAATTGAAGGACCTCTTGAAGCTAATCCCTGATCTCTTAAGTATGTGTGCATTTTGTATGATACAGCAATTGGGCTCAAAATATCAGAAATCATCCATGTAGGTGAATTCAAACGCTCTCCTTGCAGCTGGAGAGACATAGTCCTCTTTGCTGCTGTCTTATCTGTGACTCTCACAGTCCCTTTCTCCTACTTTTAAGGGGAAGTGCAGGAGATAATTTTTTCCTTCCTCCTCCCTAGAATACTTCCACTTCAAGGTAATCTGCTAGAAGATGCAGGCTTGAATTCTCTAAGATGAGTAAGGAAGGAACTCAGGTCTCCCATTTTATGCGTATGTGTTCTCAAGTCTAGAGTGACTGCTTGGAAGAAGAATATGGAGACCAGCATCTGCAGCTCTTTTTCAGGAATGACCCTCATGTGAATCCTCCAAAAGCACACACAAGCTCCTGCACACCATATTCTGTGTAGATTCCAGGCTCCTGGTAATTCAGGACACAGTCAGTACAAGTTGGTACAATTGGGCAAGTTTTGTTGCTGTGGAGAGCTTTTCCAGGCAGGCTCTGTATTTTGGGTTGCCAACTGAGGTGAGGGACTCCATGAGAGACCAAGCAGGTAATTTGGATTCTTCTCAGGGGTGATGCCTTGGTGAAGAAGTGTTGCACTGCCTAACGTGGAATGCCTAAAGCCCTTCATTGCATCTAAAACTAAGTCCCTGCTTCAATAAAGAAACAAGCCTTCCTCACAAGAGCTAATTACAGATGGAACTTGACTGTCTCCAGCTGTTACCTGGTTCTGTAAAAAGAGGTCTTACTTGCAGCAAAGAAACTGGTAGAAAATCTGTTTACACTGGGAAATTAAGTCAAAGGAATGACTGGGAGAAGGATAACCCTGTCTGATGAAAACAGGCACTGTTAAGCAACATGGGAAGGATGCTAATCATGCCCTACTAATGAATTAAATTGTGCAGTGACTGATGTAAATTCTGTCCACAAAAAAATTTCTTTGTAAATAAGTACCTGATAAAATTTAAAAGTGATGAAAGAATAAATTATTCACATGAAAGCTGTAATTCTCCTGTGCTGTTTGATTGGCTCTCAGTGTTGTATCCCAGTTATCATAGTATCATAGTATCATAGTATTACCAGGGTTGGAAGGGACCTAATAGATCATCAAGTCCAACCCCTACCA
>JAOXOE010007095.1:0-24869 GCA_028565055.1 Phoeniculus purpureus
CTCCTCTCAGTCTTCTCTTTTCCAGACTAAACAGCCCCAGCTCCCTCAGCCTCTCCTCACAGGGCATGTCTTCCAGCTCCTTCACCAGCTTGGTTGCCCTTCTCAAGACCAAGTTGTTAAGAATACTAATACTGATTTGTGTATTAGGTGTACAAATGATGAAGCACAGCTGCTTTCTTCATTTTATTGGTTTTTTGGCCATGAAGATGAGACTAAACTTCTCTTGTTGCTCTAAGGCCAGATCAGTTTTACCTGCCCAATCAGGCACAGCCTCTGACCCTGCTGTCCAGCATGGTGTGCAGTACCTCTTAGAAGGGTGCCACACTCCAGTTAATCTCTCTGTATCAGTTATAAATTACATTTCATATGTGAAATACTCATGCTGGTAGGTACAGTCTGTAGAGACAAATCCTGAAAGCAGGACTTCCACAGACTGTGCTTTAAGAACATAGAAACTTGTGGAATTCCTGCAACGCCCAAATCATGGTAGCAGGTTGCACACTGTGAGCTGTAGTGAGGGGTGTGATGATGAGATAAACATGAGGTAATGAATAGTGACTTCCAGGCCATTTCCTCTCTGTGTAGAGGAGAATAGTGTTGCGTTATAAGCCAGTGTCAGGTGAATACTGATTAACTAGAACATGAAATTAGTATTGTACTCAGCAGTAGTGATACTGCACCTTGTTTGCCCAGTGTTTGGCACCTCAGTATAAGGGAGACATTATGGTGCTGGAGTGTGTGCAAAGGAGGGCAACGAAGCTGTTGAAGGGTGTGGAGGATAAATCTTATGAGGAGAAATTGAGAGAGTTGGGACTGTTTAGTTTGAGGAAGAGGAGGCTAAGGTGAGACCTCATAGCTCTCTACTATCTGAAAGGACACTGTAGAGATGTTGGTGCTAGTCTCTTCTCACAGGTAATTAGTGACAGAAGCAGAGTGAAGGGCTTCAAGCTTCAACAAAGGAGGGTTAGACTGGACATCAGGAAGAAATTCTTCACAGAGAGAGTGGTCAGGCACTGGAATGGGCTGCCCAGGGTGGGGGTTGAGTCCCCATCTCTGGATGTGTTTAAAATTCGCTTAGATGTAGTGTTGGGGGATCTGGTTTAGGGGTGAACTTGCAGAGTAGGGTTAATTCGAAAAGGGTCTTTTCCAACCTGAATGTTTCTATGATTCTGTAATTTGACTTAAACGAGTACAAAACAGTATTGATTGAGCTTTAGAGATGGTTGCAAAATGTCTATAGGTCAACATAGATGTGTAAAAAAAGCATTTATACTTTTAATATCAGTATGTTCCACAGAATTAGTAAAACCTTGAATGCAACTGCACTGGTTGGCCTGGCCAGCTGGCCTGGCTGATAAAGCATTGTTATTCACTTGACTGATATATCAGGTGGAGTGTTACGCTAGTGTAACTGTTATATTTATACTTGACTAATACCTTTAAAATTGTGCCTCTTGCATACTGGAGCACTGCAGTTTTCTCATTAGAGCAAATTAAATCATGTAGACTTGGTTGAAAATGTATAACACAGTGGGTTCTTTCCCCTCTAAGTTGTACTAATATGGTTGGTAGTTTATACCAGCAGTTATATTAATGAGTAGTCTTAGTACTGTGTCCTTTCAGGTACAAGTAAGTTCATGGAAAGTAACTGTTTTCAGTACTTGAGTCTTCAGTGTAGACTAGCTCTGAGAAGCTGACTACAGTGTGGGCATGCAGTTCACTTAAAGCTAAGTTCAGTCAAAGCTAATCCTAGCACTGACAAGAAGACGACCAAAAAACCTGAAGGAGTCATAGGTTGTACTCTGTTCCTGTTACTAAAGAGAGGACAGACAAGAGCTGTAATTGAAGAGCAATCATCTTTCTATACGTAACGATGTAACATAAAAAACATGCTAAGGTCTATTAAAAAGGTTTGCACTATGTTGCTATATGCAACAGTAAGAACTGGGGTTAGACCTGTCACTTAGTCTTTGATGTAGAATGGTGAAAAGCTATAATTTTGAAGCTGAGAAGAGTTGCCACAAATGCGAAGTATACTCATTCCTTCAAAGCATTTGTATTAAGAATTTGCTCTTCAAAATACTCCTATGAGGCAGTATTACTCCAGATAAAGAAATTAAGACTGAAAGTACTTACACAATAGATGGGAATTAATATGATATAATAGGAGCAGAAGAAACAAATTCACAAAATGTTAATCTGCACACTTATTTTTCTGCATATATTTTCTTGACACTAATTACATATTTACTGCTAATGTAAATTAAAAAGGCACAAAAGTCAATTTGGCCTATTCAGGTTTTTTAAGACCTTGTCTGAGGCAGTTCAGTAACATTGAAATGTATACCTTTGCCTTAGAATTTTACCTGCAAGTTGTGATAAAGTCATCAATACTGAGTTCCAATACTTATTTCAAAAGGTTATAGAAGTTAATGACTGCAGCTAAAAGCTCACTTCAGCTAGAAGTGGACTAGAAAATACAAACCATATGTGAGAGCAGGGACAGGAAAGATAAAGTTCTGTTAGTTCATGGCAGGTGTGAACTGTAAAGGGAAAGTTGAAAGCCTTACAGGTTTGCTTAGAATGTGGTGTAGCTAAGAAGAAATTGCAACGTGAATTTTAATTTCTTCTTGTTTTTTAAGTAAACAAGTTGTTTTTGTCCTTGTGACTTGTCTATCAGTAAAACTTAGTCTGATTCTTGCTTCTTCATGGGAACAAATTACATAGTTTGTAATATGTTGACCTTGGTTAGGTAGCAGATCCTCCTAGAGCTGCTCTTTCACTCCCTGTCATCATCAGGATGGGAAGAAAGAAAGGGAGATCACTAACTAATGCTAAACTGCCTTCCCTTCATCCTTTTGCTTTTTCACAGACTTAACTTCATGTCTTCATTCCTGACTCCTCTATCCCCTTTCCCTGAGCAGCACAAGTGTATGGGATTGGTTTATTACAGCTTTTCTCTACCACTTCTTCTTCCTCACACTCTTGCAGTTATCCGGGGAGGGGGGGGTGGGTAGGTGCTGTCCATGGGCTACAACTCAGGACTGATCTTTGTCCTATGGAAGGTCATGAATTATGTGTGCACCAAGACATGAGTTATGTAATAGAGATTTAGCAATTATTCCTTCCTTTTGGTGGCCCTAACGTAGCTCCTCCATTTCCTGAGGAAGTTCTAGTGAATTGCTAGATGTGTGGCAAGATCTTGAGGGATCCAATGACTGGAAGTAACATTATATAGCATTGCAGAAGGTTGTGGTCTGTTATCCTTGCATTTATTTAAATGTGCAAAATGTAAAAAGATCTGTAGCAGCAGAAATCAGAAGTTATGGAGCTGACACTGCCTGTCTTTCCATCAGAGGAGGCTGGGAGCAAATGGTCCCTCTGGGACTAACAGAAATTTGCATCCTTCTTTAAGGCATACAAGCTCTAGAGAAAATGGGAAGAGATTTCCACTTGTTTCAAACCTGAATAAGTCTCAGTGTCTGAAATTTAAAACAATGTACCAACAGGAGTGTCAGTAAGGAAATGGGAATATTGTATTATTTTATATGGGTGTGTTTGTAAGGATGAGCATGTGCTGGCTTTTAGCATGAGACTCAAGACAACAACATAAGTAAATTTTTGTGTTGGCATGGTGGCAGATCTATCTTTTAAATATATAAACAAATGAATTATGAAGCCTACTGAAAAAATGTCAACAAGTTTTTTGAATATCCATTTAAAAAATAAAGGAAGCTCAAGCTTTCTTTTTGTTTTGATTGAGGACATAGGAAACATAGTCATATGACTAAATTAGTGAACCATATCAGGTTACTTCATTTAAGATAAAACATCAGTGCTCAATTGGTTAATTATCCTGATCTCTAACTGCAATATACACTGTCTTGATGATTCTTACTATTATTGCAATTACAGATAAAAAATTATGTTCACATTAAACTGGCCCCTTCCTCTTGACACCCACCCCTCAGATATTTATAGGCATTAACAAGATCTCCTTTCAGCCTTCTTTTCACAATACTAAATAGACTCAGTTCTCTCAGCCTTTCTTTGTACGAGAGATGTTCAAGTTCCTTAATTATCTTCATAGCTCTCTGTTGGACTCTCTCCTGTAGTCATCAGCAACTTCAGTATGTATGTACCTAGTTGAAAGCATTTGTTAATCTCATAGCCCAATATTTACTGTGCTAGCAGGTGCAAGCTCAGGGCACCCATAAGCCTTGGTGGATGTTATAGAAGCTTTGCAGGCACTGTTTACAACAAGGTAGAATTTTAACTGTCTTTAGTAGGCTTGTGTGAACCACATCAAACAGGTTCACCGTTTATGAATAACCTGTTATGCCATGACTTGAATGATCTTTGAGTAATTCTCTTGATACAAATTACTTGGCAGAGTACATGCTTCTAGGTTGCGAATTCTTAGTAGAGTCAGCTCTTCTGGCTGAGCCTCCTCCCAAACTTACTGCTCACTCCTGGCCTACTCCCTGCTGGGGAACAGTGAGAAACAGAGAGCGCCTTGACTCTACCCAATCACTCACTGTTCAGTTTTGGTCACAAAGTTGCACTATATGGGCTGCTGTGTGGAAGGTTAACTCTGTCACAGCCAGAGCCGTACAGACATCTGTCCTGAAGCAATGTTTTCAGACTATAATGCATGATTCTGTTATTATGATGCAATTTATTAGAAAGACATACAATCTTGACTGGTTAGTTGCTACTTCCTCTTTTCTGTACACCAGGTTTTTTGACCTCTAAAGTGCTTTCAAGCACAGTTCTTCTATCAAAGTTACAGTTTATGGTTCACTGAGACAGCTTCCTTTGAAATCATTGCCAGCTGCACTGTGATTTATACTTTTGTATGCAGTGCAAACGTGAGCAATAGAGGAGAAAACGAGTTTGCTGTTGTGCCTTGGAGAGATATTCTAGATGAGGACAGTGTATAAACAACACAGATAGTTAGGAACTGTTTCTAACTGCACTGTTACAGTGGAAGGGCTTGAATGACTCCCACAAACTGCCACTTTGGCAGTTTGGACACTTAAGTGTCTGCCTATTAAGTAAATACTCTTTGCTACTGATCCTTAATAGGCAGACATGGATGATGAATTCAGAGTCTGAAGTAGCCCAGGAGGGGAAAAGGAAAATTGAAGGGATTTTAGATGCAAACCCAATATTATGTAATTGTCTTTTGGTTTTGTTTGCACTGTGATTATAATAGAATGACTTCTAAAAATAAACACACATCACCTGCCCTTAACTCCTATTATCTGTAGAAAATTTGTATTTTTACATCCAAATTACGTAAAACATTTATTGAAAATGGCTTAAAATCTTACCAAAACTTTGCAAATCTGTGACTGGGCTTTAGGATAAGTACAGTGCAATGTAGACATCAATGTGTTTTCGTTTTCGAGGAACTCTAATTTAATATATGTTACTGTAATTATGATTATGCTACCCGTCTGCTACACTAGCAGGTCTATGACATTTACTTTGCCCTGGTAAAAATTAATTACTTGCCCTACCTGCTTGCATTTTTTCTCTTCCTGGACAATGAAATTGGATGAAAGGAGAAAATAATTTAGGTTAAAAAAAAATTGAAATTGAGAAAAAAAAAAGAAAAAGAACATTTCAGTAAGGATTACTGAAAAGATATTTTTATGTAGGCAATTAACATTTCCTCCAGAACACATCTTGGCAATTTAATTCTTTAGTAGAAGCCAAGAAGGACATGTTGTTTTTAAGCTTAACTAGTGCTCAGATTCTGTCTTCCCTTTTATTTTTTTCTAGTGTTCCTTGTGTCTTTTCTTATGGTAAATCATCTAAAGAAACAGCAATGCTTGGTGCAGTATGCATTGTGATCTGAGCTGTTCTTGGTTTTAGATAAATTATAGCTAACAGCCAAAATCGAATAAGAAACAGAAGGGCATAGCAACCTCAGTAACAAATGAAAATTCTCTTGTTTTAAATATTTCTAGATGGATAAAAGAGGGTTGTGTAGCTAAGAAAAAGCAAGTGTTTTTTCATTAATGTAAAGACCTTATTGAAAGAAAGAACTGTGTTCTTTAGCTTTGATCATACATAAGTTTTTAAGCCAGGTTTGAATCTGTGGCTTCCTGTATGCTTTCTTACTGGTACTGCTGTTAGGTTACTACAAAATGTAGATTTCAGCCAGCTGCACTAAAATGACACCATAGCTAATACTGTCATAAAATTCCTTGTCTTCTCTGAGATCCTGTACAAATATTTTTATTTGAGAAGTGTGAGTGAGAAAAGCTAACTCTTAATTTTTATACTGTTTCTCACACTTTTTTAATTCCTTATAATCAATATACTTGCTTTGTTTTGACTTCTCAGGGAAATAAAGTCTCAAATAGTTGTATCCAATAACAAATATTAGTAATGCACTATAAGGTTAGGGTGTCTTTTGGATTATCCTGTGTCACTGAAAACAGTGACACTGAGACAGCCCAATTACTGCTTGAGAATGTAAGATGTAAGAGATGTAAGAGCTGAATTGAGTGATTAGTACATGAAATGGTTAGATGTAATTTCTCTACTAGTACTAAGATGCGAATGTATACTTTTGGTATATAATGAAACTTTAAGCTGCCTATATTCCTGTAAACTTGTACTAGTAGAACTTAGCCAGTATCTTTTTAATTTCCTTCTATTTTCCCTGCAGTAACAGTAACAATAGTAGTAGTAGTAATAATTCTTCCTGAGGTAACACTTCTGGCTTTACTGGAGTACCTGATAACATGAAACTGGACTGAAAACTATGGAAATTAGTGGTAGTAAAACTATACACTTACAGATTTTGGCTCCCTCTAGTGATAAAAAAAACCCCATAAACTCTCGACTGACTTTTGCTCCCTCCCCTATCCAGACATGGAAAGTCACTAAAGGATGTATAGTAGTTTACCGTACAAGACAACCAGTGTGGGACTTTCCTAACAAAAGTTTCGGTATTTTATTTTATAAAGACGTGTCTTTCTACATGTTCCTTACGGGTATTTAGGTTTTTTAAAAATTTTCTATATGAGTAAATGGCTGTTTTAAAGCACTTGACTGACAGGCTGTTACAGTTTTTTTACAATTTTTTAACAGCTACACATATTAAAGTACTTGTGGATTCCCAAAATAATAAAATGAATGGAGAGAAGACAATTAGGTGGTGTGCAGAAAAGAAGTAATAGTTTAAAAAAAGATAGATCTTCTTCAGGATCCAAGTGGACAAGGAGCAGTGGCAGCGCCAGTGCCTGGTCCTCATACGCTATTTATTGAGGTTTTTTAGTGATTTAGATGTCCCTTTAAACAGTGAATCTCAGGGGATTTAAGAGGGAGCCAGTGGGGATCTGAAAGTGTCACGAGAAAAGCTGGAAAGCAATGCAGTGGGGTTCAAACCGCGGGATCTTTAAAAGTGGCAAAAGTGGAAGTTGTACTTAGACCGCATAGAGCAGTGGTAACACTAGCCTTCTCTAGTTGCCAGGGGGCAAAAAAAACCCCAACCAACCAAAAAAAAACCAAACAGAAAAAACCAAAACCCCCCTATGGTGTCAATGCAGCAGCAGAGAAAGACCATGCTACAGTCACCACTGCACATGGATGTGGGAACCCAAACAGCCCAAACATGGTTCCCCCAGCAAGATGAGGCTGTGCAGGGGACAGGCTGCCAGGAATGTAACACTATCTCACTTTTTCCTGGCTGTGTACGATGTGAGCATCTTGATTATCTGGTTAACTAAACAGCACAGCTGCAAGATGAGGTTGAAAAGCTACAATTGAAACTAAAAAGGCTCAGGAGCATTAGAGAGGTGGAAATAGAGGTAGAATGGTGAAGCCAGGCTCTGCAGTCTGGTCAATGGCCAAATAAGAGCCAGAATCTAGGGGCCCCTGTACCCTGCACTTCTCAGATTGAGGACAGAAGCCCAAGTAGAAGGAGTGAGTGGAGCAAAATGCAGAGCCGTGGCAGAAGGTGAGCACCACCCTTACCTGCCTCACCTCCTCAGTTGCCACTGAGAAATAGATACGAGCCACTACAGGAAGACAGCCAGTCTAATAAGAGTATAGAGGACAGGGAACCCATACCGGAGGTCCTAGCACAATCACATAAATCGGGGAGGTCTTCCAGTAATACGACAACCTCCTTCACAAAGAAGAGCAGGGTTCTAGTTATTGGAGACTTGATCCTGAAGGGGACTGAGGGCCCAACATGCAGAGTTGACCCTCATAATAGAGAAGTCTACAGTCTACCTGGAGCCTGAATCAGGAATATCACTAGGATGCTCCCTAGCCTGGTGAGATCTGCTAACTATTACCCACTGCTGATCATCCAGACAGGTGAGGGGAGTGAAGAAAGACCACAAGGCCTTGGGACATTTGGTAAGAGAGTCTGGGGCACAAATTCTATTCTCTTTATTACTTTCATTTTGAGATGAAGACATGGTCTGGAATAGAAGGATTCAGTCCATTAATGCCTGGCTACAAGACCAGTGTTACAGGCAGGGCTCTGGGTTCTTTGAAAATAACTGGTTCTGTAAGGCACTAGACCTTGCAGGTCCACATGGGAGAGGTTTGTCTCAGAGGGGGAAAAGTATTGTGGGGCAGGAATTGATAGGGCTCATTCAGAGGGCTTTAAACTAGATTCAAAGGCAGGTGGGACTGTTGATGGGTACGTACCAGGGGGACAAAGCTCTAGTCTTAATGAAAACGAGGTGGCCTCTTGCTGTCCTGAGTGAAACTGGAGTGCTCAGCTTGCTCCCTGAAATGCCTGTACACCAATGCACACAGCATGGGGAACAAGCAGGAGTTAGAAATCTGTGTACAGTCAGGTGACTATGATCTAGTGGCAATGACAGAGACATGGTGGGACAGCTTGCATGACTGGAATGTGGTCATAGAAGGCTATGTCGTTTTCAGGAGGGACAGGTCAGCAAGGTGGGGTTGTGGAGTTGCTCTTTATGTAAGAGAGCAACTGCAATGTATTGAGTTCTGTCCAGGGGTGGATGAAGAGTTGGTTGAGAGTTGGTGGGTGTGGATTAAGGGGCAGGCTGGCATGGGTGACACTGTTGTGGGTGTCTATTACAGGCCACAAGATCAGCATAAGGAAGCTGATGAGATCTTCTACAGGCAGCTGACAGCAGCCTCACAGCCACAGGCCCTGGTTCTCATGGGGGATTTTAACTACCCTGATATTTGCTGGAAGACCTACTCAGCTAGCCATCCACAATCCAGGAAGTTCCTCCAGTGCATTGGTGACAACTTCCTAATGCAAATGGTGGAGGAGCCCACTAGGAGAGGAGTGCTGCTGGATCTTGTACTCACCAAGAAGGAGGGTCTGTCTAAAGCAGTGAAGGTTGAGGGGAGCATTGGTTGCAGCGACCATGAGATGGTGGAGTTCAGGGTCGCATGTGGTAGGAATAGAATACCTAGCAGAATCACAACCCTGGACTTCAGGACGGCCAACTCTGGCCTTTTCAAGTAATTGCTAGGGGAAATCCCATGGCACAGGGTACTGGCAGGTAAAGGCTCCAAAGATAGCTGGTTAACATTCAAAGGCCACTTCTTTGAGACCCAAGATCAGAGCATTCCAACAGGTAGGAAGTCAAGGAAGGGAGCCAGAGGATCTGTGTGGTTAAACAGGGAGCTGCTGGGCAAACTCAACAGGAAGAATGAAGTCTATAGGTCATGGAAGGAGGGGATGGCCACTTGGGGTGATTATAAGGCTCTGGTGAGAGAATATAGGGATGAAACTAGGAAATCCAAGGCCTCCTTGGAATTAAACCTTGCAGGAGAGGTCAAAGGCAACAAAAAGGGCTTCTTCAAATACATTGCAGGTAAAACTAAAACTAAAGGCAACACAGGTCGCCTGCTGAATGAGGTGGGTGCCCTGAAGACAGAGGATACAGAGAAAGCAGAGATACTGAACACCTTCTTTGCCTCTGTCTGTACTTCTGGGGGCTGTCCTGATATCAAACCCCAGACTCTGAGGCCCCAGAGGAAGTTGAGACAAGAGAGGAGCTTGCCCTGGTTTATGAGGACTGCTTTAAGGCTAAGATGAGCAAACTGGATGTACATAAATTGATGGGCCCTGTTCTAGGTGATTGTGCTGTGGCAGGGGGATTGGACCAGATGATCTTTGAAGGTCCCTTCCAATCCCTGATGTTCTATGATTCTGTGATTCTGTGACACTGGATACACCTATTCTGTTTCTCATGATCCTTCAATCAACTTAATTTTAATTATTATTCTCTTCTGTCCTTTTAAAAAATGTTTTTAAAGACAGTATTAGGAAAACCAAGTGAGAGAAAAACCTATTACATACAAAGCAAAGTACATGTCTAAAGAGAGGACAGTAACATTGACAATGTAATAAATTAGTGACTTGTTCTAGTTCAGAAAATTGAGATTTCTTGCTTGAGGCATTGGGAGGTTGCTGTGGCAAAATGTGGTGTTTAACTTGCTATTTCAGTCTGAGTTTTTTGTGGCTCTGCAACAATCCAGAAGGTTTCTGTAGTTTCCAATTTCAGGTTTCTGGCTGTGAAACCTGTTTCTTCTCTTCTCTTTCTTCTGTTGCTTCGAGGTAGTGCTAGGCATGGTGTCTGTCTTGCCCTGGGAACATGGTTAACCGAGAGAGAGAGTGGTACCTCAAGGATTAGCAGAAGGACGGTTTGGTCTGAATTCCATGGTTTGTTAAAATAGGGCTCTCCCCTCATTTGTGGCTATAGAAAGTGATGCTCTAGAAATGAAGGACTGGTATGGAAGCATGTGGGCGAGAGAAGAGAACTTTAAGATGTCCACAAATGCTGAGGGGTGTGTACATGAACGTGATGGACACCACATTTCCATGAGAAGCGGGAGTGGCTAGAAACCTCTTCCTTTTGAGGGGCTAAACATTGCCTTTTTATCTCAGTTACATAAGAACATGTGATGAACCTCCGTGTGTCTTTGTTTGGGGTTTTAATGTGGAGTGAACTCTTTGTGTGGGGTTTTATGAGGGATTAATGAAATTTATTTTGTAGTTTTTCTAGAAATTAAGTTTAGGTTTTGTTTTTGCCTGCAATTTTAAAGTGTTTTCCAAACCCCCCTTGTTTTGTTTTTTGTTTTGGCCCATTGGCACATTAACTAAATTAGTTGGTTAATGTCATCTCAGGTTAAAACCTTGACATGACAACTTTTGTCAAATGTTCTGCTGATGAATTGTTTTTCAGATCTCAGACTCTTGGTCTGGTTTACACAGAATCATAGAACCATTTGGGCTGGAAATGACCTTTCAGATAATCCACATGACACAGCTTGAAGTGATTATAACAACCTTTCAAAACTTTATACTAATTAGTGCAAATAAAAGAGGCTTAAAAAGAGTTAGTGTTGTTTGAGACAAAGAAATGCATTCTTTTTCATAATTTGTCAAGATTTTTTTAAATTTGCATTTTTTTTTTGTTAAAAATTTTTCCAATTTTCTGCAGAAGTGAAGCAAAAATATACTGCCAGAGTTTTTGTCGTCTTCACTCCAACCCACTCAGAACTTTTACATAGCTTACACAGTTTATTAGGGTTGGAAGGGGCCTTCAAAGGCCGTCAGGTCCACCCTTCTTACTCAAGCAGGCTACAATTTACTGGAAAGCATAACTACCTAATTTAATAAAGAATCCTTTAAGCAAACTTTTTCCTAAGTAAACTTAGTCCTTAAATAAATGATTAGCCATCTCCAGGTAACCAGGTTTCTTAATGAAGCTTGTCAGCTTCTTTCTAGTAGCAAGCTGTGAGTAACTGAGAGGCTTGAGGCCACTGCTTATCCCTTCATTAGTATACTGAGTTTATAGCCTTTTATTTCATAGTGTCGTTTAAACATCGAAGAGTACCTGCATACTTGTGAACATGAGCTGAAGAAATAGGAATGCAGTTAATTAATTTCCGTATATATTATTACACTCTTTTACACCTCTTGTTTTATAAGACATGTTAGTGGAGTGACTGCTGCGTCATGGAGAGAAGGAAGAATTAGAATTTGCTAGTAGTAATAAAACAGAAAAATTGCTGAGTGACATTGTGTCCCCATAGTCCACAGAAACTTGTGTTTCTGTGGAGAAAAGGAGAAAAGCTGAGAATGCATTTGTGCAGTGACTTACCCACATGTGTTTGTAAAACAAATAGAACAGCTTCCAGGACAGTTACTTTCTTTTATCCTGCACTTAACTTGAGGAAAATTGTACAAAAAGAAATGTCTAAGCAGTATTTTTCTTTAGGTGAGAAAGCTTAAATGTAGGCTTAGCAGAAAACTTTTTAATTTGTCTTAGGAAACTGTCTGCCACATCTAAAGATGTCAGTAACAAAGAGTTCATGTCGCATTTTGCCTGTGGTTGGAGCCGAGTTTGTTTGAAAAAGAGGAAAATTGATTGTTAGTTCTACTAGGAACTTGGTAACGGTATGTAAAATGGTTGCGGTTAGAGGCAAAGTTTAAGATGGCGAGATGTTCATGACAAGATGGCCATCTTAGGAAAAGTTATAAGAGCAGACTTGAGAATCTGGTCACTTTTTCTTCAGAGACAGAATGAGGTCTTTCTTATTGGTTGGAATCTGTTCAATGCAAGCAAGTCAATTTTATAGGCAGTAAAAGCCCAATTGAAAAAGCTGCCTGAGTATTAATTTATCTTTGCTGCTTAGCTGTGTGTAACTATTGATGACAGTTTTATACAATGGAAGAAACTTGGAAACAAAAATACAGTTTGATTACATTGTGATCATGATTACAAATATACTTTTTATTAAAAGCTTGTTCTGACAAGTGAGATTTTCACAATAGAGATCAGAGAAGAATGATGAAATATTTGTGTGTAACGCTGAAGCTAGGTTGTGAATAAATCGTTAGGTAATAAAGTGATTTTAAACTAAATAAGCCTATTCTGGTACGCTTTATGTTGGGTGGTATTGTGATAATTTGTAATAATATTTTAAGTTTAATAAAGTTGCCTAAGATCCTTGATTGCCTGCAAAGCATTACAGAAAAGAAAATAATTTTTTCTCTGTTTTTTGTGAGCCTCAGTGGTGCTCATAGTTTACACTTTCTCCATAATCAAGAGACTAAAACTGACTCAAGGTTGCCAAAAGTGGAGTCTGTGAGGGAGACACCAGTGGCGGTACGGCTCAGAATACGAAAAAAGGCATATCTTGGCAATGCAGAGCAACTACACTGTGTAGTAATACAGGTCTGTCTGGGATATTGTCACTCATTAACCTTACAAATATGTTCTTCCTTCATGCAGGAAATGAGCTCTAGATTACTTATGAACTAGTTGCTAATATAAATAACTACCATTTCTAAGAATTAGAGAATCACATCACAAACATCATTGGGATATATGACCCCAGTTAAGCAGTAATTAGATAAAGCTAACAGCTCTGAATATAACCTGGGTAATATCCTTCTTCTAATTAACTACAGTAAAATGGAATACAGATATTCTCATTATAAATTTTAGTAAATTCTGAGTTACTTCTTTTACTCCTAGCAATCTAAACAAATTGAATATTTCTAATTTATATTCCGCACATCAGCTAGTAGGCAGGGGATGTGGAGCAAGTTTTGATGCTGCCTGTCAGCTGAGGTGGTAGGGGGAAAATGATGGTCCCTGAGGAATAAAAAAATTAAATATGGAGGCAGACATAAAATTGAATTATATGAAGTGGAACCCTAAAACTCCATAGAAGCCACATATGGTTAAACCTAAGGTAAAATTTATTGGAGGCTGGATAAAGCATCTACTTTAATTTAAAAGCAAGTGGTTTTTGTTTTAAGGAGTATTGTGTATAAAGTGTGTTCCTAGGTATTGGGTTTTTGTATGATTTACATGTAGCTATGTACCTTGAGGAGGTAAACAATTGACATAATGTAAGTGCCTCAGGATATTTACAACTCGTTCAGTAAATAAATGGCTCTGGTCTTGTCACGTAAGTTTGGTAACAAATTTAGTGCATCAGTTAGAGCAAACTACAGTTCCAGAGCCCTCCAAATCTGCTTGGAATATGCTTTTCCTTTAGGTGCTGGCTTTATGAAATTTCTGAAACTTTCTGAAACAAGGTCTTTTGTCTTGCAGAAAAGAAGCTTGTTTCCCCGAACTTGGACAAATGTATAACCTCTTTTTAAGAGATACAAACCAGTAATTTGTAAAACCCTGATATGATGCATTTTTCTTGATTTCTGTCTCTCTTTAAGAATATCCTACTTCTGTTTTGTAACTTAGAGGATGGAGCAGCTGCCCTATAGGGAGTGACTGAAAGAGCTGGTGGCATAGCTATAGCAGAATAGAAGTCTAGGAACAATATGCGCAAGGCTTACAAAACCATGTGGAGGCAAGGTGAACACACTAAGTATTACTCTTGTCAAGTCCTACAAGACTAGAATTAGAGATACTTGGTGAAATATTAAGAAACAGATAGTAAGAAAATATTTACATCTTACAAAAAAAGCACTTTCCCCACAAAAGTCATAGTAAACCTTTGCTTTCTAGAAACACACAGCATCAACATGTTGTAAGACAGGCCTCTTGATTTCCAATGGAGGCACTCCCTGGGTTAGCAAGCCAAGGTTAGCACACATCTTCCTTTAGCAGACAAGAGCATTCCATGTAAGCTACCTGGTAAGGTCTAAAGACTGATTCAAATGCTACAAATGGAAATCATGGACCAATTCCTAGCCATAGAAGAAGAGTCTTAAAGGTTCATGGGAAAGTCATCCCCAAGGACCCCAGAACACTATTAAAGACCACTTTAAGACCTTATAACAACCTGTAAAAGAACTCAGGGAGTCTGCACAAGAGCTATGCAAATATTGTAACGATGAGGGTAATGATGAGGTTTTAAACTGGAAAAGGGTAGATTTAGGTTAGATATCAGGAAAAAGTCTTTTAAAATGAGAGTGGTGCATCACTTGAACAGGTTGCCTGGAGAGGTGGTTGGGGCCCCATCCCTGGAGACATTCAAGGTCAGGTTTGATGTGGGTCTGTGAAATCTGGCCTAGTGAGTGATATCCCTGCTTGTTGTATGGTGGTAGGACTAGATGACCTTAGGAGTCCCTTCTAACCCTATGATTCTATGATTCCATTATTCTGTATTTCCTGAGCTATGCTCAAGCTACTGCACAGATGCTTGGAAGCCTTTTCTCTGGTCAGCCTGGAGCTTTTTTTTCATTGAGTTTTGTCTTTGTGATTTAATTTCACCTAAACTGTCTGTTGCTGGTGTCCAGGTGCAGATTAGAACATCCCTCGTTCTGGAAGCTAGGTAATGTTCTAGGCCATTACTGGGGATTTATTTTGTCTCAAAGTGAAATAAACATGACAAAATTTGTCATTTCCATGTCAAGCTGTTAAAGTTTTGTTGCTCCACTGGTAACAAAATGTTGCAACTGCTTCTACAGATACTTTCCAATCGATAGACATTAGAGTTGCCTTCTCTGCTGCTGATAATTGAGACTCTCCTGCTACCAGCTTGGTACTCTTGCCCACTCAGGATCCTGTAAATCTTTTGCTAACATGAACTTTATTGTAATTGTTTTGTATTATCTACTTGAAGTTGTCATCATCGTCAATAGTGCTAACTCAGATCAAATATAATCATACATAGTCAGATTTTCTTCCCTGCCTGTCCTGGTTTTGCTTATTTTGTTCTGATCTGATTTTCTCAAGGTCAAAATCACAAAACTAGGGATATTATAAAGGGAAGGAATTGTAGGGATATATTTTGTAGAGAGTGAGCAATCCCAGCTCTGTGAACTTATCCAGAATCTGAGCTAAGGGCTTTGAAGCCTGCTCGGAAAGTTTCTCAAGGTCAGCGATGTGCAGGTCTGTGAGAAAGTTGGCACGTAGAAGGAAAACAACAGGTTGTGGAATGAAAACTAACTATCACGAACAGTGCGTGGGCAAAAGGTACTTAACCAACAGCAGTAGCTTTTAAGACAGATGGACAGATGTGTTGTAGAATTCAGCAATGTACATGTGTCGCATGGACCTCCCAGCTGTGTATAAAAGGATTAAGCTGACGCTTAATAAACGGCATTCGCTTGATCATATTGATCATCATGCGTCTGTCCATTTTGTACTCCTGGAGAAGGAATTAATTAACAGACAGTAAATAAAGGATTTTAAAAGATAGAAAAAATTGTATGTCCAGGAGCCTTTCACCTCCCTCACCTTCTTTCTCCCCACTCTTTCCCCCCCTTCCAGTAAGGAAAAAGTGGCCCTACCTTCTTAATGCCACAAAAACTAGATCCCATTCTATTAAAAGACTAAGAAAGAAAAACGAATAGAGATGTTTGTTAGATGAATCGCCTATGACTTGTTACAAGCAATGAGCATTGGGAGAGAGAGTGACTCTTCTCTGCAGCTAGCTAGAAAACACCCCAAAATAGAGACAAGAAGCCTGAGAGTAATGCCCTTCCAAGTTCCAGAAATTGATG
Source organism: Phoeniculus purpureus (assembly GCA_028565055.1). NCBI lineage: Eukaryota > Metazoa > Chordata > Aves > Bucerotiformes > Phoeniculidae > Phoeniculus > Phoeniculus purpureus. The sequence continues at coordinate 16,457 of JAOXOE010007095.1, forward strand.
GGCAGGATTATGAGAAGGGATATCCAGCTGTCTCATGTTCACAGAAACAGCATCAGTTTTACAAGCAGGAGATCACTGGTTCAAAACTCATCTGAAGATCTGAATGAAGAACTAAAGAGACTCATATTCAAAACGCAGTTTTATCACTGAGGAAAGAAAAGGAATATATAATGTCTTACTCAGGGGTGGATTTGAAGGTCCTAAGCCCACAGATCAAAGTACAGGAAAAGAAGCCCTTCATGAAACTAAAGTATCACCAGACCCTTTATGACAGGAGTTTTCCTGGTCATCAGAAGCATGTTAGATACCACCAGCCAAGCAGTCAGTGCTACCAACAGGCTGCAAGCATCATCCCAGTGTGAACTGGTAGAGTTGCATCACCAGCCCTCAATGACATGTGGCATTAATGGCCAGCAGTGTTCTGCATGGTTCTGTTAGAGCGACTGACAGAGTCAAACTGGGAAATTTGACATGCTGCTCTCTGTACAAAACAAATTGCACTAAGACATAATCACCCTGGTATCATCTTGGGTCACTCTGGGCTTTTTTTCTTTTGAAAAGAGAGAGTCATGTGTGTATACGGGATAAAATTGGAAACTCTGAAGCAAGCTAAAGACCACCTGGATTTTACAGGAATAGAAGTCCAAGCATTGTAACTTTCCCCTAAATTACTAGTGCATGGATGACCGCAAAATGTGTACTTGAAGAACTTCCAGAGTGGTACATTTAAAATCAGCATTCTGCAAGGTAAACTTTTCAGCACTGTTTTACTTGGAACAGAAAAGCTTTGTGTAAGGTGTGCTTCTGTATGGTTAGGAAGTATTTAAGTTTTTAAGCATCAATCCAGACCAAGTGTTATTCTCGCCTCATGGCTCGTGTTAATTTTTCTGTTTTTACTGGCTTTACATGCTCTAAAAATTCAGTTAATGTAGCTATTCATAGCTACTTCAGTTTGACACACAAGACAGAACTTCATTTGATGGCTATTTTTGAAAATAGCGGTCCTGCACTTTATTCATCCAAGCCTGCAATTTTTCTTCCCACTAAATTATCTATTAAAGTACAAACTGTGCTTCAAGACCTTTAAAAATGGTAGTACAATAAACTATTAATTGCAATGCAAAAGTCGAAAATACTCAACCTTTTATTAGATGCTGAAAAAATCTAGACTGGTTGTCAGCTAAAAATGTGCATGTTGAGTTAGCTAAATGCACTACATAAAGGTGTGACATTACTACTGATACAGATGAAGCCACAGTGCAACTTCAAATAATGAGCAGCTGCTTTTGAAAAGTGTCAACCAGAAAAATCTTATGCTCCTTTTAAGAACAAGTCCCTGTTCTATTTTTCTTAAAAAAAAAAAAAATTACTTCACTTCTGTTTTCTTAAAGAGATATTCTCTTTTTCTTGCCAGTAAAGATAGAGGCTTTATATGCTGAATATTGAAAAATGATTGAAAATGGCATCCTAGTTCTGTTCTTACTGTATTCGGTTAGTGCTGAAAGCTTTGGAAAAAAAATCTAGACCTATAAATAATTATTATTAGAAAGCAGTGGAGAGTAATTGCAGGAATGATGATTCAAGTTTTGACAGATTCATATTGAATCACATGTTGCTCAAGCTCTAAACTCACAGAGACCAAACTGATAGAAAATATATTGTGCAATGTCTTCAGTGTCTTCTTTCAAATTCAGTGATGTTGTTTGTTTCTCAAACAGGTATTCTTTTGCCACATTGAAGTAATGCTTATTTGTTAATCTATCCATCTATCTAAATACCCATCTATTTCAGAGGATCTTCCAGTATTTTTTATTATAAGTTTAGTGTGTTCTTTTAAAGTAGGCTTCTGTAGACACCACGTTAGATTTTGCACATTTATGTAAGCCAGAGAGCCCTAATAGAATTGTTTGACTTGCTTAGACAAGCTTATATTTCACTAAGGATCTTGCTTCTTCATGAAAATGGAATTAGGATTTAGTTGTACATGCAGTAGATTTCAGTATTTGTTTTTCATTACTTATATTTTCTGTTTTGCTACAGTCCTAGGGCTTGTCAGTGTTTTATCCACTGTGTTTTATCCGTTAATGTTTCTCAGAAAACAAAGGCAGCTTTCTACTCTGTGTATATCAAGATATACAATATCTGTGTATATCTACTCTGTGTAATCTTTATTTCTGACATACAACTAAAAGTATATAAAGTTAAAAGTATATGAACATATTTAATAGGAGTATTTTTTATATTCTAGCCTGAGTATTATAATTAGAATATTATATACATATATTAAAGCACAAATATCTATTGTGATTTTCCTTTGTGCTCAAAACCAAGCAAAGTTTATCCACACAATTTAGATACTATAATAATTATGTTACACTAATGGAAGAAAATATGGTGACTGGAATGTCTAAAAGTTACGCTTCTGATTAATAATATTCAAGAAATTAGAAGAGTCCATTAATTTTCAGAATGAAGTTTTAAATTCTGTCCTGAATGGGAGGCAAAGGGTAACCAAATCAACAGGTAGGATGCAAGGGGATAATATTATGGTTAAAAGCAAAAGGAGTAAGGAATAAAAAGATAAGCAAAAGAAAGCAAATGTTTTCAGCTGTAAAGTACTAACTTATAAAAAGTATTTCTTAGCCTAGAAGAAAACCAGACTAGGAAGAATCCATGCACTGTTCTCACAATTGTCTTAAGAGATTTTTAGAGATTCCAGTTAGGACAGAGATTCTGTCCAAGTGAGCAGGAAGCTGCATTTAGTACATGTGTAAGAGCCAATTTTAATCTTACTGGGTACTACTATCTGGGTATCCAAAGTAACCTACATTCTAACACATAGTGACATTCTGAGTATTTATGCAGTGGAATTGTTGTACAAGACTTTCACAAATTTCTTGGCTTGTTTTATTTTTGGTTTGCTAGTTGACCTTAATGTCGCTGATGATTCATGCTAAAGTGCAATGTGTCAGGACTGAAAGTTGGTTTTTGTTAATGCCCAGAATACTACAGTGTACATTTCTAAGTGGACCACCAGACTTGACATCAGAAAATGAGCAGAATGTTCTCATAAAATTGCTCCAGTCAAGGCTTTGGAAACAATCTAGCCCACCAGAAAAATGTTGGAGTGGGGATATTCAGACCAGAATACTTTTTCAACAGGGGCAGTGGGAAACCACTGATGGAAAATGAAGGATTGAGCAAGCATGAGTTGTAGGAAACACCAAAAGGCTGTCTATTACCAGAGAGGCAGAAAAGGTAATAGATAGCTGTATCCAAGTGTAATATGCAGTGAACTGAAAATCTCCCCCAGTGGTACACCCAGAAAGAAGAGAAGTCAACAGTACTGAGTAATGGAAACTAGCAGATGGAAGAGGTGTCCCTTAACGCCTGCGGTGCCCTTACAGAAGTGTATTGTGTTTTTGCAGACTGAAGAAGAAAAGAAGGTTGTGTCAAGTAAGAACTCAAAGCTCAGTAAGGCAGTCAGATTAGCTCCCTGTGCAACCACCAGTCTGTGTAACTAGCAAAACGCAACAGGTGGTAACAGCTGACTCTCTTCTGAAGGCTCAAAAGCACCTACTTGCAGATATGATCCACTACTGAGAAAGGACTGCTGCTTGCCAGGGTCTTGTATCAAGGGTGTCACTGAGACATTACTGAATCCTGCACATTCCACTGACTACTATCTTCTGCTGCTGTTTCAGATGGACACCTGTGGCAGAGCCAGGAGGGACCTGAAGCATATCAAGAAGAAACATGGAGCCCTGGGTATGGCAGTGAAAGACTCCAGTGGGCAATTAGTCTTTTCATCCATCCTCCTAGTCAAAGAGAAGGGTCTTGAAAGGGCCAATTGAATTTGAAAAATAATAGTAACATAAATAACTAAACACAATAATAATAATAGTAAATTCAATATTAAATTATATTAAATAAAAATATAACAAATGGTTATTGGAGTAGTGTCACAGCCAGGGCTTCAGCTACTTAGACCACAGTATTCATTTTGAGAAACTCAGTCTCCTGAATGCTGATGGGGTCCATTTATCAGAGAAGAGGAGAACAGCTTTGGGTACAAGCTTGTAAATATAGTAAAGAGAGCTTTAAACGAGAACGTCGTGGGAGGGGGATACTCAATCCATCCCACTTCAAGGCCATAGATGCCTCTGTGCAAATGGATGGAGAATGGGGTAAAAACCAAGAAGAGTTACAGATGTGTGCAAGCCTACAGAGCTATGAATTTGTTGGCATCACAGACGTGGTCAGATGGCTCTTACAATTGGAATAGGTGTATACAACTTCTTCAGGAAAGAGGCAAGGAAGAGGAGGGGGTGTGACCCTCTACATCAGTGATTAACTAGAGTCCATGAAGCTTCATCTGGGGACGGATGAGGAGGTGACTGAGATCTTATGGGTGTCATTGTTAAGAAGGAGAAATGACATAGCGTTCAAGTTGATGTGCAAGCAGTTCCACTTTATTCAGCTCAGCACATAATTTTTATATCCTTTCTACACACATCTGTCCTTATTTCATTGGTACAACACAGATATAAACAAGCAGTCATTGGCGCTCAGCTACATATACCCATTGTTCTATCTCTATGCCAAGTTCCTCTTGGTGCAGCTGACTTATTCCTTAAAGTTGTTACATCTTCGGATATCTCTGACTCCCTTGTTCTCAAGGGTACACTTTAATCTGGCCAAGGTCAAACTCTTCTGCCTCAGTCAAAGGATCTACTAACATGCCATAATCCCCCACAATTTTCCCTTTTTGTATTTGTGCTAGAAAAATTGCCTTGACAGTCTGTTGCCAGGCCCTTTGCAACAGACTGACAATGCAAGGCAACATGAGTAACACAACTACCACAATAACTAAAATCAACAGCCCAGTCTTTACCACAGATAATAACCATCCTGACAACCCCCACCCTTGGAACAGCTTTGTAAGTGAATCCACACCATCATTCACTTGCAACTTCTCTACAACTTCTTTTGCTTATTGGACAAGACCGTGTCCATGCACTTAAGCCTTTCTGCATTATTCAGCATCTGCAAGGCCAATTAGCAAGCAAGTAGAGTCTACATACTTTGCAACCCCTCTCCAACCCCCTACGCCTGGGTGCCTCAGTTCTTGTCACTTCTGGCCTTCTCTGATATCTCATTACCGTGACACTTGGTTCTTCTCACCAGGTAACTGCATTCCTTAGCTGTGATGTCTAACCCTGCAGCTGCGTTGCTGCTTCTTTGTTATATCATGCTGCCACATATGGTTTTGGGTTAAAGCAAAGGCAAGGGAAGATGACATTGTAGTGCTGGTATGCTATAGGCCACCTGACCGCTAAGGTCTGGCTATCTCTATAGACAGATAGTACTGGCTTCACATTCACAAGTGCTGGTCCTCATGGACCACCCTCATGGACTTATCTGCTGGAAAGGAAGCAACAAGAGGCACCAGCAATTCAGAAGGTTCCTGGAAGCACTGATGACAATTTCCTTCTCCAAGTAGTAGAGGAACCAATGAAAAATAATAATAATAATGGTATGCTGGTTTTCTCACAAACAAGGAGGAGCTGGTGAGTAATGTGAAGCTCAAGGGCAGCCTTGACTGCAGTGATCATTAAATGGTGGAAATCAAGATCCTTAGAGCATCAAGGAGTGTGTGCAGTGTCCTGTCCCACTCAGTGAGATATGAGAAAGATGTTTTTAATCCCCTGAAGTACTGACAGGCAAGTTGACTTCTGTGCAGCAGGACTCCAGAGTTGGTGAGGTTATGGTGCTGGCAAGCCATTTATTCAACAATCAACAAGTTCTTTTTGAATGAAAGTCTTCGGCATAGGAGTTAACTTTTTACCAACTGGTTTGAACTGAGACTAGATTGTGCTTTCAACAAGAACAAGTGACAGAGAAGCTGAGAGATAAAGAAAAGAGACACCAAAAGAGAGGACAGTAGAGGAGCATCACCACTGTTGGATCCCAAGACCGGTTAGAGTCTTGGTCCACAGGGTTCATAGATGATGATAGGGGTTGACAAAAGCAAACTTGTGCACTCACTTATATGTAGTCTTGGTTTCCTGGGACCACTCTCAGAGTGATGACAGCCTAGCATCTCTGCAGTCAGATGTTCCAGAAGATTCTCTGAGATGTACACTGACTGAGAGTTACCTTTCATTTGACACATATGTACACTCACAGGAGAAGTGGGTTCTGAGATACAGTCTGCACCTCTGCAAGGCCTGCTCTGTCCTCTTCTGTTTTCTTGTTGCTCCTCTATTGTGACATTTTCCTCTTGAGTTGTTTGAGATACTTTAAATTCTTAAGCAGTAAACAGACAGTCTTAGACAGGCACCAAATGCACTACCCTGGACTTCAGGAGAGCGGGCTTTGACTTCTGGTTGAGCCAGGAGCTTCTGGACACACTTGGGTGCAAAAACAAAGTCTACAAAGAGTGAAGGCAAAGATGGGTAGACTGGGAGGAATACAAAAAAGTTGTCTGAGAAGCCAGGGATCAGGTGAAGAAAGCTAAAGCCCAGACAGAATTAAGTCTGGCCAGGGACATTAAGAGTAACAAGAAAAAAAAATCTACAGGTACATCAGAGAAAAAGGAAGGTTATGGAGAAAGTGGGCCTTCTCCATAAGGAAACAGGAGACCTGGTCACAAGGGATGTGACGTAAGCTGTCATGTTGGTTTTAGTGGGTGGATTAGAAAGGGTGTGGTTAGCAGATCAAGAGAAGGTCTCCTCCCCCTCTACGCTGCTTTGATGAGACCACATCTGGAATATTGTGTCCAGTTCTGGGTCCCTCAGTTCAAGAAGGACCTAGAACTGCTGGAGAGAGTCCAGTGCAGAGCCACACAGAGGTGATGAAGGGAGGGGAACATCTCCCTGATGAGGAAAGGCTGAGGGAGCTGGGTCTCTTGAGCTTGGAGAAAAGGAGACTGAGAGGTGACTCCATTAATGTTTATAAATATGTGAAGGGTGGGTGTCAGGAGCATGGTGCCAGGCTCTTCTCAGTGTCATCTAATGATAGGACATGGGGCTATGGGTGTAAGCTGGACATAGGAGGTTCCACATAAATATGAGAAGGAACTTCTTCAGGGTGAGGGTGATGGAGCACTGGAATGGCCTGCATGGGGTGTGTGCGTGGGGGGAGGGGGTTGTGAAGTCTCCTCTGGAGACATTTAAATCTGACCTGGATATGTTTCTCTGTGACTTGATCAAGGTGATCCTGCTGTGGCAAGGGGATTGAACTAGATGATCTTCTGAGATCCCTTCCAATCCCCAATGTTCCGTTATTCTGTGAAAAATGAGACAAAATACTCAATAGGTTCAAAGGATTGAAATATTATCATACAGGAATGATATTTGCTTAAGGAACACGTAACACAAGCATAATAAACATTGTGGGGTATCTACTCTGTATGAAATTCTAACCTAAATGAAAGTCCTGGCTTCCAGGTTCAGGAATGTACCCCATCTTTGCAATGTATGAACTGCTCCACCACCTTTGGCTGTGGATCGCTGAGACACAGGAGCTCTCCCCATCTTTTTCACCGTTTGACTTTGAATGAAGCAAGAGCTGTAGTGTAATTACTTTCCAAACTCTACTTTGATTTATCTTTCTGCAACAACTTTGCGTGAAGGCTTAATGCAGGAAGAGCCGAGCAGATCTCAGACCTGGTACCTCATCACCAGATCGTTCGTGTGCGTTCGTGACAACTGAGAACATTAACGTTCCACCCCGGCCTGAATCACCCCAGCCGCAGTGCAGGGCGACGCCCCGCACCCAGCGCGGGGTGCAGCCTCGTGCAGCCACGCCCCTGAGCGCGTTCCCCTGCCCCGCGGCTCGGGCTCCAGCTGAGCCGCACCTCGCCGTGCACCACGTCATTACATGCTACGTCACCGTGTGATACGTCATCGCGGCTCGGAGCGGGGCGGGCTGGCCGCGGGTTCTTCCATGGCAGCGGCGGGTGCCGGGGGACGTGCGCTTCCGCTTCCAGCGGCTAGACGGCGGCAGGGCCCGGCCGCGCTTGGGCCGTGCCCGGCGACGGAGAAGAGCGGGTTGCGCGCCGGGCGGGAACGAAGGCGACATGTGGTGGCCGCCGCCGCTGCCCTGGCTGCTGGCAGGGCTGTTGCTGGCTGACCGCTGCGGGGAGGCGGAGGCGGACGCGCTTACAGCCCTTAACCCCGGGAACGCCGCCACCGCCGCCTCCCCGCGCCCGACGGAGGTGGTCAGCGTGGGCGTCACGGGAAGTAGTAGCAGCCGCCTGGCCGAGGTGTCGGCGCCGCCGGAGCAGAGCCAGCCTATGACCCAGCGCGCACTGTCTGTGCTGGTGCTGGCCAGCGCCGCTCTCATAGTCTACTTCGTGATCCGGACCGTGCGGTGAGGGCGGGGGCCGGGGGCCTGGAGCGGGGCCGGG
>JAOXOE010007136.1:0-23304 GCA_028565055.1 Phoeniculus purpureus
AGGACAAGGGGCAATGGGTGTGAGCTGGAACAGAGGAGGTTCCACATCAATATGAGAAGGACCTTCTTCCTGGTGAGAGTGACAGAGCCCTGGAAGGGGCTGCCCGGGAGAGTTGTGGAGTTTCCTTTTCTGGAGACGTTTAAAACCCATCTGGCCATGTTCCTGTGTGACTGGATCTGGGTGATCCTGCTGTGGCAGGGGGATTGGACTGGATGGTCTTTCAAGGTCCCTTCCAATCCCTAATGTTCTGTGAGTCTGTGATTTCTAGTGATTTCCTCCTGTAGGTACCAGAGAAGCCAGAATCATAGAATCGTAGTATCATTAGAGACTGGAAGTGACCTCGAAAGATCATCCAGTCCAGAAGTGTGGATAAATTTAACACAGATGATTCTCATTTTTTGCTTCTGGAAAATGTTATCCTGGCAGATCTGAGAGTCAAGCTGTACATCTGTCACTCCCTCTAGTCAAGTCCTGGGAACTCTATATTTATAGTCCTAGGCTTTGAAGAGTCCCAGTCTGTGCCAAAGCCTGCTGCAGTCAATGGAAAACTTGGGGAAATAAACCTTAGAAATGTTTTCGAAAAGCACAGTTTTGACTAGAAAATGTGAAAATGTTAGAACATAGGAAAAAAATTCCGTAACATCTTTTAAACATTTCGAAGGAAACCTCTCCAGTGATAGGCTTTATATAGTAGATTCTGAAAGCAGCTGCAGATGTGTGCTCCTGAAAATGCTTGGGGCCGTGACATGACCTGAGTTAAATGTATTACTTGCTGTGCATGGCAGCCTGGACCCCTCTAGTGCTCAGCCTCGAAGCTGGGTCAGAGGTAGTTTTGCACAGCTGATTTAGGTGAACTCCAGTTCCAATGTAGCCTACCTGGCCATTCAACAAACACCATTCTACAGCCTCATTTTCTGTTGTTACCAGTAGGGTTAGGGTTACCAATCACTGAGAAACCCCTCACGAGCCTGGTAGGTCTCCTCTGGACATGTTCCAGCATCTTGATGTCTTTCCTATAATGAGGGGCCCAGAACTGACCCCAGTACTCGACCTCACAAGGGCCAAGTACAAGGGCACAATAACTTCCCTTCTCCTGCTGGCCATGCTGCTCCTGATCCTGTTGGCCTTCTTGGCCACCTGGGCACACTGCTGGCTCATATGAGGCCAGCTGTCTACCAGCACCCCCAGGTCCTTTTCTGCTGGGCAGCTTCTGAGCCCTTCATCCCCCAGCCTGTAGCATTGCCTGGGCTTGTTGTGACCGAAATGCAAAAGCCAGCACTTGGGCTTATTGTCCCTCATACAAATGGCCTCGGCCCATCAATCCAACTTGCCCAAGTCCCTCTGTAAAGCCTTCCTGCCCTTGCGCAGATCAATACTGCCACATGATGTGATGTCATCTGCAAACTTACTGAGGGTATGCCCTTGCCAAGGAGAGGGGGAGCTGTGCCTGCCACAGGTTCTTGCTCTTGTGAAGCTGTTTGGTCTTGTGAAGGTCAAGATCACTGCTATATCCTGTGTGCCACTCCAGGGGTGCAGTGAGTGAGAGGCTGAACCCACGCCAAGGAATGGACAGGACAAGTGACCCTAAACTGACCAACAGGGTGTTCCAGTCCATAGACATCATATTCTGTGTACAGTCTAAGTATAAAGCTGAGGGATCGCAAGAGTCAAGCTCTCTTCTTTAATGACCAATGTCCCAGAGGGACTCCTGCCTTTGATCCCAATCTGTGCATTCCTCAATGCAGCTGCTGAATCCAGTTGCCCTCTGCAGCTGAGTCCAGTTTGGGACTTTCCCACAACATCAGTGGTGATGGTCATGGAATTGCCATTGGGGAGGGGGGCTGGGGGTGTGTTTGAACTTGGCTTTGTATATATTTGCATATATTTCATTTCTCTGTTATCAGTTTCATTAGGGCAGATTAAGTTTTCCTTTCCAATCTGTAAGTCTCCCTCTCTTATTCTTCCTTTTTGGGAAATGCAAGGGGTTAATAGAAAGCATCGGTCATTTGTCTAGTGACCATCCCAGCCCTAATGCTTGATGCCAAAGTAAAAGGGGGACACAATTGATTTTGTGGGAGAATCTGAAGCTATCAAGGGAAGATCCACTGCTGCAACAGTTGTGAAGAGGAAGAGACTGTAGGGTGATGGAGACCATAGAACAGAGTCCCTGCTAGCTTCAGTAGTCTGAGTCAGGGTCCAGACTTTTAGCTTTCTGTCTCACCTACATGCAGGGGTTTTAGACAATTCCTTATAAACTTTATGCAACTTATTTTCCTCTTAATGACGTGTACCTGCTCCTTTTACGTGATACATTGAGCTATGTTTAATGTATTTCACAGAGTCTGATGTTAGTGAGCACCTTTATATGCCACACACAGTTGGCTTGAGCTGATAAATGTCCCAGGGCTTGAGGAATGTCTCTGTTTTCAGGACATACCTGTTGGTTTTATAATATGCAGATATCTGTTCAATGTTTCGAGAACTTCATGAAGTTATGAGCAAGTGAAACAGAGGGGAAATAGCCTTACAGTGCACAAACCCAAAGCACACGTCCTGTGTTAAGTACATCAGTGTACCTCTGTTGCCTCAGATGGAGTTGGGTTGATTTGTACCAGGTGAGGAGCTCTTATGTCTGGAGACATAACCCCACGATGGCCTGTAATAAAGCATTGTCCTGATTTTGCTCTCTGCAAGTGTACTAGCACTGCAGATGATTGCATGTTGGGGCCACTAAAATGATCAGGGGAATGGAGCATCTCTTGTATGAGGACAGGCTTAGAGAGTTGGGGCTGTTCAGCCTGCAGAAAAGAAAGCTCTGGGGGGACCTCCTTTTGACCTTCCAGTACTCGAACTTCCTTCAAGCCAACGTGAAGGCAGGGGAAGATCATTTCAGGAGGGTTTGTACAGACAAGACAAGGAGCAGGGGGTTCAAGCTGGGAAATGAGAGATTTAGGCTGGATATTAGAAAGAAATCTTTCATTGTGAGGGTGGTTGATGGCTGGAATGGGCTGCCCAGGGAGGTAGTGGGGGCCCCATCTCTGGAGTCATTTCAGGTCAGGCTTGATGAGGCTCTGAGTGACCTGACCTGAATCGACTTGTCTCTGTGTAGGGAGGTTGGACGAGAGGTCCCTTCCAGCCTGTGATTCTGTGTTTTGTCAGATGCTGTCCCTGTGCACATAACAAACGGCACCGATGTCTGTCAAAAGCATTGCATGAAGCAAGAGGCAGAAGACCACAGCAATGACAACCAGAACCTGGCACAACTTTAGTCCTATCTGAGTCCTGTTTTGATATCAGGAATATTCCAAGAGGCTCTGTCTGCCCACTCTGTGCAGGCATGAACAGCAGCCTTTGGTTTCCACGTGGCACCAGCTCCTGCCCTTTGCTCTGACTGTAAGACACAAGTGCCCTGTAAGTGCCTGGCTCCAGTTCTTAAGAGTACCAGCACTTGGGGCTCTTGGAACCGCTGTGTCCTTATCCACAAGATCTGAAAACCACTTGTATTATTCAAGGGGCAGATTTCAGAACTGGCATTTCCACTTAACCACAGGTATTTTAAATATTTAGCAAAATAAGATGGCATGCAGCATTGGTTTTTACAGGTTCCATGTAGTGCTTAGGCAGGAGACAAAAAAAACCCCCAACCACATTGTCTTTCTGTGAGCTGAGCACTGGAGCCAGTTCCTACCCTCTCTCAGGGAAGATGCAACCACTACACTCACAAACCCACTACGATCCAATGCCAGGGGAGCATCTCCCTGATGAGGAAAGGCTGAGGGAGCTGAGGCTCTTTAGCTTGGAGAAAAGGAGCCTGAGGGGTGACCCCCATGAATGTTGATAAATATGTGAAGGGTGGGTGTCAGGAGGATGGAGCCAGGCTCTGCTCAGTGGGTTCTAATGATAGGAAAAGGGACAATGAGTGTGAGCTGGAACAGAGGAGGTTCCACATCAATATCAGAAGGACCTTCTTCCCAGTGACGGTGACAGAGCCCTGGCAGGGGCTGCCCAGGGGGTTTTGTGGAGTCTCCTTCTCTAGAGACGTTTAAAAACCACCTGTACACGTTTCTGTGTGACTTGATCTAGGTGATCCTGCTGTGGCAGGGGGATGGGACTGGATGATCTTTTGAGGTCCCTTCCAACCCCTAATGTTCTGTGACTCCGTGATTCTGTGATTGTCCCCTGCGTACAAAAAGCCTTCTCGGAGGCTGCACATCAAGATGGAAAATTACTGCAATCCTACCTCCACAGGGTGTGCAGTGCCTTGGAACTGGGATTAAAGAGAGCTCTGCAACTACAAGGAGCCTTAATAGAGCACCAGGCAGGTCAACAAACAAGAGGAGGAAGAGCTTTGGAGGCACGTTGAACAGGTCCAGGACGACTGATGCAAATGCTTGTGGAGCTCTGCCAACACCTTACAGAGAGTTAAACTGCAAGTAAGACTCACACTGGAATAGTTAACCTCCCAGCTCAGGTATGGACACCAGTCTCCTGCCTCATCAACATATTTTGGTCCTCGGGTATGTTTATGCGTGACTCTGCTCAAATGAGCACTTTTACTTAAGTGCCTGCGTGCAAAGCACACAAGAGAAGATTATTTCTATTCACAATTTCTTTTAAGATGTAGACATTAAGCAGCTTGCAACTGCTTAGTTTCATTTAATATTGACATGTCGACTTCATGCCATTTGAGTTTGTAAGACACTGTCACAGAGCATCAAGTCCAAGACAGCCTCAAAGTTTAGCTTGAGAAAGTGTATTTTACACAAACCGGTGTAGATCGGCATAATTTTCAGTGAAGTCCTTTAGTTCTTGGAGCTCTGTGCCAGCTGCTGCATGAATTGGCCTGTGTCTTATCTCATTGTATTAGTTTGAATCTTAACCCTGTGCAATGGAGCCCTGAAGTGGTCGGGCACTGCAATGGGCTGCCCAGGGTGGTGGTTGAGTTCCCATCCCTGGATGTGTTTAAAAGTTGCATAGATGTGGTGTTGGGGGATCTGGTTTAGGGGTGACTTTGTGTAGTAGGGTTGGTGGTTGGACTCGATGATCCCAACCTGAATGATTCTATGAAGTTTATGCAAGTTGTGACAGCTTATACAGAAATCACCTGGATATTTTCCATTCTTGTAGTTTCCCTGTTTTATTCCACTCCTAATCCAGAAGTAAATCATAGAATCCTAGAATAGTTTCAGCTGGAAGATCAATCCCTAATGATTCTATGATTCTGTGATCAAGTCCAACCTCTTCCCAGCCCTATTAGCACCACTAAACCCCAACACAACTTCTACCCTTCTCTTCAACACATCCAGGGATGGGGACTCAACCCCCTCCCTGGGCAGCTGTTCCAGTGCCTGACAGCCCTTTCAGTGAAGAAATTCCTCCTGACATCCAAACTGAACCTCCCCTGGTGCAGCTTCAGGCCATTTCCCCTCATCCTATCACTGGCCACTAGGGAGAAGAGACCAACCCCTGGCTCTCTACAACCTCCTTTCACATAGCTATAGAGAGCAATAAGGCGTCCCCTCAGTCTCCTTTTCTTTAGGAAATGACACGTTTTGTATTATCCCCTGTGCCAAATCTGCCTCAGTGGGCAGAGTCAATGAATTATAAATAGGAAAGGAGATGAGCCTGCAGGTTTGGTGTTCATAATAGCCTAGGGAAAAAGGAAAGAGGACAAAGTGGGTGACTCTATTTGCCTAGCGGGGGGATTGGACTAGATGATCTTTCGAGGTCCCTTTCAATCCCTCATGTCCTGTGATTCTGTGATTCATACACACCAGCTACTGTTTTCTGTTCTTACGGCACCATCCAGTCCTAAGCAAAGGTGGCAAAACCCCCTCCTGTGCCCTGTGAAAGATTTCTGATTATTTTCTCTTAAGAGCTGCATATGTTTCATTTAATGACTGTCATATTGTCGCTTGGTCTCATAGTCTAGATACTTCATCTCCTTGACAACAGACAACATCCAGCACGGAGTACCCCACCGTCTCCAGATGCTGCAGGAATCTCACCGCCCTGGTGAGCAGGACCAGCCTGGAAGGAGGGGTGAGGACTGTGTTAGCAGGGTGCCTGCAAGGGCAGGGAAGGAGTGCATAGCTAGCCTGCTGTGCTCAGCCCCGGCCAAGCTGGAAAAGCCACAAACCACGACAAAATTAAATGTTCTGCATTTCAGAGATGAAAAACCTCAGTGCAATGGAATAATCAATGCAGGTGATTAAAGGCGAAGAGGACACATTAACAAAGGAAGATAAAGATTTAGCTTCCAGCCAGATTGCGTTTCAGACTTGACTATTGGTTCCAGAGCTGGCTGTAGACTTATTTGCCTTCCTGTATCTGTGTGTATGTAATATACACTTGTCTATTACCATCTCCTCCCCTGCTTTAATAATAGACTTCATTGCTTTCTGTCCCCACCTCAAGCCGCCTAAAGTCATTTCACAGGGAAAAGATGGTATTTGCTGCTGGCCTTTAGCAAATAAATTGCCTGACATCCTTAATCTGGGTAATAAGAGCTGCTGCATCAGCCTGCTCACGGTTCTGCACGTTGCACCTGCTTTCACACAAAGTATTGCTGACAGCTATTTCGCTTGCACCGGCCCCGGCAAACGGAGTGAGGATGTACTGTAAGATGGAAATGCCGCAGAAGTGCTGAGAGTTGGATTCCTTCTCTTTCATTACTCGTGCCGCGACACTCCGTTGATTATTTGCCTGTGAGATTTGCATTATGCATGACCCTTTGTAAATGCCATGCGTTATAGTACACAAATAATACACAGGTGCAGTGCTTTGCTCGACCTGCTTGTGTGCACACACACCCCTTTACATACGAAAGCACACGTTATGTACACCCACACATCCATGCGTGTCCGGACATCCACCGAGACGGTGTCGTCTGGACGATCGGGTAGTGAGGTGGATCGTGAAGTGGCTGCAGGATAGAAGCCAGAGAGCAGTGGTCAGTGGGACAGAGTCTTGTTGGAGGCCTGGATCTAGTGGAGTCCACCAAGGCTTGGTACTAGGACAAGTCCTATTCAATCATATTCGTTGATTACTTGGATGAGGGATTAGAAAGCACTGTCAGCAGGTTTGCTGATGCCAAGCTGGGAGGAGTAGCCGTGGGGTGCCATTCAGTGGGACCTGGACAGGTGGAAGAGTTGGGCGGGGAGACATTGAATGAACTACAACAGGGGCGGTGTAGGGTCTGGCATTTGGGCGAGAACAACCCCAGCGACCAGGATAGGGTGGGGACTGACCTGTTGGAGAGCAGTGTAGGAGAAAGGGAACTGAGGGTCTTGGTGGCCAGCAGGATGGCTAGGAGCCAGCAATGGCCCTTGTGGCCAAGAAGCCAAAGGCATCCTGAGGTGGATTCGTAGGGGGGCATTTAGTACATTGAGCACATCCTCGCCCTCTACTCTGCCCTGGTGAGACCACAGCTGGAATCTTGTGTCCAGTTCTGGGCCCCTCAGTTCCAGAAGGACACAGAGCTGCTGGAGAGAGCCCAGCGCAGAGCCACAGAGATGATGAAGGAAGTGGAGCATCTCCCTGATAAGGAAAGGCTGAGGGATCTGGGGCTCTTGAGCTTGAAAAAAAGGAGACTGAGGGGTGACCTCATTAATATCTATAAATATGTGAATGGTGGGTGTCAGGAGGATGGAGCCAGGCTCTGCTCAGTGGCATCTAATGATAGGACAAAGGGTAATGGCTGTGAGGTGGAACACAGGAGGATCCACATTGATGAGAGAAAGAACTTCATCCCAGTGAGGGTGACAGAGCACTGGAAGGGGCTGCCCAGGGAGGTTGAGGAGTCTCCTTCTCTGGAGACATTTAAAACCCGCCTGGCCATGTTCCTGTGTGACTTGACCTAGGTGATCCTGCTGTGGCAGGGGGACTGGTCTAGATGATCTTTCAAGTCCCTTCCAATCCCTAATGGTCTGTGACTTAGTGATTCTGCAAACACAGACACCATGGCTATGGTTCACACTGGTCACATCAATAGGCTTTGCCATCAAAGTCTCATATAAAGGGATATTCTGCAAGAGGACGTGCTGGATAGGCTGGGGTGTGTTGGGTTGGAGAAGGCCGCAGGGCAAGGATGAATATGCCAGTGGTGCGTGAAAGATGGGGAAATGGGAAGGGACTTTAATTCTTTCTCACAAGACTCAAAGCCTTAATGTAAACGTACTAGGCAGCAGGCTTAAAAGAAGCAGGGGAAACAAACCCCCTGACATTTCAGCACTTAGTTGCCCTTTGAGGTTGTTGGCAGAGGATGGTGTGTGTTGGTTGCTTTGTAAGGGGTCAGAAAGCAGCTAGAAAATTAAAGAAAGCAGAATTGTTCAAGGGCTGCTAAACACATGGATGTCACCTCAAGCCAGTGAAGTCCCTGAGCCAGGGGCAAGATTGCCCTGGGGCAGGTTTGTTTCATGACCGAGCTTTCTTAGCTCTTCCCAGATTTCAGCTCAGGCCACTGGATAGGGGCTGGTTGGGGCCAGCTGCCCAAGAGGGCTGTTTTCTGTTGTTGAAGCCTGCTGCACTGCTCTGACATTCCTCCCATGTGAATCATCCTGCACAGCTCTGCCTCCTGGCATTGGCCCTTGCAAGGGCAGAAGCTGAAGGGACCCAGCGCGCTCTGCCAGCTGGGCAGCAGGGAAGCTCCCCGCTGAGACTCAGAGTACCCCGCTTTGGGGGTGCCTTGTGTATCTACACTGCACCTGCAGGCAGGCTGCACACTGGTGAGCAAGCAGCTTCCAGACCGCAAGATCTCTGGAGTACACGACACACATTCATCACACATCTGTCACAGGGCTCCTAACTTGCTCTGGCCCTTCATTTCTCACATCAGGCGTAGGGCAGCCTTTGTTTTGCAGTGGAATATTTTGCTCCTTGTGACTACCACGAGCAAATTATCTCCCTGTTTCAGATGTTCTCATCTGGTGCCTCTCAAGGCCGGTTCCTTTTCATTGAGCTTCATGACGAATAGAAGTTTCATGAAAACATCCTGGCGTTGCTGCAGCTCCCCATTTCTGTAGCTCTGGGCTGAGAAACACCAAGGCTATGAGGAACGCTGAGCTTGGCTAAGCTCACAGGGACAGAAAAACACAAGGCTCCGTGGCTTTGTGCTTGGCCCTGCTGCCTGCTAACAGCAAGGAGGAGGGCTTTCATTTTAGAGGTGCAAATTAAACCACATGGGAATAAACCATGAGCGAAACCTAAACCAAACAAGCGCGACTCCCAACAGCTGAAGTGCAGAAAAGGAAAGGTAAGGCAGGCTGTGCTGCCTGGGAAGAGGCTCCCCACAGCCTTTGCTGTAGGAGTCCCTGAAGGCTGCCCTGGAGTTGGTCCCTGAAAATGCTTACAGGTTCCCAGCAACTGCGTTCATGCTGCGTCTTGGATTTTCTTCCTTACTCCCCCTCTTTCTCACAAAGCAAGTCCCTTGGGACACATAAGGGATCACAGAACCACAGAACATTAGGAATTGGAAGGGACCTTGAAAGATCATCCAGTCCAATCCCATGGCCAGAGCAGGATCACCTAGACAGCACAAGGAGAGGCACACTGCCGTGGCAAGCCCTTGGGGAGCCCTGTGAAGCAGAGGTGGACAAGAGAATCTCTGCACTTTATCTTTGTGTGAGCAGCAGCCAGGTTTGGCCAAAGGCTGCCAGAGGCCATAATTTCACAATGGCACTAGAAAAGTGAAGGTGCTGCATGGCACAGGCATTGCCTGAGGCTTGGCTGTCTCCTCCAGCTGCTGATTTTGTGTCTAGGCTGGCAGAGCACAGGGCAGCAGGTGCTGCTGGAAGGACTATGCAGTGCCCTAGCAGACAGAGGAGCCCAGGGGAGCACTGCTTGCTTTGCTTTGTGAGGGGAAGAAGTGAAAGTAAGCACAAAGCCAGATCAGCCTTACCAAGGCAACACACGCAAGGAGTGACAGGGGAGACGGGCTGGGGTCTGCCTGTGCATGGCCACACCATCCCTGTAGTCACAGAGTCACAGAACATTAAGGACTGGAAGGGACCTCGAAAGACCATCTAGTCCAATCCTCCTGCCACAGCACATCTTTGACTTGGGCCTCCTGGAACCTTCTGTGGGCTGGAGATGCTGAATGCATCGCTGGCTTACCCATGCTGGGTAAGTGGGCCACTCTCCTGCCCAAGGGCAATGGCCAAAGGGCAGGGGAATGGCACCAGATTTGTCCTTACCAGCTGCACCGAGCAGATGAGATGCCTGGGGGCTGCTGGCAGGACAGCTGTACTTGGGGCACTCTGAGAGATGCTGAGCTACAGCTTTCAAGAGAAGATAATCTGCATAATTTAGCACCAGGACTCCAACTTTAAAATCTAACAAAACCAAGTTTTCCTTCCGTTTCTGTTGGAGGTGAGCTCCAACAGAAGCTCCATGTGCACAATCCAGCTCAAATCTGTTAGAAATAGAAATGCAAATCTGTTGTCCCCAGGCTTCAATATCACCCAGGGCTGCGGCAGCATCCTGCAAGTGGGTGTCAACTATGCCAGGAGTGCCTGGAGCCAGAGCTGGAGAGCTGTCTGTATCTTGGGTCTCTTTACTTAATTTATTCTTAATGACAGCTGCTGTTGCTTGTTTATGTAAATCTCTCTGATTATTGTAGTTTTACTACAGCACCATCTGCTTTCATGGGGCTTTGTGGCCATAAATGCAGTTGTTCCCACAAGTGTGTGTGTTTATATTTAAAGAGGGTGCATGGGTCAAGTATCCTCACCCCTCCACAGGCAGCAGCTCCACTGGAGACTATAAAATACACCAAGAAACTCTGAGTTTGCAAGCAGTGCCCTGAAATGTTTCAAGACAGCAATTGTTAATAGGAATATCACAATATTCCATGAGTAATATGAATTCTGTTACACTCCTTGATCACAGGACACAGAACTGCTGGAGAGAGTCCAGAGCAGAGTCATGAAAATGATGAAGGGAGTGGAGCATCTTGATGAGGAAAGGCTGAGGGAGCTGGGGCTCTTGGGGTTGGGAAAAAGGAGACTGAGGGGTGACCCCATTAATGTTGATAAATACAGAAAGGACAGGTGTCAGGAGGATGGAGCCAGGTTCTTCTTGATGTCATTCAATGATAGGACAAGGAGCAGCGATTGTTAGCTGGGACGTACGAGATTCCACATCTATATGAGAAGGAACAGAGAGTGACAGAGCACTGGAAAGGGCTGCCCAGGGGGGTTGTGGAGTCTCCTTCTCTGGAGACATTGAAAACCCACCTGGATATGTTCCTGTGTGACTTGATCTAGGGAATCCTGCTGCATCAGAGGGATTGGACTGGATAATCCTTTGAGGTCCCTTCCAATCCCTAATCGTTTGTGATTCTGTGAAAACTACCTCCTATGGCATCAGTAGCCTGAT
Source organism: Phoeniculus purpureus (assembly GCA_028565055.1). Classification (NCBI taxonomy): domain Eukaryota; kingdom Metazoa; phylum Chordata; class Aves; order Bucerotiformes; family Phoeniculidae; genus Phoeniculus; species Phoeniculus purpureus. The sequence goes on from JAOXOE010007136.1 coordinate 11,377, forward strand.
GCTGGTAGTTTTCCTGCCATGGAAGTCTTCTAGTTTAATGCTTTTTAAAGTTACTGGCATGAAAGAAGGGATAGGTATTATTTGTCCCAGATTAGGACAGCTTTTTCTAAGGAACAATCTTGATCCAGCCAAGAAGGTTTATTCCTGAAACTGGCATTTTCACCTGGGCTACAGCAGCACTGGGTGACAGGTGGAAATACTGGGACTTAGAGCATCCCTAGACTTAGAGCACCCAGGACTTAGAGCAACCCTAGAAGAGGTGAGCAACACCAGCCCCAGTGAGATGAACCAGTTCAGGACTCTGGATATGAAGCACAAAAGAGTGAAGGAAAAAATGTGTTAAAACAACAGGGGTTTGTATATTCAACAGAAATAACATTTCAGAACTGCAGGGACATGTAGCACTAAATGGAGCCCAGTGTTCAAAGTGCTAATATATCTTGTCATGATTCTTCTAGGTTTGCTGTGTCCTCAAAGGACACTGTCAGAGAGCCAAAGCCTTTGTTTATAAACCAAAGGCATCGTCTAAATTTACCTTTTTTTTCATTCTTTCAAATAAAATGTCCATTGCTGTTTGCATCTCCCTTGCTGCTCTTGGAAAGAGAAAAAAGCAGGACTCTCTGATGCAGAGGAGCAGAATGCATCAGTGACAGCTGTGTGTCCTTGTCTGGGCTGAGCAGGACATGAAGCATGAGCCCACAGTCCTGGAAAAAATACTGCATCCTGAAAAGTGCTCAGACAAAAACACACCCCAGGTCGAAGGGGCAGCTCAGGACAGAGTTTGAATGCTTTCATCCCCTCCTGGGCTTTAGCAAGAGGCCTTGGTGTTTGGTAAAACTCTACGTTCTCAAAATACAGCTGATTGCTAGAGTAGTTCAGAGTTATTTTTAGGTGTTTGTGATTATTTTTTGTACTCAAAAACCCCACTGGTTTTGTTTTTGTACTCTGTGGGACAGCCATCAGCTGGAAAGCCTGGCTTTGGGTTTGCTTTGGATGGCTGATGCTTCCCAGACAGTTAGGGAGGGTTTGACCCCTGGTCCTCACTAGGGTGGTGGCATCAGGAACAGGGGTGCAAGGGATGTGTCACAGGGATGGGGCACAGGGTTTGGAGAGGGAGCCCCAGAGTGTCATATGGCAGGGATCTGTGTGGCAGTCCCACTGTCTGAGTCATGGTTTGGAATGGTGATCTGCTGCTTCCCAAAAGGACCAGGATGGAAATAGCCTGATCTGATTTTCTGGGGCTTTTACTGCAAATTAATAATGAATCACATTTGAGCAGGCTGCCAACCAAAGCTTATAGCATTGTCAGAGGAGGAAAACCCAGTGGGAGCAGGAGGCAGGAGAGCAGACTCCAGGTACCATCAGCTTGCAAGAAGACGACTTGAGGAAGAGCAGGGTCTGAATTGGCAGGAGATAAAAAGCACAATGGAAAATTGACCTAAGACACAGGCCCGTAGCTGTGATTTTTCCCTGTGTGTAGGTGCTGCAGGGCTGCAGGAGGTTGTCATCTCAGGCACAGTGCAAGTTCCATCTCTATATTTATCACATGGCAAGATAAGCCCTGTGCTGCTTGTGTGTTACGCCTTCTGCTTTGCAGTTACTACCTGCCAACGACAAGTGGGATGTTTGTTGTAAAGCAGAGCCAGTTTTAGAGCAGGAGAGGCATTGCCAGATGGCCTCACGGTTATCTCTGGAGAGACAGGCAGCCACACAGCAAACTCTTCCCTGACCTGCAGGGCAGGCATTGCGAAGTGAAGAGGACATTTCCCCTTTAAACTTTTCCATGAAGTGTTTCCAGGTGAATCGCAACAGCTAAAGCTGTTCCCAGCGCCAGCAGGACATGGCTGGAGAGGCTCAGCCCTGCGGGGAGCAGGCAGCTTGGGCCCCAGCTCCTGCGGCGGACATGCCATGTTGTGCTCTGCCTTACAGCGTCTGTTTTGTCTATGGGCTAATATTTTCCATTTGGTGAGTCCAAAAAAAATGCAGCCCATCTGGGCCAGAGCGTTCTCTGTGCCCTGATGCCAGGGTCTGCAAATACAGCCCGTCAGGCAAAGACCTGCATCCAGGGCTCTGTGCTCCACACCAGCTCAAGGGGCAGCTCCTATCACCAGTAACAGCCTTTTTGCCTCCTTACCCCCTTAGTGCCAGCTCCTGAGGGCAGGTGACTGCACTTTGGCCATCTGCAGGCCCATGGCTGAAAGCTGGGATGAAGCAATGCCCCAGCTGGCTACGGAGCAGCCAGACCTCTAAGCCTACAACTGAGAAAGCTGGCAGAGGATAGAGGTGCCATTGCTCTCATGTGTTGAAGTGCAAACCATCTTAGAATCATAGAATCATCGGGGATTGGAAGGGACCTCAAAAGATCATCCAGTCCAACCCCCCTGCTGGAGCAGGATCAACTAGATCAAGCTGCACAGGAACATATCCAGGCGGGTTTGAAACGTCTCCAAAGAATGAGACTTCACAAGCCCCCTGGGCAGCCTGTTCCAGTGCTCCATCACCCTCACTGTGAAGAAATTCCTTCTGATATTTTCTGACTGAGGTTGTGTGTTTCTCTTTAATACAGTTGGTGGAAAGGAATGGGAGGCTGGCTTTAGGCTCTTCTGCCTCCTCAGGGCATTTTCTGAAATCATAGAATCATCCAGGTTGGAAATGAACCTTGGGATCATCAAGTCCAAGCATCAACCCCATCCTACAAAGTTCACCTTTAAACCACATCCCCTGTGTTTTGCATGAGGGAAGGTTTTCTGACAGGTCCTCCCCCTCAACAGGGTAGAAGAAGATGGCTCCAGCTGCCAGGCAAAGCCAGCATAACAGTGATGGCCTTGCTGTATCTTGCAGCTGGGAAGCCAGCAAGCACAGGAGCATCTGCTCCTCCCCAAAATCTTACGAGGACATCCAAGCTCTGATTCTGCAAAGACTTTATGGATTCCTGATTACTGAAACACCCTGTCTAATCACACCTGGGAAATCAGCTCATCAAAGAAGCAAAAGCATGGCAAAACAGGGACAGAGGCAGAAAATAAGAAGCTGGGATCATTTCTGTCAGGACAGCTGTAGGAGCTATTTGCAAATTCATTAAGAAGGCTGGTGGTGTCTAACGCATTCTGTAATGATCTGGAAAAAGAGGAGAGCAGTGAGGTGGCAAATCTGCAGATGGCCCCCAATTGGTGTTTGGGATGAGACTGTGAAGAGCATTTCTATGGCAAGGACTCACTTAGGGTCCCTGGTCTGGAGTGGCAGGGGGTCCTGCTCATTTGGACTTGCTGGTAGCAAAAGTGCACAAGGCAGTGGATCTTCAACTGCTCCATCTTTCAGGTGTGTCCTGAAATAAAGCACGTGACAGCAAATTTTGGAGCAGCTGAAGAGCATGTACCCTGGAGTGGAGGGATATGGAGAAGGGTCAGCTGTGTGGGCAAACAGGGAGCTGGGAAGGAAGGGATGGAGAAGGTTTTCCTGAGGTACTGCCTCTCAACTAAGGTCTGGTCCAGGGAGGCTCTCATGTCTTTATCCCCTTAACACTACCCCCATAAGTCTACTTTTCATCAAAAGCAATGGAGGCTCCTGCTCTTTTCTAAAACTCAGTGAGGCTCTTGCCCAAGTCTGAAGTTCAGTGCACCACTGGGAATCAAAACAGGCAGTTTTCATAGAATCATAGAATCATTCAGGTTAGAAAAGACCCCTGGGATCAGCAAGTCCAACTATCAACCCTACTCTACAAGGTCATCCCTAAACCACACCCCCCAACACCACATCTAAGCGACTTTTAAACTCATCCAGGGATGGAGCCTCAACCACCACCCTGGGCAGCCCAGTCCAGGGCCTGACCACTCTCTTCAGGAAGAATTTCTTCCTGATGTCCAAGCTAAACCTCCCGTGTTGAAGTTTGAAGCCCTTCCATCTGCTTCTGTCATTGGTTACCTGTGAGAAGCAACCAGCACCAACATCTCTGCAGGGTCCTTTCAGATAGTGGTAGAGAGCGATGAGGTCTCCCCTAAGCCTCCTCTTCCTCAAACAAAATAGCCCAAACTCTCTCAGTCTCTCCTCATAAGATGGATTCTCCAGTCCCTTCCCCATCTTTGTTGCCCTCCTCTGCACTCGCTCCAGCACCTCGATGTCTCCTCTGTACTAAGGTGCCCAGAACTGGACCCAGTACTCAAGGTGCAGCCTCCCCAGTGCTGAGCACAGGGGGACAAAACTGGGCCAGAAGCACCTGCTTTCCCACATGTGCTCTATAGAACCAAGCAGTGGCAGAGGAGGTGTTGGACAGCACCCAGAGTGGGCTGCACCCCTCCACCTACACATTTGCAGCGGCCTCTGCAAGGGTCCTGTGCTCTGCCTGGGCTGTATGATGGCCCTATCCCTGACAGTGACTTGCTGCATGTCACACGTTGTCAAGCCCAAGGAATGTAAAAAATCATGTGGAAATACGTCCAATCAGAGCTTAGTCATCTCTGTTTCTATCTGTGTCTCTAACATCTATGTCTGTAACTAATATATTTGTATGGAGTGGGTGTGAGAAACAGTTGTGAAATATTGGACAGAGGAATCAAACACCATCTCACAACTTTGCTTTGCTTTTCCAAAGCCTGTGTCTATAAAGCTTTACACAGCAGTAGTTGTTTGCTAGCTGTTAGAACATTGCCAAGGTTGCAATAGAGTGGCACTGTGATCCTTTTAATAAGAGTCTTATTAAACTAAAATTAATCATAAGGTGATTGAGATTTACTGAGAACAGAATGGAGAGGAGACGAGAGGAGAGGAAATTCAATTTCTGCCAACAACAGATGTCAGAGCCTCTCTGGAACAGCCACAAATGCTGAGGAAAATTGCATCACAAGACATTTCCTCTTGGACCAGAAAACAATAGCGTGTGCTAAGCCTGTGCTGCATCCGGGCACAGGCTTCAGTGAGCTACACTGAATGGCAAGACACCAGCATCCCCACGTTTCCTGAAGATCTTTGTCAACCTGCCTCAAACTCAGGACCTGACTCAACACGATATGGAATTTACATTGACTGAACTCTGAGTTTTAATGGGCTTCAGTATGCGCTCAGCAGCACGTGAGCCTGATGGATCAGCCTGTGTAACGCAGCACTCTGTAAGCTGTGGAAAACACCGAGGCTAAGGTTTCGATGCACTTTCACCTCGCTTAAAGATGTTGTGGTGAGTGCGCTAAGATGCTGTGATGAATTAAACCTGAGAAAAGGCTGTGGTCAGTGTGTTAGATGGTATTTTCTTGTGCACAGGAGGAGCTGTCGAAGCTCAGGAAGATGAATCGTGCGTAGCTTCTAAAAGCATGCCTCACCCTCACAGTTTCGCATGTATAACAGTGTCATGGCAGCAGCAGTGAAGCGACAAATCTGAGTCCCAGGAGAACTCAGCAGGAATGAATAAATCTTCATAATGGACAGGTCATAGTAATAATAATAAATATGTGAAGAGTGTATTTCTCTCTCTATCCAGTTAAGAAAATGACTACCTGGGCGTCTTTCTCAGCAATTGGGACTCTTCTAAATTATTACCAAGTCAATCTCCTCTGTGACCTCTGCCAGCTTCAGCACCTCAACAAGCAAAAAGGTACCACTTGAAGGTAATGGCAAAGAGAACAGATGTTTCCTGTCCAAAGGTTTTCCCTTCCTTTCCCATAATTTCCACTGCCTTAAGCCATACTGCGTCTCCCAGTTATGCTGGCATGCCTCTTCCAGCAGGTTGCAGGGGCAAAGGCCAGGGTAGTCTTGCACCCTTGAGCCTGTGAAGGATGTAACTGCAGAAGTAAAAATGGGTTTATTGTGCTGAAGTGGATCCTGGTCCTTGGTGAAGCAGCAGCATGTTCTCTGTAAGTTGGCTAATGCCTTATCAATTGTCCTTGTGGCACCTATCGCTTGCATGCCAGGCAGGATGAAATGTGCCCAAGCTGCTCAGGAGTAGGGGTCTTCGAAGATCCTCATACTGCGGTGTGGAAGTAGCTCATACACAAAACAGTTGTTTTGTGAGCAAATGCGAGCAGGTTAAGCTGTCCTAAGTGAGACAAAACCTGGCTGACTCACAGAATCACAGAATAATCCTGATTGGAAAGGACCTCCTAGATCACCCAGTCCAACCAGACCCACGACAACAAAAACCCTAAACACCTGACTAATCCACAAACACAAACTAACCCCCTCCATGCCTGCCACTGCAGCAGGGCATGAAGCACTGTGGCTACGCCTTTCTTGAATACCTCCAGGAATGGTGACTCAACCATCTCCCTGGGAAGGCTGTTCCAGTGCCCAGCCACTCTTTCTGTAAAGAATTTCTTCCTAAGATCCAGTGCAAACCTCCCCTGCCTCAACTTCAGACCATTTCTCCTGGTTTGGTCATTAGTTACTAAGGAGAAGAGGCCAACAGCCACCTCTCCACAACCTCCTTTTGGGGAGTTGTAGAGGGCAATGAGGTCCTCCCTCAGCCACCTCTTCTCCAAACTAAACCTGCCCAGCTCCCTCAGCCTCTCCTCATACGACTGGTTCTCTAAACCACTCACGAGCTGGGTAGCTCTGCTCTGGACTCATTGAGCTGGAGTAATTAAGGCACATAGGATGCTGTGGCTAACATTATCATCAACTGCCTCTGACTCCACAGGTCAAATATGCATTCACAGAGGAGCACACAAAGGCACAAACGAAGCACAGTAGCTAAAAGCCCATCTCTGGACCAATAAAACCCGCCACACATCTCTCTGTACAAATATTGCAGTTCACAGGTAGAAAGCAGTGGAGCTGCAAGGATTACACACAGCCAAAACCCCTTACAAAGTAGGCAGCTACAGCCAAAACTCTGCTCATAGCACACAGTTGCTCAAGGTCCCTTTGGGATGGGCAGTGATCAAAGGAACAGCAGTAGCAGCCCAGTGACACACCTTGGGCCATGAGAGTTGACCAGATGTGGAATGGGGTCTGGCAGAAATTACAGCAGAAAGATAGTAACTGGCAACATGTAGGGGAGGGGAAGGGAGTCAGTGGGCTCAAGGAGCCAGAAAGGGGCATAGCAACCTCTGTGCCCACAGCAAACAGAGACAGCTGTCAGTGCCCATGCCAGGCTGTCTGGCTGCATGGCACAAGGGGTACCAGCAACCCTGCTGCCTAGACTCAGCCTATGGCAGAGGAGCAATGAAGGGCCACTGGACCCTCATCCTCAGCATGTGGGACCTGACCTCCATGGACCCAGGCCTGATCAGGTCCAGTCTGACCTACAGGAAAAGCTGTACAGCTGCTTACATCCTTCCTAAGGTAATGAGGGGCTGGGTGAGGCAGGAATATCCTCATTTCCCTTTCATTGTTCAAATAACCTTTGTCCTGGGTTGCACAACGCCTGCCTGCTGGGAGAGCTGGACAATATCCATCAGTCTGCCTTGGCTGTGCCGCAGGGAATATTTCTAAAAGCAGCCAGCTGACATAGGTGCTCGTATCATCTTGCAAGTAAACAGGACTCAGGCCCCTTTGAAAACCTTCAATCTGCATGAGCAAAGGCCTTTAAAGGTTTCTAAAGAGGCACATAACTCCTTGGGTATGGACAGTCCTATTTTAGACAAATAAAGCTACCACAGCAGAGGTACTCACATCATGCCAAAGATCAGTGTGGGGCAGATGTCTGCTCTGAAGGTTGGTTGTTCTATTCACTGTTCTGATCCCTCTTTGCTCCTCCTCTTCAGCCCCTGCAGAGAAAAGTGGTGACATGATTTATACCTGTATTTCCAGGTATTTTCATAGTTCCAGCCAGTTACCTCATTGCTGCTACCTGCTCTGACAGCTGTTGTGCTGAGGGCTCCCTGAACAAAGGTTCAGGACAAATGAATCCCTGTCTATACTCTCTAGAAAGGTTTAAAGAGAATCACCTCATTCTTCTTTTATTTCCTTGTCTTGTTATTTTAATCTTTTCCCTTGTGCAGACAGCAGCATTAAGCCCACTAAAGCATGAATGAACATCAACAAGACAGGGCAAAGATGGAATATGCAGCAATTCTGTCTAAAGTGATCATGATTCAGAGATTCACAGAACATTAGGGATTGGAAGAGACCTTGAAAGATCATCTACTCCAATCACCCCACCACAGCAGGATCCCCTAGGTCCAGTCATACAGGAACATGTCCAGGCGGGTTTTAATGTCTCCAGAGATGGAGACTCCACAACCCGCCCGGGCAGCCCCTGCCAGTGCTCTGTCACCCTCACTGGGAAGAAGTTCCTTCTCATATTGATGTGGAACCTCCTATGTTCCAGCTGAAACCTGTTGCCCCTTGTCCTATCATTGGATGGCACTGACCAGAGCCTGATTCCATTCTCCTGACACCCACCCTTCGCATATTTATCACCATGAATGAGGTCACCTCTCAGTCTTCTTTTCTCCAAGCTCGAGAGACCCAGCTCCCTCAGCCTTTCCCCGTAAGGGAGGTGCTCTACTTCCCTGCCTCACACCAGCCCCCTTATTTCCCCAAAACAGGAGAACAACATGCAGGAGTTATAGGACCTGTTCTCCTTACAAGGCTGTCCAGGTAGTACCTGGCTCTGGAGGCTTTGTGGCCTTGTAAAGGAGGCACAGGTACGGCAAGGCGCAGATCAGAAAGCAGTTTCCCGTGGCACTGAGCGCAAAGAAACCCTGTCAGCATACCCATGAGAAACAGCCAGGTTTGAAATGAAGTTGTAGTGGAAAGCTGGTGGGTAACACAGTGTTTGAAAAACATGAGCGATGGGCTTTTCACAGCGAAGAACTGGCTCGCAGCACAGCAAACATCGCCAGCGTTTCTCAAGGTACAAAAAACATTTTCCATGGAAAATTCTGATGACCAAAACAGACCTTTCTGACAGAGAAGCATAAATAGAAGTGGATTCTGTTTGTTTCTTCACAGGCTGCTGTACCCTTGCCAGGCGCAGGGTCAGGGTAGCTTCCAGGAGAGCTCTGCAAGGGCTCATCAGCCCAAAGCTCGGCACAGCCGCCTCCTGTGGGCCACTGTGCAACACAAGGGGCAGAGGCAGCAGTACAGCGTGTCCCAGTGTGCAGCAGGCAGGGACACAAGTGCCATGTGCATGCAGGGTTTGAGGTTGAGATGGGAAGAGGGGGCTGGACAGCCACTCGTGGCTAGTTAGCAGAAACAGTAATGACTACCAGGAGGGGAAAACGTAGTAGCTGTGAACCACAGCACCAAAGCTTGCCAGTGGCTGGGTTAAGAGCTGCCAGAGGAGGGATGGCCAGCCAAGGGGGTCACAGAACCACAGAACATTAGGGATTGGAAGGGACCTTGAAAAATCATCCAGTCCAATCCCCCTGCCACAGCAGGATCCCCTAGATCAAGATGCACAGGAACATGGCCAGGTGAGTTTTAAACGTCCCAGAGTTTTATGAACAAAAATATACAAATTTTTGGTCATTCTAGTGGGACACAATTTTATGTTATAATTTTATGTTATAACTGGCTGCCCAGGGGGGTTGTGGAATCTCCCTCGCTGGAGACGTTTCAAACCTGCCCGGAAGTGTTCCTGTGCGACCGGGATCCTGCTGTAGCAGGGGGATTGGACTGGATGATCTTTCAAGGTCCCTTCCAATCCCTGATGCTCAGTCATTCTGTGAAATCCAAAGTTTATCTGAGACTGTTCCCAACACTAATTGCATTTCTGAGTTGCTGCATTTTCCCCCCTCAGATTCATTTAAAATTTGCTCAGGGCTTTTTCTCCCTACTGGGAATCATAACGTGTGTGATAGAGCTGCCAGGATTTATATACATATTACAAAAATCAGGAGAATTCTTGAATTTAACAAGTGAAACAAGTACATTTGGAAAGCATGAGAACGGCTCTTAAGAGACAATACACTCGTACATTTATGTTAATCAGCCAATTTGCTCTTCCTTTCCTTAATGGTGAAAGGTGCTTTTAATGCACCAATTTCAGCTCCATGAATGATGGATTGAACATTAGGATATAAATTAATGTCAGGTTTCCCTTGGAGATTGGGGCTGTGTGCCTGTACACATGTACATCCCTATCGTACAAAGCAAGGGACTGATTGTGCAGCTAAGTTTGCGCAGGACACAATTTTAAAGGCAGTTTCAAGAAGCATTTGTCATTTTTAGCGATTTCTTCTACTTTAGCTACTAGAGGCGTTTAAAACCCACCTGGACATGTTCCTGTGTGACTTGGTCTAGGTGATCCTGCTCTGGCAGGGAGATTGGACTAAATGATCTTTTGAGGTCCCCTCCAATCCCTAATGCTCTGTGATTCTGTGATTTCTCTGGTGAAATTCCTGTTATGTCTCTTTGTGACTGGATCTGCGAGACCCTTGCTGTGGTGGGGGTATTGGACTGGATGATCTTTTGAGGTCCCTTCCAATCCCTAATGTTCTGTGATTCTGTGACACTCTGCCATCTGCCATAAAGAAGGCTCTGAATTAGTGTTTATCCTATATGGTTGGGCCACAGAAACACATGGCCACACTTTGACAGCGTCCCACAGCTGTCTCACACCTTTGTGGTGCTCTGGTGAGGCTGGTAAAACACAGAAGGGAGCACTTTAAATCTTGGTGACTTCAGAGGTGAGTTAGAGGTGGCTTGAGCAAGCCCCAGGTCAGTGCTGAGGTCAAATCACAGCATCACAGAATCACAGAACAATAGGGGTTGGAACGCACCTTGAAAAATCATCTAATCCAATCCCCCTGCAATAAGAGCATCACCAGCCTTTTGAAGATCGACTAGTTTCTCTTGATTTCTGTATCCATACCAATGTTATTAGTAGCAGATTGTGCTTATACAACTTCCACAATACGTCTACTGTCTTCCACAGCTGGGAAGATGTCTGCTGGGTTTTCTACTTAGCTGTAAGCAGAGCAAACACACTCATTATTTTAACAGGACTTGGTTTCTGGTTGGGGAAAAGAAAACCAAAACCAACCCTTTTTCTTTTTTCTGGAGTCTCTGCACGGAAGTTCAAGGACTGGAGGCTGTCCTGATATCAAGCTCCAGACCGCTGAGGCCCCAAAGGAAGTTGAGACAAGAAAGGAGTTTGCCCTGGTTGATGAGGACTGGGTTAGGGATAAGTTGAGCAAACTGGATGGACATAAATCCATGGGCCCTGATGGGATGCACCGTGCATGCTAACAGACATGGCAGAAGTCATTGCTAGGGCACTCTCCATTACCTTTGCAAAGTTGTAGGATCAGGGGAGGTGCCTAGGGACTGGAGGATAGCAAATGTCACTCCAATCTTCAACAAGGGTGAAAAGGAGGACCCGAGTAACTATAGATGGGTCAGCCTCGCCTCCAGCCCAGGCAAGGTGATGGAACAACTTGTCTTTGATGCTGTCTCTAGGCACAGCAAGGACAAGAGGGCTATTAGGGGCAGTCAGCATGGCTTCACCAAAGGGAAGTCATGCTTGATCAACCTGACAGCTTTTAATGAGGGCATAACCAGGTGGATAGATGATGACAGTGGATGTTGTCTGTCTTGACTTCAGTAAAGCATTTGACATGGTCTCCCACAGCACATCAATATGAGAAGGAACTTCTTCCAAGTGAGGGTGACAGAGCCATGGAAGGGGCTGCACAGGGGGGTTGTGGAGTGTCCTTCTTTGGAGACATTTCAAACCCACCTGGCCATGTTCCTGTGTGACGGGATCTAGGGGATCCTGCTGTGGTGGGGGGGACTGGACTGGATGATCTTCTGAGTTCCCTTCCAATCCCTAATGTTCTGTGACTATGGACTTGTTCCTGCATCTAGATGTTTGTCATTTATCTCACCAAGACTTGTGAGAATCACAGAATCACAGAGCCTTATGGATTGGAAGGGACCTCAAAAGATCATCCAGTCCAATCCCCCTGCCAGAGTAGAATCCCCTAGACCAAGTCACATAGGAGAAGCTGAGCACTCTGAGCTTTCAGGAAAAGTAGTGATTATCTCCCACCA
>JAOXOE010007287.1:0-24848 GCA_028565055.1 Phoeniculus purpureus
CTGAGTGTCTCCTAAGCAGCTGCAGATGAGAGGGAGGAAATGGGGACTGGAATCCCCCCAAAAGCCGTGTTTGGTTTGTGCGATGCTGGGGCTGAGCCCCCCACCCCGCACCGTCCCAGCTTGCTGTGGTTTTTCTCCAGTGTCCGAGGATGCCAGGTGGGCAGGTGTCCCTGGCACTGCCATCGCTGCTTGCCCTGGAAGTGAGTGATGTGACCCCGGGGAGGGAAAGCGAGAAAAACTGTCTCTGGTTCCTATCAGTCCCCGCTGGGAAACAGCAGCTGGGGACCAGTGGGGGCACGCAGTGACATGTGCCAGAAGGGACACAGCCAGGGCCCCTTGTCCCTGCCTGCTGCCCGCCTGCACTCTGCCCTCCATGGCAGACACTGGCTGGGCTCTGCTGAAACATCACCCCTCACTTCCCCACTACAGTGTAGTGACCTGACAGGTGCTGGAAGACACCAGACCACCTCCCCCAGTCTCATTGCTGCCATGGGCAGTGTGTCTTCTCCTGCCTGTGGGTGTCTTCAGTCCCTCTCCCCTCTGTAACTCCATGGGTGCTGCTGCAATCAGAGAGTCTCTGCTGGAGCCAGAGTGGCCCAGTGCTTCCCTCCTGGGGCTGGTGTGGAGTCCTGGTGCTGTGAGGGCAAGGACAGAGCTGCAGGTGAGAGCAGGGCGAAAAACCAAACATGGGATGAAAATACTCCCGAGGAGACCTGGCTCTGCAGCTCCTTCCCATCCTGGCCATGGTCCATCTCCTGCACTCAGCACAGTTCAAGCACCCTGCCAGCCTGCTAAATCCTGTCCAGATCTGGCCTATGGGGCTGGTGCTGGGTGGGGAAATAATCACTGCAGGTGGGAGTCCATCCCAGGAGAGACACTTTAGAGGAAAGTCCCCTTCTTGAGCCACCTTCCCGCTGACAGAGTGATTTAGCTGGAGAAGTGTTGGTAAGAAGGAACCAGGAAATATTTGGCTGTAGTGGTTTGTTCCATTTGCAGCACCAGCAACAGACCAGCACGGGAGATGGCAAGGTGCTGGGTGAGAGACCCAAAAAAGGGTCACCAAGGGCTGTCACTGGGTGAGATAAGTCAGGAGTCCTGGCACAGCACGAGAGGCATCCTCCAGAGCTGGGATTGCAGGTGACATTAGGGAGAGCCGTGATGTGCTAGGGAAGGTCCCCTCACCCCAACAGGTCCCAGCACTTGGTGCAGCAGCAGTGCAATGATTTCTCTCACATTAGAACCACAGATGCCATTCCTGGGTAATCCACAAGATTAATTGAGGTCTGGGCTGAGAGTAGCCTCCAAACAGACCCTCTGCTCTGACCTGGCTCCAGCTCGACCCAGAGTCAAAACACCAGAGATGCTGCTGGGTGGGGCACAGGCATCCATTGCATCAGCATCCACATCTCCCTGTCATACCCCAGCAAACCTTTCCCAGAAAGGGTCTTCCCCAGCCCAGCACCCCCCATCTCCTTGGAAAAAAATAAAAATCAAGCCAAATCAAAGCTCTGTGCTGGGTGTCCCCTATGATACAGATGAAAGCAGCTCCATCTGGGCTAGGTGACATGGACTGGGCAGCGCTGTCACACATCCCAGTATAAAAGCGCATCTGATGCCAACCTCAGCCCAGCCCTGAGGGCTGCAGCACCACTCCCTGCCTCAGTTTCCTCTTTCCTCCACCTGAGCCCTTTTCTTCTTGAGTGCAGGGGCCACACAGCCCCAAAGGGTCCGGACTTCAGGTTCAGCCTGAATGCATTCTCACTAGTGTGATGGGTTTCACCTGGCTTCCCAGGAAGCCTCTCACTCCTCCTCTCACTCCATGCCTGAATTCAGTCAAATCTGAGCAAGGGTGAGAAGTCTTTGAGATAATTCAGGTCCCTGGTAAGCTCCTGGGGAGGGACAGATGCTGCAGCTCTTGCTTCTGCCAGGGACAGATTGCTCAAGTATTAGACAGCAGTGAATCCTCACATGTGAGCAGCGAGATGTCAACACTGTGCAGGTTGGCCACACCAGCAGAAACTGCCTTTACTGGGGACCCCCCTATTTGGGTCTCCCTGTCCCCGTGGTCACCAATTCATGTGAAACTGAACTGTCATCTCTCTGAAGAGTGGAGCAGCGCTCAGGGTGGTGTGCTCTGGCAGCAGTCATTGTGCCCTCAGACCTGCCACTCGTGTCCCCAGAGAACTCACCCTTGTGCAAGCTCCATGGTGGGTGGTATCAAAAAGCCCAAGAACACCCCATCATCCTGGCTGTCCACTGTCCCTGCAAGTCCTCATCACCCCACTGAGCCTTGTGCTCTCTTGTCTCCCTGCAGACCGCAAGTTCCTCATCGCCAATGCACAGATGGAGAACTGTGCCATCATCTACTGCAACGATGGCTTCTGCGAGATGTTTGGCTACTCCCGCATGGAAGTGATGCAGCAACCCTGCACCTGTGACTTCCTCACTGGCCCTGACACCACCAAGAGCTCCATTGCGCAGCTCACCCAGGCCCTGCTCAGCTCCGAGGAGTGCAAGCTTGAGATCCTCTATTATCGCAAAGACAGTAAGAGTTGCTGTTTGGGATGATGCAGTGGTGGGAGATGGCACCCACCCAGGTGGGATGTTGGAAGCTAGTGGTGGGAGGCAAAAGGGGTGTGATGCTAGCAGGGCACTGGGGTTGCACATGAACCCAGGGCTTTGCCAAGGGCAAGTCCACGGTGGTTCCTGTCAGATGGGGCCATCTCTGCTGTGATGGGGAACTTGGGGTCTTGAGACCTCAAGAGATGGAAGCTGTTGCCAGATTATTTGGGAATCAGGTTGTTTGGAAGCCCTTGGTCGGGGCTTGGAGCTCCTGGGGCAAGCAAGGGATCCTTGAGTAATGAATGAGGATCCCATGGGAAGCCCCTGGAGGAGCTGGGCTGGGACACGGGTGTCCCAGTCTGTTGAGGACTCATCATTTATGCTGAGGGCCAGAGCAGGCGATAGCCTCGGAGCTGCCTTTCCAGCTAGCAGGATGCGGCTGTGCGTGCACAGATGGAATTATGTTAAGATGAAAATGAAGCTTTGATGGAAAATACTAGTGATTAGTTCTAATTCTGCAGGAAGTTAAATAAATATTTCGTGCTTGATGCTGCAGACCAGCAGCAGCCAGGGCTCCCTGGCCAGGGGTGGGGGGAACACAGATCCGGGGCTCACTTGGGCTTGTATTCATGGGGGCATGGCCTGAGCCAGTGGCTGTACCCTCCACCCTGGCAAGCAGAATGGAGGAAAACAACTGGACACTAAGGGAAAAACACAGGAGCCCTGGCTCCCAGCATGGCACCCTATCTCCAGGGCTGGGACCCGGGTGTCCTGGCCTCCCTCCCAGACCCTATCTCCTGGGCTGGCATCCAGGTGCCAGCGTATTGGCCTGGGATTTATCTGCTGGCAATACCCCTACGTGTTAACCCGCACACTTCACTTGGTGGCCACAACTCCACTATCATTTTCCATCCTGTCGTCGCCAAGGAACCCAGTCAAGGCTCTTCCCCACGTAGCCAGCCGTGGGTGCAGTGGAGCTGAAGAGCAGTGCCAGGGTTGGGCTGTGAGACCCGCCTGGGCTGCTGTGGCTGGCAGGGGTCTGGCTCGAAGCCAGCACAGCAGGAGGCACAAGGAGGAGCAAGGAGATGCTGTCTCACTGCTCCCATCACAACGCCAACACGTGGCTGTGGCCAGGACAGGGTGTGAAGCCCCATTCCCCTCCCTTGGCATAGTTTCCCCATGCCTATCCCCAGGGACCGCTCAGCTGCAACCCCAATCCAACACCCTCCTCCCCGCTTTGAAGTGTTCCCGCTGCGCTTGCGGGATGCTCATGTTCTCCTCGGAGCCCTGCTCTTTCTCTAGGCCACAGGAAACTCTCAGCACAGCTCTGAGCTGCTTTCTTCTCTTTTTTATCGAAAAAAAAAAGAGGGAAAATAAAAAGCCCCGAAGCAAACCCTTCATGTCTATTTTTAAAACCCAGCCCCACCAGCAATACTCTTTGCAATTGTCTCCCCCCAGCACTCAGCCTGCAACTGCTCAGCCCATTATAAATGGGTCTTATCGGCAAAGAAAAGGCCTTTGCATTATAGGGAGCTGCTGCTTAATTAGCCGGTGGAGGCTCCGAACCCGCCTGTCCTCCTTTTCATAGCGGCAGCACCAATCTCCAGCCTTGACCTGCTGTTTATTACTGCAGTACTCCTGGCTCTGCAGCTCGCGGGGTTGTTTCCTCATCTTTCTGGTTGCCAGAGGCAATATTGTACCTCAGATCTGCCTGTCACAGCCCCCCAGAGCAGGGGGTTGGATGGATGGATGGATGGATGGATGGATGGATGGATGGATGGATGGATGGAGGTAGCTGGGAAGGGGACACCCTTCCCATGTGCAGGCAGGATGCTCCATGCTGGGTGATGCATGTCCTCACTGCTCAGTCCTCACTTGGACGTGTACGCTGTCATTAGCTAATTATTAAAGGAGCTGCGGGGGCTGACAGCAAGCCCAGTGCCAGGCAACAGAGCCAAGAGCCAGGTCCAGCTGGGGGAAGACAGACCAGCAATGGCACTTGACCTTCCTTCCATGGCAGCCGCAAAAAGGTCTCAGGAAGAGGAAGGAGCCCGGCTGCGACATGTGTGGGCTCTAATCCCCTGCTCGAAGTCAGGAGATCAGTGAGAAGTTTATTTCCTTACAAGATACTGCTGCACAGCTGGGGCTGCCCCAGGCAGAGGGGTCATCACAGGATCAGCTCTTGCCAGGGTGAGGAGCAGTCACCAGCCCGGTGAAGATGATTCCAGCAGTGGCCAGGGCTGAGCCAAGCCTGCTCTGGCATCCCTTTTGGGCTGCTGCAGCTGAGCTGCATCCAGGGTTGGGACTTTTCCCCCTACCTAGGGGTGCTTTCCAGTGAAGCCACTGATCAGAGGCCCCAGGTTCCCAGAGTGGGGCTGGTGGCCACAGGTGATGGGCACTACAGAGCTGACATGGCCCAAGCAGCGGCAGCTGGCAGCACCCGCTGCCACTTAATCTGCGTGAATGTGATGCTTATGGATATGAAAAGGGAGATGCCAAGACAGACAGAGCAGCTGGTGGGGCAGCGGCTGCCTCCAGCATGCCTATCCCTGTCCCCTCTGGTCCTATCCAGTAGGAGCAGTTTGAGCTTGTCCCCTGGGGCCAGGGATTAGAGACCAGATCAGCCCAGCAAACTCGTTACACTGGTGTTTTAACCTGGGATTTTTTTTGGGGGGCAGCCAGTGGCCCCCACAGTGGCCCCATGCAGCTCCCTGTGGGGTGTCTGAGCAGGCAGCTGTTGGTTGAGGGGTGTCAAAGTGTATATGGCGACTCACCCCACCCTGTCCCCATGCCAAGACATGTCTGTGGCACAGCAGGCACCTCTGCAGCAGCTGCTGCCAGCAAGCCTGGCTCAGGCCAAGATCTCTCCATACAACATCATAAACAGCAGCATGTAATGCGCCCAGTGGGCTCACCGGAAGCAGGAGGGCAAATCCCACTAACAGCTGCCAGATCCTGGCACCTTCAGGGATGGGGGATGGGGCCAGCAGCCCCAGGGACCTGCTGTTGCTGCACTGTAGGGTGGACAAGGCTGGATGGAGGGGACCTCCCAGGTGCTGGAGGAGCATCACCAAAACCCAGCTCCAACCTGAGGTCTTTACTTGTACGAAAACGTGGGGTTTAAGCCAAACTGGGGCCATTGGCTTTGTGTTTTTTTTAAGGCTTGGGGTCAGCAAAACTGTACTATGACCTCGGGAAAGGGACAGACACCATGGTCTGACTCCAGATGGGGACTTACAAACATCTCTCACATCAACAAACACTCCGGTCCCAGAGATCTTGTGCTGAGGAGCCAATTCCACTGTCCTCAGCACGGCTGCACCACAGCTCTGGCCACACCTGTTGCTCGAGCTGTGCCCTGGGGATGGCACAATTAGGGCACAAAGCTGGACTAGACACTCAGTCTGAACAGCGGGACAGGCCCATAGCACCCCCAGGAATGCTCTCCAGAAGGCTGTTCCTTGAAACCCCTGCCCCAGCAGAGCCCCTGATTCCCATCCAAACTCTTTATCCCCATCCTCTCTTCCCCAGTGGAAGGTGCCCCCATGTGCCATGGGGACAGGGCCCTGGGAAATGCGGTAAGTGCTGCAGCTTTGGCCGCACAGCCCCACACTGAGCTGGACAAACTCCTGCACTTAGCTGGGAGGTAGCAGGGCAAGGACCTGGATGTGGCCACTTGCTGCACTTGCAGAGGCACTTAAGCTGCATTTTGCCAAGCCCTCGTATTGATCCAGAATCCTTCTGGCTCCTGCAGATTGAGCATCCTCTCACCTGATCCCCAAAACACCCCACCAGACTTGGAGATGTCCTTTCCATGGCTGCACTGGTGGTGGGAGCCCTCAGCCACAAATGCTCCTGGTTTTCCCCCTCAACCGCTGCTCCCAAGCAGTGAGCTCCTTGCTAAGTGCAGAAATCCCAGCTACTCATCACCACACAGAAGGAACCTTCTTCCCACCATCATTACTTAATAAGGTCATTTTAGTGGTTCAGGGAAATTTTTGCTGGTCTGATGTCAGTGGGTTTCAGCCTCCTGAGGCCCCGTTTGGGTGCAGGAAGAGGGGCTGATGCAGACCCCACTGATGCGCATCTCCTCTCCATGCAGGGGGATACAGGCGTGGGTATGTGGGCTCCCCAGCAACCACTGCTCACCTCAGACCCCAAGGGAGACCCATGTCCCACCAGCTCAGCTCCCACCTCCATCATCTGCCATCCCACCTCCAGGATTTTCTTTAGGGCCTCCCAGGAATCTGGGCTTCCCTTTGAAGTCTCTACCACACCCTGACGCTGATGTATCCCAGAGCAGAGCACAGCTCTGCCCTCCCAAGCATCTCCCCAGACACGCCAGCCAGCCCCAGAGCACAACTCCATTCCCACCGCAGCGCTGTCCACTCTGTGCCCTTCCCAGCCCCTCTCCTCTGCTCTGTTATATAATACCACTATAGATTTAGCCACTCTGCCATGAGACCCTGCAGATTAAACCTCCTGTCTGGGGGGAGGGAAGGACTCGGGAAGAGCTCCGAGGGCAGATTAATCGCCTGCTTTTGTAATATTCATAACAATACTGTTTGTGTCCAGCTCCCCGAACCCCCCGTGTCCTGTTGATTAGTTTAATACCAGTGATACCAGTGATGCATTAATGACCAGTGGCCATGGAGGATAAGAGGGATGGGGAGGGAGGGAGGGCCCCTGACGATGACATTTTTAATGTTATTAAGTGCTTGCTTTAGCAAGGTCAGAAGACAAGACAGGTCAGAAAGCACAAACCTCCCAGCACTCGGCTTGAGGAAGGTGCTGGGAAGGTCAAACTCAGCATAGGGTTTTGGGGAACGAGCTGGATCTTCAGGAATGACCTTACACAAACGCATTGCATTGGGTGTGAGACCCCTGCACCACAGCAGCCACATCACATCCCCCCTGCTGAGCCCCTTCTGCAGCCTCTGGGCTGGGTTTCACCCCACAGCACAGCCAGGCAGGTTGCAAATGCCCCCGGGGCTCCCCCAAGAGACAGTTTGGTGGCTGGATAAAGTTAGATGGGTGGAGACAGATTAGCTGAACAGCTGACAGGAAGAAATAAGCAGCTGGATGGGGAGAGTTGATCAGGGAATGAAAATGAGAGTGTGGGGCTGGGGTCTGTCCCGTTGCTGGCTCAGCCCATTGGTGCCACAGCAGCTCTGGGGTGCCCGGTTGTTGAGGGAAGAATGAAGAGGTCCAGCATTCAGCAGAGCCCACGCTGGCTTGCTGCAGGGAAACCGTGTCGGGGCTGGGGCTGCCGAAGGGTCTCCCAGCTGCAGCCTCTTTACAGAGCTGGGAGAACCCCAAATCACAGCTGTCCAGAGACCCCAAATCCTGGGGTACTGCCCTGTCTTAGACCAGGCTTAAGGGATCCCTCTGCTCCCACTCCTGACCCTGCTGCTCCATCATCCCCTTGACACCATCTGTGCTATTAGACGCAGCTCTGAGCCAGGCACCAAGCTCCTGGCATACAGGGCTGTGCCTGGCAGGGCCATTTTTGGGGTGATTCCCTTTGCTTTGGAGGATCCCACACACAACTAACTTTAGGTCAGCCCTGAATTGGTCAGCCAGTTGGACTAGATGATAGATGCAGGTCCCTTCCCACAGAAATCATTCTGCTTAATTGGAAAAGGGATCAGTGAGGGCTCATGGCAGCCTCAGCCAGGGCCGCTGGGCTCAGGACTTCCCAGATTTGGGGGATCAAACTAGGCAACAGCTGCCTCCTGGCCCCAGACACCTCCCAGCTGTTCCATATATCCCTCCAACTGGATGTAACTGGACCCAGTTTTCAGCTGTTTAGCATCTGCCATGGTGTTAACCCTTTCCATGCCAGGTAGAGCCTGCCAGCATCTAGCCCCCATGAGGACAGCTCAAGTCCATCATCCTATTCCATCACCACTGAGGAGTTTACGAAGGAAAAGTGAAGCAGTGAAAGGGATACAGCAGGGCAAAGCATGTGAGCCAGGATCAAGCCATCTGGATCAGGATTCCCCATCAAGCGGGAAGCACAGACCTGATGGCTGACCACACCAACACAGTCATCTAGGCTGTGCAGTTGATGTTTCCAAATAACCTATGGGGAAAAAAAACCCTCTCATTTTATAGCATAACACGGGAGGAAGCACCTGGTGTTGTTGGTCATTGCACATGCAGGCAAGCGGGCATAGACCTGCACCCCCCAGTGCACACCAGCACTGGCAGAGCTGCAGCATCCCAGGGAGGGCACACTGCATCATCCTGCCAGGCGCATGCCACCAGAGCACCACACGGGACACCTCACTCACTGGGCACCACCCAGACTACACCTCTCACCTTTGGGATTCCTAAAATGCTGAAAAAGGGAGGCAAAAGGACTCCTCCCTTTCTACTGTGGGTAGTGTGCCTGTGCGTCCCTTCCAAACAGCTTTATCTGCTGCAAATCCCCCTCCACCCGCGGTCTCCTCCCTCGCTCACACATCTAAGTGGATTTCCTCTCCCTGCGGTGAACAACGATGAAATAAAGAAAGAAAGAATCCCGGCTGCTGGGCCCTTTAAGTGGATTTCCCCCTATCCATTTCTTTCCCATTCTTGTGCCTCTGTGTGTGTGTGTGTGTGTGTGTGCACATCCCTGACGTCACTGCTGATTTTGAAGTTGCCCGATGCCGGCCATCTGCTCCTGATTACAGGAGGCCCTGAGCTCCTTAAAAAGCTGACAACTCCCTCCCAGCTAGAGCTTGCCCGTGGTGGGAGCACGAGAGCCCTGGATGGGGTCAGCAGCACATCCCTGCCCGATCCGCTAATCCCAGAGCACGGGGGAAAGGCAAGATCAGGGATCCACATCAGCAGAATCTGCCCTGTCAGGAGGTGCTTTGCTCTGTGCTGGCCAGGCAGAGATACCTGGTTGCTCCATCTTTTCTAGGAGGTTTGGGGTAGGACCTTGGAGGTATTCAGGGGGTTTTGTCAGAGAGGCTGTGGCTCAGGGGCTTCCACTCCTACTGGTCACAAAGCAACAGGAGACAGTGATTGTACCTTTTGGCAGGATCTTTGAAGGATTCAGGAGGAAGAAAGCTGCCAAGGGATGTGGGAACACTCCCTTTATCTTCCCCTTGCTGCTTCGAGCAAAAGCTGCAGGTACTTTGGGGTGTCTGTGATTACTGTCTGGTGCCTGGCTGCCAGCACAAGCAGACCCACAGGGTCGAGCTGGCATCCAACAGACAAATCCATATGATCGTGTTGGGGTCATCCCTGCAGCCCCCCTTGTGCCCAGGACACAACTTTGAGGACCCCTCCTATGCCTCAGTTTCCCCAGAGCAGGGGTGAGATGAGGCTGTTCCAAACCAGCCCATGTCAGTGCCTTTAGGGGGTGTCTCTGGGGATCCCACCGCATTCTGCTGCTCGGGGTCAGGATGAGGCGTGCTGTGGGCTCCACCCCATTGTCCACATCCAGGACGTGACAGGGCTGAAGCCAGTCCTCAGACACCACCTGGTGATTGCAGGGCATTTCAGCACGGCGTGATCACAAGCAGCGTGCTTAATGAGGTTAAACCACTACCTGGGACTTTCTGAGTTCTTAATTACCTGTTCTTTAATTGCTGCTCTCAGGTGTGTTGATAGAAATGACTGTCTGGGACAAAAACTATCCGTGTGGTCTGTGTGAGCTGGGATGCTGCAGAGATACCAGTGCTCAGATCAACTTCCAGATCTTCTGTGCCCCATCAGCAGGGACTGCAGCCACCAAAGTGCTCAAAACTGCCCAGTTCTGTCAAACGTGGTTTGTGCTGGGCTGTGGGTGGGTGGGCAGAGCCCCAGGTGCGACCCGTCCTGAAACTCTCTCTGCTCTTCAGCCTCCTGTTTCCGCTGCCTAGTGGATGTGGTGCCAGTGAAGAATGAGGAGGGTGTCGTCATCATGTTCATCCTCAACTTCGAGGACCTGGCCCAAGTCATCGCCAAGAGCGGCAGCCGGAACCTGCACCGGCGCCTGTCGCAGAGCTGGCGTGGAGGTGCGTGTCACTGGGGATGATGGGGATGGTGGGAAGGTGTCACGGCATCCTCAGGGCTGTCTCCATGCCATGGCTTTCTTGGGAGCTCCTGGGGGCTGAAGAATGTTCCTTGTCAGGGCAGGGCTGGGGGGCTGAGCTGTGCACAGCACCCAGGAGCAGAGCTTTGGCTTTCTGCACAAACACAGCTCCACTGCTTTGGGGACTGACCCAGACAACCACTATCTGAGTAAAAAAAAGGTGTTTGAGCCATCTGTGCTCTCCACATAGCTCCTCACGTGCAACTAGCCTGCGAACACTTCCCTGTCCTCCAGGCATCTGGGGACAGGAATGGGACTGGTGGTGCATTTTTAAGGAGAGGGTTTCTCACTGCTAGAGCAGCCCCTCTGCACAGCCCCTGCCTTGCCCTCTCCTTTCCACGTCTAACACTGGAAAGATTTTTTTCAGCCCCTCCTGTGTGCCTGCAGCACTGTGTTGACTGAAGCAGGAGGTGCAGGCATGGCACATGATCTGTGTGGGACATAACGGGAGGGACAGAGGGTGTTTGGTGTCACCAGCACCATGGCTCTGCTATGGAGACATCACCACAGGTGAATAGTGTAAGGATGGTTGCGCTGGGCTGGCTGAGCCTACCTTGGCTTTGGGCTGTTTCCTGCTATCCCAGTTGTCAAATGGGATTTTCAGAGGCAGTGGAAAACTACAACTCCCTTTTTTGGGAAAGCTAGATCAAAGGGAAGGCCTGGTGAGGCTCTCCGGAGTACGTGGCTACCCAAGGCTGCGGTTGTTCAACCTGACCATGGGAAGGAGAGCTGTAGATCCTAAATAACCCCTGGCTGCATGGCCCTCGGTGTCTGTCACCTGCATTTTAGCCAGGAAAATAATCCTACATCCACCTTCATGCAAACAGTCTCTGGGGATGCAGGTCATTATCAAGGGTTTGGGGCAGGGCTCGAAGTGAAGCTGTGAGACCAGCTTGGGTCTGTGCTCACAGCGTGGCACAGTGGGACCAAGGCTGGTGCCAGGGCCACCCTGGGGACCGACAGGGAACCTTCCTGCTGCCTGACTTACAGCCATGTGTGTGTGTGACTGTGTGTGTGACCTGTGCATGTGTTCTTCTGTCCATGCAATGATGAGATCTCCACGTTGTGTGTCGTATTACTACCAGTCAACCTCTATGCATGGACTGCTGAGGAAACCCTAGATTGCAGAACCAGTGTTGCTTTGCAGCCTCCTCAGCTCTCAATACGCCTCGACATAGGATGCATCCGTCTGCCATCCCACTCTCAGGATGAACCTTTGGCTGCAGAAGGCACCCAAAGAAAAAGGATGCCCACTGCTTTCCTCTGCATTGGAGGTTGTGCTGCACATCTCAAGGAGCGTTGCTTGGGTTTCCCATTCTGGCACAGGGGAGAGTGGAAAGGCCAGAGCACTGGCACTAGCCCAGATTGGTCTCTGTGCATGGGATTTCTGACTCAGTCTTTAATGACATGGCCTTGCCAGTGCACAGGGAAAGGCAGCTGCTTTGCTTCTTCCAGTTGAAAAGCTGCTCTGGGCAGCGGGGATGGGGTGACACCAGTGGGGCATTTTTGGGACTCTGACCAGGAAGGTGCTCAGCAGTCAGCCCGAGCGGCTCAGCAGTGTGTCAGGGCTTGGTGAGGGGAGCCAAAACCAAACAGATCCTCCATGTGCTCCTTTTTCTCAGAGGACAATGTCTTTGTGGGGCTAGGATTCAGGCTGCTTTTGGTCCAGTTACTGAGTACGACTGGTGCTGCTGGGGGCTGGATGAACCCCAGGGCCAACCTGAGTCCCAAGGCAGCAAGGTGTGAGCCTGGCTGCTCACTTACACAGCAGGAGCAGGTGGCTGTAGTCTCCATGGACAGGTGACTTTGTACTTGGGGGCTCTGTCCTGCTGCGGGCGCTGCAGGCTCCTCACCATTTCTAGCCGCTTCCCCTCCTCACAGCTTCCTCTTTCACAGCTCCTTGCAGTCCCAGCTGCCCTTGTCCTGGTCCATGTCTCCAGCAAGGTGGTCTGGTCCCACGTGATGGCCACGAGGGATGTCTCCACTTTGGTCCAGCATTCTTCACCTAAAACAAAGTGCCTAGAATGACTTCTTTTTAATGCCTTGCTCACCTACCATCTCTTTTTTGTGGGTTGTTTCCCCCCTAAAGTCCCACCAAGGAGATTTAGAGGCTCAATTTCCTCCAGGTCCAAATCCTTCAAGTGGCTTTAATTGGCGCAGGGATGCCCTGAACCTTTCCCGTCTCACAGCCGTGTTTGTAGGGGACTCACCTCCTGCCCAGGGAGGGGCTCAGCTTGTCCTCCAGGTCAGTGATCTGATGACGTGGGAACAGCAAGTGTGTCAGAGGAGGAAGGGCCACATAGCACATACGTCTCCCACAGCCACCTGAAATTCTCTGTAGCCTCTTCCCCTGCCTCGCTCAGCCATCCACAGCTAGGTTACATCTGTCTCTCTTGTGTTTTGTTTTTCTTTTTAACAAGGTCAAGGTAGGACTTTGAAGTTTAGTCTCCCGTCCCTGCGGCGACTCAAAATCCAGCGGAAATCTCTGCCCACCAGTGAGTTTGATGGAGTAGCCATTGACTATGGAAAGGTAACAGTAGCCTTTGTCTGATATTAGCCCGTGCCTCAGGCCAGGTCCTAGCACTCTTCCTCTGTTCTCCCCATCCCACTCTCCCCCAGCTGCTGTGGCTCTGGCCATATCCAGCCATAGGGGCTCTGTTGCTGCGTCAGCACTGAGCGCTGGTCCCAGTCAAGTCTGGCAGTGAGCAGCAGTGCTTTGGTGGTGTGGGATAGAGCAAAACAGAGCTGCTCTGCAGGGCCAGTCCAGTGCAGATCATCGGGGGAGCAGAGGTACTGATCCAGCAGGCACCTGCTGCCAAAGCTGGGAGGAAGGTCTGGCTCTGTAGTGCAAGTTGTCCAAGATGGTGGAGCTCCAGGGAATTGTCTGCATCTTGAGGAATGGACGTGCTGGTGACTGCAAGAGGCTGAAGCAGGTCTGCTCGGAGCAGGGACTGTCAGGGAAACCTTGAGAGGGCACATTTTCCCACATTATCCCGGCAGTGCAGGCAGCTCTGGCTCAGTCCATCAGCAAAGATGGTGCTTTAAGTGATGGAGGGTGGTGATGCTGTTGTTGCTGGCATGAATTGCAAAAGGTATTAGTGGAACATCTTTCGAGATTGCTGTTCTTGGTGGCTTCTTGACTGTCAGAAGTGCTCGGGGTGCCTCCAGGCAAAGACGTGTTGTTTTCTGCAGTGCTGAAGCTTGAGGCACACGGCTGAGGGCAGGAGGCTGTTGCTCTGCTAATACATCCCCAGGCAACAGGTTCTTGTGGTGCTGGGGGTATCTAGAGGGCCTGGATAAAGCTGCTTCCCAAAACTACAGGTACAGTGAGGTGAGAGGTGCCTGTCTGAGAGGCTGTGTTCAGGGCAAACTGCAGACATCAGTTATCAGATGCTCTGGGTGTGTCACTTGTACAGCTGTCAGAGCTGCTAAAGGCTCTGGTTATCCCCAGGTTGAAGCTGCATGCTGTGCTGCGGTGTTTCAGGTGCACATGCATGGAAGATGCACGTTGAGGACAACCTGATCACATACCACTTCAGTGGAGCCTGGTCCAAGTCAGAGCAGCCCATCAGATGCAGGGGCAGCCAGCAGCCAGTCCCTTCAGGCACCCCATCCTGAAACCTGCCTTAACAGCCTTAGGGATGGTGAGAAGTGTCACCCTGTGCGTTGGGCGTGTGTGCAAAATACCAGTCCCTCTCGTGGGCATGGCAGGTATGGGCATACAGAATTCTACCCTAGGAGGTGGCTGCTTTGGACATGCCATTGCAGAAGTCATTAACAGCTGGAATCTCCAGAGAAAATGGCCAAGGGATCATGCAGGAGAAGGATGAGCACATATGACGGAGTTTGCAAGCCCAGCAGCTCCTCCAGAGCTTCCAGGTGCAGAACACATCTTCCCCCATAGATGCCAGCACAGAACCCCGGGTACTGACCCTCAGTGGTGGCCAGAGCTCCTGCAGCAGGTGAAGGAAGGGCAAGTCCAGCAGCAGGACACAGGGACGCCTTGGAAAAACACATGGCAAGGCAAGTGCTGCAGGCAAGCCCATCTCTAGGGTCTCTTAATCTCTTCTTGCTCTGTCTGGGTTCCCCGCTGCACAGCATTGCCTTGCAAACCACCCCACGGAAGCCCAGCCTCTGGCAGGAGCTGATACGAGGCAGGAGCTGCCAAGTCCTCAAGGACTCTGTCACCCCAGCACAAATTAGGTCCTGGTCCCAGTTAGAGGTGACCTCAGGAACCACAGCACCTCCCAGCCCTCTGCCCCTCCTCTTACCTCCCCTGGCTCCCTCTCCTTCCCCCCCACCCAGTGCATGAGGACTCCTTCTAATAAAACGCTTTCTCCTGGCTGTCTTAAAGCCTGGTGGTGACTCCCTGATTTTGAGGGACTTGAAGACATCGTCCAAGGAGAACTGTGTGCAGTCAGAGACCGAATCCCTCCTGGAAAAGGAGCGGAGGCCAAGCCTGGAGGCCGACCCCACCCTACAACTCTCGTCCCCGAAACAAGAGCCTCCTTTGCTGGGCCCACGAGGGTCGTGCTCTGCGTGGGGTTTCTTTCGGTCTCGCCCCGGGGGCAGCTTCCACAGCCTCCGCAGGGTCTCCTCCTTGGACAACTTTGAGGCTGCGAGGTCTGAGTTCCAGAGAAAATTCAGGGAAAGGAGGGCAAACTCAGGTAGGGGAAAAACCCTGAAGCTGTTGGTCCTACGGTGGGAGCCAGGTCCCGGGCAGTGGCCCTGGCACCTCGCGGGGGGGAGGTCTCTTACCCTGCACTGCTTTGCCCTCTGCAAACTGGAGATGGGCTGCGGTCTGCTCCCCAAACCCCCTGGTCTCCACGTGTTCCCCTGCGTAGGCAGGTCCTGCTACTTGGGTAGAGCCATCCATGGTGGTGTGCATCAGGTGTGAGGTCGTGCCAGGTTGTGTTTGGCTGCCCCAAACACAGCGGGGAGGGAAGGGGTTGGCCGGCGTGTGGAGCGTGAGCTGTGTCTAGCTGTGGGCAGGAGACAGCACAGGGTACTGCTGGAGGAAACGTGCTTCCAGCGTGGTGCTCACGTCCAGAGCTCTTGGTCTCGTGGGAAAAAGGATGACAAATAAGACACAGGCTAGGCAAGAGAAGCCTAAGGGACTGGGGGTGGAAAGAGATCGGTCTCTGGTGGCTGCCCTGGGGGAATGGGATGGGGAATCATAATCCTCAGATAGTCACAGTAGTCACAGGCTACGGACCCTTAGGAGGGACATGAGGACACAACATAGAGGAAGAGAAGGATGTTGAGTGGGGAGAAAGGTGGCAGCAGAACGGCTGGTGCTAACAGCCAGGTTGTCTTCAGACACCTCCTGCCCATGACACTTCTTGGGCAAATACCAGAGTGAGAGGAATAGAACTGAAAATATAATCCTGTTCTGCCTGAAGGAGATAGAGAGGGGCTGAGACACACTGGCTGCAGTGCTTGGGGATGGTCCTGGTGCCCTGAGTGTTGGTACGTGCTCCCTCGGTGACTACACGCTGCCACAAGCTTGACCACAAACAAAGCACCTCTGAGGCTTCCTCCATGTTCCTGCACTGAGGTCACCCAGCGAGGCAGGTCCCCAGGAAAGAATGCTGAGATCCAGCCTCACTAAAAGTCTTCTTCAAGAGAAAGCTTTGACCTCCCTACCTGGAGCCTGGGGGTGGGTGACACTTGTGGGTGGGGACATTGTCCAGCTCCTGTCTCAGTTTGGTGGCCAGAAACCAAGGCAACAGCTCAGGAGCTGATGATCAGGCTGAAGCATGCAGGGGTGGAGGAGACCCATCTCCTCCTTCATCTGTGTTCATGCTGGTTTTGTTGTCCTTCCCTGGTGGGTCTCACTGGAGCTGGTCCCCAGCCCACCACAGTCTTCAGAGGTAGCAAAGGATATTGGCTACCTCTGTATTTTGGGAGCTGGCCTAAGCCCCCCGAAGGAAGTTTCATGGTGAAAAGATGGATAATGTGTCTGAAAATCAGCCCCACCTCAGGCATCTCAGGTTGGGCATCTCATGTCAGACGCCACCCTGAAGAAGCCAAGCCTTTTTGTCCTGGCAGACGTTGGTACTTTGTGGTAGCACCTTGTGGTGGTCCCCAGCTCCTGGATGTCCTGCACTTACATCAGGGATCTGCAGATAGGCTCCTGCTCATACTACCCTTCTCAACACTCCTCTCTGTCCTCTTTCAGAGGCTTCTCATGTCAAACCCAACCCCCCAAACTCCACCTCAGACTCAGACCTCATGAAGTACCGGACCATCAGCCAGATTCCCCAGTTCACGCTCAACTTTGTGGAGTTCAACCTGGAGAAGCACCGTTCAGGCTCCACCACAGAGATAGAGATAATTGCTCCCCACAAGGTGATGGAGCGCACCCAGAACGTCACCGAGAAAGTCACACAGGTATGTGGGTGGTGAGATACCACTGAGCAGCTGGGATGGGGTTGATGCTGCTGCTGGGGTACACTAACTGTTGGGTTTGGAGGAGAGGAGCAGAGAAGGAGCGATACCTGGAGTCTCTGCCCTAGGAAATGCCAGTTACCCTGTGCTTGAGTTTTCTCTTCCACTGAGTGGGCAGGGAATCACAGGCATGAGCTACTTGTGAGGCGATGGTGGCCTTGAAGGGGACATGTATGTGCATGTTTGCGTCTGCTTCACGCGTGGGGAGGCTCTGGCCACTGTTTCCTACCCCTCAGCACTGAGGATGCAGCACATGGGACACTGCTGGCCCTGAGGTGCTCAGCCAGGGACCCCAGGCCAGGAGGATGGTTTGCTGAAGGGCACAGGATCCTGTGTGAGACAGCAGGTGGCACTGCCCTGTCACTGCAGGGCACATGCATGGCACTGTTCCATCACCATGGCGACATCAGTGTGTGCTGCTGTATCCCACAGTCCCGGGCCACGAGCTCTTACTGGTGGGGAAACTAAGGCACAGGAGGGCCACTATATACAAGGTGCATCTAAGGACACCGTTGCCAGCAGCAGCTGAGGACCACTGCAGTGCCAGTGCAGCCATCTGACCCCAGAGAATCCCCTGAGGCTGACAGTTTGCTCCATCCAAGTGCGACGCTCTGCATCATCTTCTTCCTGCAAACCTGTAGCCTCACAGAACTTCTCAGGATGGCTGTCCCTTTGGCTTGTCCCCTCCAAGAACACTGGGTCAGTGCCTTCCTGGAGCCAGTCCTGTGGGCCTGATCCTGCAAAGCCCCCTGTGCTTGAGGATCTCTGGTGACTCTGGCATGGAGCCCTCTGCAGGTTGGCACCCCCAGCATGGGGCAGTGGGGGAGGAAGGCACATGGCTGGGCCCATAGGCAACAGCCCAGGTTAGCCACAGCCATGGGAGCTGCCCACCTCCACCATCCACAGCCTGCACACACCCTGCTCTCTCCTCTATCCCACCTCCTGCTCCCTCCTGCCACTGCCTCGCTCACTTGCTCACCACCCAGCACCCAGTGCCCCACACCATGAGTCTGCGGCTGCAGCTGCAGCTCGTAAGCGCAGGTTAAAGGGGAAGAGGGAAGGGGCACCCAAAGGTGCCACTTGCAGCCCTTCCTATGCCCGAGGGATAGAGTGGGATGAGGCTGAATCTGCTCCCTGGTTCCCTGTTGGTTTGGGTGCTCTTTTGGGGGTTGTTTCTTTTCCCTTTTCTGCCTCAAAGCTTTGGGGCTGTGGATTAATTCCTACCTGGAAAACAATGGGGCTTGACCTACTCTTGCTTCTGCTGCAAGAGCTGGGCGCCAGCAAGGTGCAGGGCAGGAGTCCCAGTGTGGGGAGAAGCATTTTGAGGCACAAATTCAGGACTGGCACCACAAAGCCACTTCCAGCCAGACAGGATGGGAGCATCACTGGTTTTCCCAGACACGAGGCATAGGAGCCTGTCTTAGGGTCTCCTGGGCACATCTTAGCTTTGGGACCAAGTGTTTTATTGCTGTTGCCTAGTCCTTTTCCCCACCATCCCCATAGGAACTGGTCCCCAAGCCCAGCCAGTGCCTCATTCCCCTCCTCAACGATTGTGTTTGGGTCACTTTTTCCAATCCCTCCCCTTTCCGTGCGCCAGCAACGTCGGCAGCTCCCGCTGCCCCATTGGTGCTTTCGCCCCTACAGGGCCCCAGCATTGATTGGGTTTGATTAGTCCATGCCAGGCTCCCGAATGCCCTTCGTATCCCCATGTCTCCCACTCGCCTGGCCGAATGCCTGCGTGCCTGCGTGGGTGATGCCGCAGCCCCAGTGCTGCGCCCGCCGTGCCGGCCACTACCCAGGCGTGCAGGGTTGGGGGTCCCCATGGTGGACACTCGGACTTCGAGGGTCAGCTGCCACCTGGGGCGACGGACAAGCTGCAGGCAGGTAGGAGCAGGGGGCACCTCCATGGCATGGGACTCACCCATGTCCCAGGGATGCAGGATGTGGGAGAGGCTGCTCACAGATGGATGGGGCTGTGGGGCTGGATCCGCTCTGGGTTGCAGCATTAGAAGCCCTTGGGAAGAGCCTGACCCCTTGAATAAAATTGGTGTCAGGGAAGAAAGTCCTTTCTTCCAGACCTGTCATGGTGATGCCCATTATCATGGCCCCAGGTGTGGAGCCTTCTCTCTGTTCCTCACAGCCTAGCAAAAAGGACCCTTTTATCTGAGGGCTCAGTGCTGGGCGAGAGTGCTGAGGTGTCCCTCGCTCTCCTCCACAGATGGCATTGGTGGCCAGCACTGCAAGGATACTCAAGGCAGAGCAGAGCTGAAGGGCAAGCAGGGAAGCTGCCCCCTACTCCAAATAAGCCCCTTCATGCCACCATCTCTCAGGACCCAAAGAAATCAAGCCCCAGCCCTCCAGGTCCCCAGCGCCTTGCACTGTGTCCTCAGGGTGGCTTCAAAGCCCCTTGGGAGCTGCCGTTGGTCCTGGAGAGGAGAGCTGTGACACGCAGAGACTCACTCACTGGTGCTGGTGGAGCGTGTCCCCATGAGGCCAGACTGACCCGGGGACATAAGACAATATGTGAGGGTGCCTGCCTGCGATGAGATGGCGTTCGTTTGCACGTCGGTGGCCACAGGTCACCCTCTCCCTGAGGATGCTCAGAGGGGCAATGGGAATAGCCCAAGGCCAGGTATCACTGTGGGTGGCCCAAGATATCTGCTCTGCTTGGTGGACAACTGTGTCAGAATAATACCAAGGGAAAGGTCCTTGCTGGGGCAAATAAAGGCACTGTGCAAGGCTGCAGGATAATTAATGTGCCACCACCTCCAGGGCCAAGCAATGGCACAGCCATGGGACTGTATCTCCAAGCTGTCCATCCCCATAGTCCTGTGCCAGGGACATCCAGCAACTACCAGGCTGGTGGCATATTATTTAGGACAGAATGAAGCATAGCAGGAGGCATGGTAGGCTCTGAAGGGCATAAAGCAGGTAGCCAGCTGCCCCAAGGGTGCTCTGGCCATCGGAGAAAGACAAGGAGCCTGGAAGACCTTGGTGTCAGCCACAGTGAGCAGCTCACCTTAGGTCCTCCTGGACATATGAAGGCAATGGGGATGAAAAAGGTGTGGGAAAACCGTTACACGTTCCTTGCTGCCCTACTGGCACACAGGAGCCCCTTGTCTGGCTCCTGGTCTTATCCAACCTCTGTCCTGGTCTCTCATCCTTCTCCCACTCATCTGCTGGCAGGTGCTGTCTCTGGGTGCTGACGTCCTTCCTGAGTACAAGTTGCAGGCACCACGCATCCACCGATGGACCATCCTGCACTACAGTCCCTTCAAGGCTGTGTGGGACTGGCTCATCCTTCTGCTGGTCATCTACACAGCTGTCTTCACTCCTTACTCAGCTGCCTTCCTGCTCAATGAGGAGCAGGTGGAAGAGAAGCACTGGGACTGCAGCTACACCTGTGACCCTCTCAACATCATTGACCTCATTGTGGACATCATGTTCATTGTGGACATTGTCATCAACTTCCGTACCACTTACGTCAATATCAACGATGAGGTGGTGAGCCACCCTGGCAAGATTGCCATCCACTACTTCAAGGGATGGTTCCTCATTGACATGGTCGCCGCTATCCCCTTTGACCTGCTCATCTTTCGCTCTGGCTCTGATGAGGTACAGACAGGGCCTGGATGTCGATCAGGACAAGAGAGATAGAGAGAGATGTATGGGCAAGCAAGAGAGGGCTATGGATGGCTTGGTGTAAGCGGTGGATGGCTAGATCTGCATGGAGAGGGGTGGTTAGTCAGAAGGCTGGACAATGATATCATTAGACATTTTCATTAAGCAGCTAAGACCTGGGAATTTATTGAGACCTGCCAGACAGACACACAGGTTCTACGGGAAGTGCTGTGATAGTGACTAACTTCCCCTGCTGGGGCTGACCCAGCAGAGATGACTAGGAGCTCAGTGTAGGGACTGGCCCCGCATGCTGGCAGGGCCAAATCTGGGTTTGCACGTTCTCAGCCAGACTCAAAATGTTGGTAATGGGATGGTCCCTGTGGGTACTGCACTACCTGGAGGCCCCACCTCAGCTGGGACTTACGGGGTGGGGTGAAAGACAGCTGTTTGGGAAGCTACAGCCTGCAAGGTGAGGCCCCACCAGGAAACATGAGGTTGGCCTTTGCTCATCTCATTTGCTCCCCAGTAATTGCAGAGCTTGTTCCCTGTATAGTCAGTGAAGGGAAACTTCCCTTTCTGTGGCATGACTCATCTAACCTGTTTCAGCTGTCACCTCCAAAGCAAGGTGATCCGTGCTCTAGAAGTGCATTTTTATCCTTCAGAAGGCACATGGCTAGGCAGCAGACACCTTTGGCCAGCTCTATCCCCTGCTTGTCCTTGAGGTTTCTCACCTCTCCCCTGCAGACCACCACACTCATTGGCCTCCTGAAGACCGCCCGGTTGCTGCGCCTGGTCCGCGTAGCCCGCAAGCTGGACCGCTACTCTGAGTATGGAGCAGCCGTGCTCTTCCTTCTCATGTGCACCTTCGCCCTCATCGCCCACTGGCTGGCCTGTATCTGGTATGCCATCGGCAATGTGGAGCGGCCCTACATGGAGCACAAGATTGGCTGGCTGGACAACCTGGGTGACCAGATCGGCAAGCGCTACAATGACAGTGACCTCTCCTCTGGCCCGTCTATCAAGGATAAATACGTCACTGCCCTCTACTTCACGTTCAGCAGCCTTACCAGTGTGGGGTTCGGCAACGTCTCGCCCAATACCAACTCAGAGAAGATCTTCTCCATCTGTGTTATGCTCATTGGCTGTGAGTGCCCACACATGTCCCACTGTCCCCCTTTGGAGGTTGGAGGGGCTGTTCTGGGGAGCAACAGGGAGAGGCCCACCAGCCTGCAGTACGTGGGGTGTTCAGAGAGCATCTCCCTCTGCCCGTGCCTCATCCACACAGAAAAGTGGGTGGGGAGAGAGATAGAAATACAGATTGCAGAAGCCTGCTGATTTCAGGTCTATAGTAGATCTGGGCTTTGGAAACCTGCTTCCAGGTCTGAGGACATGCAGCTCCCCACGTTCTGCTGAATCCTGCCCTCTCATTGCAGCTCTGATGTACGCCAGCATCTTCGGCAACGTCTCTGCCATCATCCAGCGCCTGTACTCGGGCACAGCCCGCTATCACACGCAGATGTTGAGGGTCAAGGAGTTCATCCGCTTTCACCAGATCCCCAACCCTCTGCGTCAGCGCCTGGAGGAGTATTTTCAGCATGCCTGGTCCTACACCAACGGCATTGACATGAACGCAGTGAGTATGGAAAGGGAAGCCCCAAGTCCTCGTGGCATTTTGTCCTAAATGATTTAGAGTCTAGCTCTGGGTCCACTCAAACGTTTCCATCCTTTCAACCGGAGTGGAGAGGAGGCAGAAAACTTGGTAAACTGGACACACAGGCTGTCTGCCTGTCCACCTCCAGCATCTCTGCTTCTCGTTCTCCCCATCTGTCCATCTCTCCACATCCACCCAGAGGTTTTCTAGGTCCACGACTGCATTTCTTGGCTGAAAAGCAGGTTTGGTGCCAGCCTGCTGGTGAGATGCTCAGAGCTCCCATCAGCACCAAGCACTTTCAGGCTGGCATCTGTTGGTGTCACAGAGCTGTGGAGCTGGTATCGATCCAGCTGCTCTCCACACCGCTGGTTGCTAAGCAAAGTGCATCCTGCTCTCAGCAGCGGGGAAAGGAGGGCATTTAAATAAACTTCGATCCATTTTAATTAGAGCCCAAAGAGGCAGCTGTTTGTTAGCAAAGGGGGATCAATGGCGGAGCAGCACTGGAGAGGCACCATGTCTCCAGACTTGGCAGGGAGTCTTGTGCTGATGGCACCAGGGCACTGCAGGGGAGAGGAGGGGGCATAGATGGAGAATCCTGGGCTGTGATTGGGGTGGTAGCCCTTGGCTCACAGCTGCAGGGTACAGTGCGCAAACGTGCTGGCTTGGCCCAGTGCAAGGTAGACAGAGAATCATAGAATGGCTCAGGTTGGAAGGGACCTTAGTGACCATCTCCTCCAAACCCCTGTCATGGGCAGCGATGCCTCTCAGCCAGACTTGGCGGCTCAGGGCTTCATCCAGCCTGGCCTGGAACACCTCCAGGGATGAGGCAGTCACCACCTATCCGGGCAATCAATTCCAGAGTGTCTCCACCTTGGTCCTGAAGAACTTCCTAAGATCTAGTCTGAACCTCCTTTCCTTCAGTTTTAAGCCGTTTCTCCTTGTCCTGTTGCTGGATCTCCTTGGGAAAAGTCCCTCTCCAGCCTTCCTGTTAAGTTCACTTCAGGTACTGGAAGGCAGCTCTAAGGTCTGCCTAGAGTCTTGTCTAGGCTGAACAACCCCAGTTCCCTCATCCTCATAGCACAGGTGCTCCAGTCCTGAAGGAGAAAGGACACGCAAAGAGAGAGATGGGATGTGGTACTCCCCGTCTCTCAGCCCTGGGCAGGCCATTAGCCTGCTCATTCCCAGCTCACGCTCCTTTTTTTCCTAAGACTTGACACTTCTCCATCTCTGGGCACTCTGGGGACGCGGAGAATTTAACGTCTCTATTTTCAGCTGCTGCAGCCTTGTTAAACAGCTGGACAGCACTTGGGGGTTTGCTGCTGGGAGAACTTCAGGTTAAATCTCTGCCATGGAGGAGTCACTCCAGGCTGCCCATTGGTGGCAATAACAAGAAGCAAAGCCAAGGCACCCTACCAAGCACAAGTTCTTTTGGATTAGTACAAACCCAGGTCACAAATCCCCTGTGACAAGCTGAGTGTGTGGCTTGGACGTGCTGCTGCTCACACCAATCCCTGCTGGATGCTGTTGAGATGCAGTAGGATCAAATCCGTCATCCCACAGCCTGATCAATCTGTCCACCTCCAATTTCCCATCAGAGAAACTACAGCACTGCTGCCAGCCTGCAAGATCATGATGGAGCTGGTGATGAGCCACAGTTGCCTCCCACCAGCAGAACGTGAGAAGAGAGCAAGGGGGACCCTGCAGGGATATGCTACTCTCCAAAAAAACCCAAAGTCAGGTGTATTTTACCCTGGCACCACGAGCCGTTGATGGATACCTTCTCCATATCATGAGTTTTACCTTGATTTCATCTTCAGGTTGAGCTTTTGTTCAACATGAGGTGTTTGCCATGGGTTTATTTAACTCGTGCTGCACAGAACTGGCCCATGCTACTTCTTGGCATTCAGGCAGGTGCTGTTTAATTAGGAGAGCACCTCATTACCCATCTCTGCTCTCATTCAGCCAGGAGGAGTGGGTGTAAGGCTGAGACGAGGGATCAGGCCCAGTCAACATGGGTTTATTAAAGGCAGGTCCTGCCTGACGAACCTGATCTCCTTCTGTGACAGGATGACCTGACTATTGGATGAGGGAAAGGCTGTGGATATTGTTTACCTGGACTTTCTAAAAGCCTTTGACACTGCTCCCCATGGAATTCTCCTTGATGAGCTGGCTGCTCATGGCTTGGATGAGCACACAGTCTGCTGGATCAAACACTGGTTGAACAGATGGGTCCCAAGAGTTGGTGGTTAATGGAGTTAAATCCAGCTGGTGGCCTGCCACAAGTGCTGTGCCTCAGAGCTCGGTGTTGGGACCATCTCTAACATCTTTATCGATAATCTCGATAAGGACACAGAGTGTATCATCAGTAAGTTTGCAGATGACACCAAGTTGGGTGGGAGTGTTCATCTGCCAGAGGGTGGGGAGGCTCTTCAGAGAGACTTGGATAGGTGGGAGCAATGGGCCAGTGTTAATGGCAGGAGCTTCAGCAAGGCCAAG
>JAOXOE010007308.1:0-24844 GCA_028565055.1 Phoeniculus purpureus
CCCTTCCAGGGCTCTGTCACCCTCACTGTCCCTATCTGTAACTTGATCACACAGCATAACCCTTGTTCTTAGATCTCCTGCACTTTCACAACACTTTCCTCCAGTCTGAGCTTTTCAACCGAATTGTTCTCACTTGAAATGTAAATAAGACATAGTAAGAAAAAAACTATGTAGGGTTGCAATTCGTATGTTGTAGGGGGAAGGGTTTTAGAGGCTGGATCAGAAGACAAAGCATGATAACCTCAGGATCTTACCTTATTCATGTTTGTGAGCAGAGTTCTGCAGAAGGTGGTCCAGTAGCTCAGCTGGTCCAAACTGTTTTCTGCTAGGTCTGCTTTTAGCACTCAGGTTATGGGACTGATTCATTGGCTTCTATGACTTGTTTGTTCCCTTGCCCTTCGGTAAAAGAGATCCTCATCCATTCCTGATTGGTGTAAAATCTCTAATACCTCTGCATGTAGAGCTTGTTATTAAATCACTTAACGGTGTTTTCTATCCAGAATGTCCAAAGGGCAGGGTTATTAGTGGCCACGTTCCTGTGCGACCTGGTCTGGGTGATCCTGCTGTGGTGCGGGCAGTGGACTAGATAATCTTCCGAGGTCCCTTCCCATCCCTAATGTTCTGTGACTCTGTGATTAGTGTAGCCCATTGGAGAACTAGACAAGAAGGAAATCAACTAAATTGCACTTTTACAGTAAATTTAGATGAATATTTTTAAGAAGGCTACAGTGACTATGAATATATCTGAATTCTAAACAGTTGCCTAGATTTTAGCTCTGAATCTTCATTTTTAGTTTTATTCATTGTATTGTCTTTTCCATAAACACAATACTTTATAAAATTCATATTTGAATTATTTAGTTTACTACTGAATTATTTCCTATTTCAATATGGGGTCTTGCCTGGCTGATACCTGATGGGGATGGGCTGTAGGGGGAAAGAGGGGAGCTATCACAGAACATTAGGGATTGGACAGGACCTCAAAAGATCATCCAGTCCAATCCCCCTGCCACAGCAGGATCACCTAGATCCAGTTGCACAGGAACATGGCCACTAATGACTCTGCCCTTTGGACATTCTAGACTGAGCTCTGCAGAGCTTGCAGCTGGGTAGACCATATCTTACAAGGAATTACTTTCACAGGTGGTTTTTATTCCCTCCCTACTCCCCACAGTGCAGAATCCTCAGTGTTTTTTTGGTCACCTGGCCTCTGCTGAAACAGGCTGGAGCTTGTAAGCACAAAAAAGTACTCCTGAGCTCCAGCTCTGAATCCTGATGCCTGCAGGTTATGCAGGGTAAAAATGTTTTCATCTTCTCTCATCTGGTTTTCATTTTTAGAAGAATTCCTTGCTAGGCTCAGAGAGCTGTTAGAAATGCCAGCTTTATTTTACATTTTCTTCCAGATCTGCCGGCTCAGACGAACATTCATGTTGGATGTAGGGTTTTTTTTTTTTACTTAAGGTTAGTAGGTCGTAAATAAACCAAAGCGCTTTCCTTGCTGTGAGCAACAGGGTCGTGGTGTACACGAAATACCGCTTTAAAGCAATTGGAACTTAACGTGAATTGACAGAGGTACACGAGGAAGTAGTTCACTGTGTTTGCTGTAAAGGCCATAGGGATTTGGGCTCCAAGAGCTGCCTGGTTTAGGAATAGATTAGATATCTTGTCTGATGACCTGTGCTTAATTTAAGTGACTGCCTTTGCCAGGCTTTCCAGAGGGCAACTGTGTGAAGTAGAGCATCTCATCTTCAGTCTTCGATCCTTTTCCTCCTCTTGATGGCCTGACCTAAATTGAAGATATGGGTGTTGTGCTGCACAAACAATTACTTGGGTGCTGTGTCAACTGCATCTTTGGTTCTAATTAGTCAGCTTTTCAATTCTGACCTCTGTACCTTGAAAGAAAAGACTAACGTTCAACTTTGCTGCGCTGGTGAGTCCTGGCAACTGCTTCCCAGGACATTCATCTTTAATGTCTGCCTTATGCGAAACAATAGTGAAGGCTCCTTCTCTCCACATGGAAATAGTGGGCAGAGCTCTTTCAGTTTTCCTTCTTCCTCCCTCACGTACGTGCTTGATGAAATATAAATGACAGATGTGAGACAGATCTGGCCGGCAGACTACTTCAAGCAGCTAATGTAGTGCTTAGTACCACTGCTTGTGAGAGCACTTAGAAACACAGGTGAATACACAGATCCTGGCTTTGTGGACTTGACGATCTTAGAGGTCTTTCCCAGCCTCAATTCTGTGCTCTGTGACAGATTTCTTTAACGTTTTAGATCACTTTCCCTTAGTTTATATAGTTTCCCTAATGATGCATTAAAACACCCTATTTAGATTGTACACTGATTAAAATAGTCTGTTAAACTGGTTTTGCAGTAGATATTCTGCGCAGTTTGCTTTTGCTGGCCTTGGAATGTTACTGGAAGGTGTAGTCAAGAATTTCTGAATGCAAGTATTCATTTCTTTAAAAGGAAGACAATGGAACAGCAGTAGCGCTCCTATTGTGAAGTTATCTCGAGGATAAAGTCGGCTACTTCCCCCTCCCACTTGCCCTCTCCCACAGCTTGTCACACGGCTTCCAGTTATACACTTGGGGACAGGAAGAGATGCAGTGCATGGATGTGTTTTTAATGGTGTTGCAAAAGTGGATTCCAGTGGCACTGTCTAAAAATGGCCCTCACACGCTTGGGATCAGGTTCTCAGCTACTGTGAGCTAACACAGCTCCACTGACGTCAGTGGCATCTGCATTTACATCAGCTGGCACCTGGATGCTTATCTGGAAAGAAAAGTGGAGAAGGATCAGTCATCAATTCTTACCGCTTTACTTTTTGTGCTGGTTGTTCATGCTCTTCGTTAAATCTTTCTCAAATGACAAGTTTTCACATTACATTGGTTTTACCTGCAATAAATGAGCAGCGATGCTAAATCTCAGAAGTAGGGCCTGGAGAATAAAACTTACAAGGAAAGACTGGAAGAGCTGGGGCTCTTTAGTTTGAAGAAGTGGAGGCTGAGAGGAGACTTCATCGCTCTCTACAACTACCTGAAAGGATGTTGTGGAGAGGATGTTGCTTGTCTCTTCTCACAAGCAATTACATTCCATGCGACTTGGTCCAGGTGATCCTGCTGTGGCAGGGGGATTGGACTGGATGATCTTTCGAGGTCCCTTCCAATCCCTGGTGATGCTATGATACGTTTGGTAGTTTAGAGTCTCCCTTGAAGCCATGGTTTGTTCTGGTCAGCACTCAAGGACAAGATTTGGTTTTCTTTAAGGGGGGAAAAGACACCACAGGTCTCAGTTTGGACCTTATGTGCAAGAGTGCTCCAACACCACCATGACGGGCATCGTGAATAAATGCAGCTGTGTGCACAGCGTGGGACAGGTTGCTGAAGTCCTCACTGCAAATAGTTTTCCTTGACTCTGGCACAAGGCAATATTCACCACCACACATGAGGATATGCCCCAGTATGCAGGGAGGCAACCTCCAGCCAGAGG
Organism: Phoeniculus purpureus; assembly: GCA_028565055.1. Classification (NCBI taxonomy): domain Eukaryota; kingdom Metazoa; phylum Chordata; class Aves; order Bucerotiformes; family Phoeniculidae; genus Phoeniculus; species Phoeniculus purpureus. The sequence goes on from JAOXOE010007308.1 coordinate 3,495, forward strand.
TAGGACAGACTGTAGACCAGTTGCTGCTGCAGAGAGTAGCTGCCTGTGAGCAGGGGACTATTAAACAGCCATTTGAGGACAGAAGCCCATAAAGCAAATGAGGAGCCCATAAAGCCATGCTAAGTCATATTTTTTGCCTTTTTTTTTTTTAATTAAAAAAGCTTTAACTTTCTTTCCCCTCACCACTTCTGGGCTGAATTGGTTTGATCCAGAAAGGTATTTATGCATAAGAGCGACCACTTTATATTGAATTAGGGGATTTCTCATGCAACACATCTCACCGATTACAAGGCAGAGATGCAATTCTACGATTTATAATACATTATACTGTTAAGTAATATAACATTATAGATACAATTTGTACCTATCTCTCCATGGATTAGAGAGGTGGCACATGAAGAGTGGATCATTAAACAGCAGTGCAAGGCCAGGGGCCAAGCACTTCTGTTTAACAAGCTGCTCCAAGTACCACCTCTCTAATCCATGGAGAGAGAGAATAAATTGTTCCTGTATCTTATTATAAATCATGTTCTTTGGGATTTTCTCTTTTGTTTTCCTTCTTTTTTTAATTAATAATAATAATAGTAATAACGATAACTTCTGTTCTCTCTTTCTGAGGCTGAACTACTTTAAACTGAAGACACTTCTGTTCTACAGTCTGGCTGAATTTGAGGGTGGTTTGGGGGACTGAACCAGATGCACCACCACTCTGGTGAAAGAAATAAGTCTCGTGGCCCAGATAGGCTGGGCCTGGCTGGTGGCTGAAGAGCTCACATCTTCCCAGTTGCATTGGCCTGGCTGGAGCTCAGGCAGCTGGAGATGACAGCCAGCTCCAAGCTGCCCCAAGCAAACAGGCTGGAAATGGTAAGCATGGTCCAAGAGGAAAGAGCTGCAGCTAAAACCTTCCTTCATGAGGAAAAAATACTCCCAGAGCACTTGGCAGCCCATCAGCACCCAGTTTGTATGGTGCATGCCCAACACAAACCCACCAGTGAGCATGTGGGTGACACCAACGGTTCCAACGTGATGATACCATAGTTCTACACTGACATCCCCCAAGGCTAAAAAATCATCTTGCTGTCCCCAGTGAGAACAACTGTGGCCAAGTAAGCCAAGGTCTGTCACAGGACTGAGTTGACACAGTGGTATTTCAGTGCAGAGCGTTTAAACCTCCGCTTGATGGCCATTTGCAGCCGCAGAAGGGGAAGTCTATGAACACTCTTCTGTGTACATTGCCTCTTTAAATACATAAATGCTTTAAATGAATGCTGATACAAATACCAGGACCTACAGACAGCACGATTTATGACATTGGTGCCAATACCAGGGTTCCGTGCCTCAGTTTCCTTTTTCATTAAACTCTACTAGAATCCACTTAATGATGACCTTTTTATGACAGTACAGTTGCTTGGCTCCTGAGAACGGGTGCACAATGAAGGAGACTGAAGATATAAGGACACTATAAGGCTGGCTTATAGACCCTGACTCATCATGTGACAAGTCATTGATTTCTATTGACAGTTTTTATTGTAATGTCAGAATGTAACCTGAATTCATCTTTGATCCACTTAAAAAGTAAACAATGGCCCTTGGGATAGGAAGAAAAACAAACAGGATAGTGATTAAAAGAATTAACACAACAGTAGTCCAACTTTCCCTCAAAAACCAACCAGAGAACCGAGACCAATCAGCAGCTACCTAGTGCAAACCATTAACAGGCAACACATTATCTGACAAATTCTATCACTGCTTCCATTTGGAAATTATTTACAAGTCTACTGCCATTCATCCAGTTCTTTTCAACTTAGAAAATTATGTTACTATCATACCACGTGAATTATTTCCAGCCCCAGAAAAACTCTGACATTTGCAGTGTTTGCTGAGAAGACACCATCACCTTGGCCATAACAAGGTGCCGTTGTTGTCCCCCAACTTAACAAGCAGCTCTTAAATAATAAGGGATTCGGGGATACATGCTGTCTGGGTTTGAAAGAGAAGACAAAAGGGAAAGGCTGGCAGGACTTGGCACTGGCACTACATTACATTTCTATTAATAAAGAATGGCAATTGGCTCTAAAATTAATGTGGATCTGTTCTCTCCTCAAGCACACAAAGACTATGTCTAACACGTTCACAGTCTATGATGCGAACGGCAGGGCCAAGTCACTCAGTTTTCTGGTTTATTACCTCTGCGCCTTTGCTCTGATCTGGGCTTGTGTGGTTTTCTGCAGCAAAGCATGCACAGTCATATAGGATGAAGATCTAACCATCAGCATGGTTCGTCCCCTGCATTTCTAGAGACTAGACAGATACACTTCATATGCCAGCAAAACACAAATCGAAATCTTCTTATTTATAGAGTTTGGCCATCATCTAGAGTTTGCTCTTCACCACTGTTATTTAATAGTCATCAGTTTGCACATGGTGCTGGTTAAACGTTTCACTGGACTGAGCTAAGACACTTCCAAAGTCCTCTACAAATATCAGACACGCTGGCAGACAGGAATTCTGAAGTGCAGTGCAAAACAAAGAGACCCTAGAGCCTTAAAAATAAAGAAAATACACCTCTTCCTTTCAGTGCCAGGGAATTCAAATGACTTGCAAAAATTCCCCATGCAATTTTCCTGCAGCACTGCTCCCTAATGAGACTGGGGAACCAGCTTCTCTCCACACTACTACGAAGAGCTGGTTGGGAGCACACAAAAGCTTTCTTGGCTGCTGCAGGTCTGCATCGAGCACAGAAGGTAAACAGGTGGAAATCACGATAGCGGGGACAAGCTGCTGGCCACAGCTCAACCATCAGCCAGACAACTTCTCTATCGATAGACCATCCCACTACATACTCTAACTCTGATGCATCTCCCTGGGATATGCTAACATAGGCTGCTTCTTCAGCAACAGTCACGTGGAACACTCTTTCAAGCAGTTCTCTTCAAGCAGTCTCAAGCCAACTAAGCAGTAAGGAAAACATCCAGAGTTACTACTCGCCCTATAAAGCTTTGGCATAAATAGATCAAGATATTTCATTATGTTGTCCTGGACAACTAGGAAGCCCAAGATAGAAGTGCCATTAGAAAAAACCAAACCCAACAACCAAACAGGAAACCTGACGAGGTGTTTGCTGATAGGGGATTCGTATTCCTTTTAAAGGATTGTCTTACGCCTTGTCCATCTTGTCTGTCCAAGCAATGTTGTCTCTCCAGATAAGGCCCATCTACAGTTACTCAGAAGCAAAGGACAAGAGAGCCATCCAAGGGTCTTGCTGCATCCAGCTCACAGAGAGAGAAGAAACATGACAGTGCCTGGGACATCTTGGCAAACAGAAGCAACAAAGAACAGCCAGGAAGGGAAGAGCAGAGAAGAGCAGGAAAGAGAAGCATCTCTCAGCAGGAGAGAGATACATCTTGATAGACTCCTCCTCTCACTCTTCTTCAAACTCCAGGCCCAGCTGGACTCAACATCCCCATTAGGATGGGAGATGTGGGAAGCACAAGGCTGGCAATGCACCCGACAGGCTCAAAGGGATCTGAGAACACTCTCAGGTTCACAAGCACCAAGAGTTTGCCAAATCATTTCAGCTCATCTCTAATTGTCAGTGATCTCTATTAGCTCAGTAGTGTGGCTTTGACATAAGGATGAACAGAAGGGTTGTTACTGGCTAGTGATAGGAGAGGAGCTTCTGGTCCAAGGAAGAAAAGCGTCTTCTACGGCAGAAGGAGAATTTTTTTCCCCTTCCCACATAGGCTATACTGCATGGAAGACTAACTGGCAGAAGACAAAGACCCTACACAATGGATGTCCATCAGCTTCAACTTTTCCTAATACCACATTAATAAAATAATTATTTTAGTGCTTCATTGCAGTGTTTCACAGCTTTAAGTAACAACAGATGCACGCTATAATCATCTCCAAGATAACAAAGGAAAAGGGAAAATGCTCTGCGTGCAGCTGTTACATCACCTTCAGCTCCAGGTGATGGCTCGTTTGACAGTGGTAGCTCCTTCTCCAGAGCTCTTTGCTCTTAGATGGGTGGTTGGCCCCTCTGATGCCCAGTACCACGGTGCAACTTTTCCCATTCCAAACCAAGCTAAATTTACTTAGATAGAAAGAAAAGGGAGAAGGGAAAGAAGAGTCTCAACTACAAAGGCTAAAACTGCTCTGACACCACATTTTCTCAGATATACCTAAAATTACAATCTTCCCACATTATTTCCATTAGCAACAGCCCATGCCAGTATGACCTAAAAATATTCCAACCACCTTTTCGGGTTTGCAAACCATGTTTCATTCATGCATGTCTGCTTGGTGATGCATTGTTATGATTGTAATGAAATAGCTGCCAGGTCTGGAAGGGTGTATTACTCCATGTACCTGGAATGCTAAAGAGGGACTGAAGCCATTAGAAAAGACTAAAATTAGTTTCACTATATAGAAATGTGAGTGAGATTAAGGCGGGTCTGAAGACAGAAGTGACTTGACCTTCCAAGATGGACCAAGACCACAGCCACTCCTGCTTTATACTTCAATTTCTGCCCAATACGTTGACCAGCAGAAGCATCTCTGAGATCCCAGGAGCTACCCCAGTTAGAAGTTAGATCCAGGATGGGGTCAGGCATTCAGGTGGTGACTGCACCCATTTGCAGGGGCCACTTGAGACAAGTACCATAACCAGGCAAAACCAACCAACCCCGAATTAAGGCGTCTCCAACGTAATGCAATTACACGACAACACGTTTACTTATCTTACATGTGCTCAAAGAGAAGACAAATGCCTGGTAAAAGCCCCACCATTCACTATGAAACAGTATCAAATACTTTCCTGCCTTCCCATCTCAAAAGCTCCCGTAGTATAAATAGTGGTCAAAAGTTCAGTGAACTGTCTTGTAGCCTGGTGTTCCATTCAAACCCTGTTATTTCCAGAGAGTCTCCTGACACCGTATCTAATTTCCAAAATGAATATGCTTTAATTTTCCTTCTTCATGCATTGTGCTTTTTCCTCATTTAAAACAGCAACAGCCCCTGGCAGTAAAGGACATCACATTTCTGTGTGAGATGGAGCTTTTTTTTCCATCCCCCCATAGGCAGGAGAACGGCATGGGTCAAGGGAGAAAAAATGTATGCAAAAAACATCACACCCCAGTGACCCCAGTATATTTCACATTACAATTTTGCCATTTCCAATATAGGTTCATTTTGCAGTGGACCATATCAGCCATATTTCAGGATTTACAGGAAAAAGAAGGGTAATTCAGTACCCACACGCTCCACACACGGTACGTCCTAAAGCAGTACGTGGATGGTCTCAGTAACGTGTAGCGCAGCTTGCAGAGAACACACACGCACGCTGGGCATACCTAACGGCGTGTGCCACAGAGGCAGAGGAGGTGTGCCCACCGTGGAGCTGCAGATACGCCCAGTCATAGCTGCAAGTCATGTGCACGTGCATCTGTACATCCTCAAAAACCCAGACTGCTCTGTGCCGTGGGGGAAACCCCTGAAATCACCCATGCTCGGTGGGAACGGGGGTTGTGCTATAAGCTTTCCCCCCTAAGCCATTAAAGTCACCGTAATGGGGCACCTGACTGGCGCAGGCACTCAAGCAGAGGTTGCCAATGTTTTCAGTGGGCCATGAAAGCAGCTTTCTCTCCCAGAGTACATCAGCACCTCTTAGCACAGGCAGAGGTAATTCAGAGCCCAAAAGGTTCTGGTGACTTCTAAGCACTTTACAGCCAGCTTTTACCCCTGTTGCAGTAACATTCAGCTAACCACAAGCTCACAAACTGATTTAGGTGGGACATTAGAAGCCAGTGTTGATACCAGAGGGGTTCTCCAAAACTGTGGCAGTGGAGGAAAAGATGCACTTGTTTTGCCCTCCCAGCCCAGACACACCAAGAAAAGGGTGAAGCAGGAAGATGGGGTAATCCCTTATTCATTCAGGGGTAAAGCCCACATACTCAGCAACATCATCTCACTGAAGACCTTCACAATCTTGTCTCCATGTACTGCCAAGATGGGAACACTCACAGAGCTGGCACATCTGACCATTACAAACAAAATCATCATCTGCTATTTTGACAGAAAAAATCAAAGTAGTCTGACTTACTTAAGAAGTACCAGCTCCCATAAAATCTTGTTGCTATCTTATGATGTTCAGCTAGATGAAGCCTTCCAAGAAAGGCAATGCACAGGAGCAGGTGTCTCTGGGTTAGATGTGGCAGTAAAGCAGCATTGTGTAGGCAAGGGGGGGTCAGTGTAGGTGGGTAGAGGGATTACAAAGTAAAAACAAACAACACAGTCCCACCACACAAACACAGAGTAGCTGTCCTTCACAGCCAGCAACAACAACTGTTATGGAAAGGAGCAACTGCAGGTCCGTTGTCAAACTTTCTCTGCTCATGATCTTAAAAAAATACCCCAAAACTACAAAACCTCAAAGCACTGTCCTGCCATGAAGTCTTTAAGCCTTCAGGAAGAGCAGAAAGACTTACCTGAAGTTGAGGGTAGTCCAAGGCAAGGAGACCCACGTGCCTGGGCAGAGATGTTGAGAGGAAAGGGAAAGCCTCGTGCACCATGGAGCAACCAGAAACTGAAGCCACGCTGGCAACAGCCTCACACGTTTGGGATAAACAAATCACTCCCTTTCGCTCATCACCTGCAACCACTCCACAGCCCTACCTTGCCAGCTCAGCTACCCAAGCCCTGACTCAGCCCACCTTAAATCCTGGGGTGGATCTTCTCCTGGGACAGGCAAAGCTGCTTTAAATTATTTCAAAGTCCTGGCCAGCAAGAGTGGGGATTGACCAGGACACTACGGCAAAACAGGGCCTCCTTTAACAGGAGGCAGCTGGGAGCATTGAGACCTTGGGCATGGGGAAGTTCTGCTGAAAATGAGCTTAAACACAATTGCAAGAGCATCAGGTTTTGTGTTATTTTAAGTAGAAAGGGTAATATATTCTTCAGCTGTTAGCTCTTTTAAATGTCATGGAGAAGCATCCCATTGCCTGGCAATTTGTGGACTTGAGGCTCAACAGGTTTTCTCGCTCGCTGTCAGCATTTACCTGAACTGGTTTTTAATAAAAACTTTTGAACAAAGAAAATCTCCTGCTGGAGGTGAGGTATTTGGAACCTGACTGGAGGCCCCTGGGAGCTGCTGAGCTACTCAGTGGCAGTCAGTTGCATTCCCTGCTTTATCTTGCTCCTTCCTAATTGCACATCCCCCTGCAATGCTCTGCATGGGACCCACTCTCCTATAAGTGGGTATTGGATGGGAACCCAGCAGTGGTTCCAGATCACCATCTGTGGTCTGGAGAATCTCAGCATCTCTCTGGCAAACATTGCTGTGTTTCAGCTGTGTATTTGGGTGAACCAGATGTGGTTGAGGACAGAACTTGGTCCTTTCTGTGTTCATCTAGGGCTTTGAACTTATCACAATGAACCTTGATTTCATAACAACAACAGTAATAATGTTCTCTTTGGCTTCAGAGCACCAGTTCCATTGAAGTACCAACTATTGAAAGTTCAACTGCTAATGGGAAATTATTTTGAAATGGGAAGTTTGGAAACAAATTATGAAGGAAAGAATATGTATTAAACATTTTTAAGTCTTTCTTAGGCATTATTTTCTTTTCCTTTTGTTATACATTGAGGTTTTTGCTTCAACGAATGGTGAATTCACAGGGACTCACCCACCCAAACACAACCATGGCCAAACAATGTAGCCCAGCTGAGTCTATAGATAAAAAATAGTCTCCAGGGAAAGAAAAAAACAAAAAAAAAATATTAAACAGTGGATCTAAACACATGCATGAAAGTGTCATTCTCCTCCTGATCAGTCAATTTCCTAGTACTCAGTCCACTGTGCCCCCATCTCACCCATCTGTAGTATGGGAGCCCCCATGAGCAACTCGTTTCCCTTGCTGTTTCTCTGACCCTACCCCTCTGGCCACTAAAGCCAGCTTGGTGATGTCAAGCCTCTGAGTCAAGTGAAGGGCTCTTGCCTTCTCTTTTTTAAGCTACTGAGTTTGCATTCCAGACCTAATGGAAACTCAGTAAGTTCATTCATAACTTGGGTAACCTACATGACCTTTTCCTGCTGCAAGGCACAGGCAGACGCCATGAAGAAATGAGCATAGAACCACCTGCAACTTATGCTGTTCAAAATTTAAGGGCTTGGAGGAAAAAAAAATCTCAAGCCAGAGGAGAGTTTCCCTCCTCCCCCCCCAAAAAAATAACTTCCTTAGGAGAGATTTTTCTCATGTTAAATGTGGAGAGCACCTGGACTGCTGCAAGTAGAAGAGCACCTGGACTGCTGCAAGTAGAAGAGCACCTGGACTGCTGCAAGTAGACTCATGCACGAGACGGGCACCGTGTCTGTGGCAACTTCCTCTTGCCAGAGGATAAGGGGGCTAAAAAGGTTTCAGAGCAGAAGCAATGACAATTCATGGACTTATTTTCTCCTCCTCCAGAAATTCCCGGCATCCCTAAGTAGCCCAATCTTTGTGTGCTGCCAAAGTCAAACAGCAGCTCAGAGTTCCGTACGCTTCAGGACAGAATAACCTGACAACACTACTTTGGTATATTTACGTTTGTAAGCACATTCCCAGGAACACAGGAGTTTGCAGTGGAATATCTAACCACCTTGAAAGTAACTCGCATACTTTGTCCACTCTTAAGTTCAATCCAGCAGCGTGTACCTGCAGATGTGGGCGCCTACACCCCGCGCTGTTAATAATTAATGTCATTGCATAAATCCTCAGACATATAAATACGCAGGCATAGCCTCACATTTTGCTGCTTCTCTCTAACACCCAAACTGAAACAGATTCAGCAAGATACATTAGACAGATCTGCAGACAGAAGCCGCATCAAAATTTTAACTGTCTTCAGCAAGAAAGCGCTTCTATTTCCAGTAACACTGGCAGCCTATACTGTAGCTAGGCAGCCGTATTTATTTTCAACGATCATTTTTTTGCCTCTTTATACAGCATAATGAAATGCCTGGTAAATTATACGTTTTTGTAAAGCACAAACTTATCTCTTTATTTGCAGCTCCAGTCTTGCAGTATCGTTTTGTCTGCATTAGTTCTAGCTCTTTACGAGAGGCCAATTACTTTTCTTAGCGGTAGCGTACAGAGTGTGATATCTTAGTCACCGGTTCTCACTTAGATGCAGCCTGCTGCAAAGTGACCATATGTAAATCTCAAACCTTCAGAGAAAAGAGTCAGGAGTCCTAGCACCTTGTTTCCCATATCAAGACCCGTACTCTGTTTGCTCCATCTCCAGTACCAAAGATTTTCAACCCACCCCCTACTAAAGAAAAGCAGATTTTTTTAGGGGAAAAAAAAAAAGCAAAAGTGTATGGCTGTTTTCTACAGTCTCCCTTTAGAAAGATGCTCTCATAGCAGATGGATCTCAATATGCTGTCTCCCAAATCTTAAGCAACTCTGAAAATATAAAGTTCACTTACACCAGTGGGCCATATATATATCTACACCTCTTGATTCCCTGTTTCTTTAACTGGCACTTTGAACTAGCGAACACCTCTTTATTCTTGCCCCATTATCATCCTAATAGTACCTCCCGATATTCATAAATGTCTAGCAAGACTTTCAGCCATTTGGTATGAAGAAGAAATACCCAGCTAAATTGAGAAGATTACCACATCACCACATAAATCAGTGACAGGCTGCATGTTATTACAGTTGATTTTTGTTGACAGTTGGCTGTAGGCAGTTGTGTTTCAAATGCCTTTTTTCCCTGGGAAATTAAACAAAATTCCATGCAAAATGCAGCCCTCCAGTTCAAAAGCTGTAAATCCAAAATTAGCATTTCATACTTTAAAAGGTAGCACAGCACAATTTTCCACTGAAAGGTCTGTACAGTTGTCACAAATGGGTGCTTCACACATGACACTAATGCTACTGATGCCTTTTAAGAAAGGCACCTTTCTCTGATATTATTTTCTTCTCCTAATAATCTGCATACTCTATAGTTCATCCCTATGGAAAAGAAAGAGAGCTCACTTACTTATCTCTCATATGGAAGCATTATGCTTTCAGCAATTCAGACAGAGAGGCTGGATGGATTGGGGGTGGGTTGCCGAATCCTCTGTGATAAGCGGGAATGAATTGTGTCCAGTGAAAGGTTAATCCTCCCTTTCTGAGTCACTCCCTCCATCTCAGTGTAACCTGGAAAGCAAAGAAGACGTGAGACTTAGGAAGTTAAAAGGCACAAGATCCTGCTCCTGTTGGATCGCGAAGCACTTCATATACAATGGCCACACTGGACCCGATTAACAAGAAGCCATTGCTAAAGGTCAGGAAAGCAGCTTGGGCAATGCCAGAGAGGAGCAGAACTTGCGAAGGAGTTTCTGATTCCAGCAGCTGGTGAGCGAGCTCCAGTATTGCTCTCTGCTAAGCCAATGTTTCGGGGACTGGTGTCAGCAAGTTGCTGAGCAGCAGTAGGGGAGATGGAGCCCCCTCCCCATGTCAAGATGGGCCCCTGACATGGGCTGTGTGCCTTGGATGCTAACTAGGAGACTAAAACCACCACAACTTTGGCCACATGTATCACAGTGTATTGAAGCAAAGAAACGTGATGCTTACTCCTGGGCACAGGGACAGACGTATAACGAGGTTTGTCAGCCACAAGATGTTACACGAGCCTCCATGCAAACACTTTGCTGGCAGCTAACTGGCTTCTGGCCACCCACAGAGAGTCAAATGTCCTCTGGTCAGATTCTGCTAGGCTGAAAACCAAATCACCAGCCAATTGCATCTGGTTCGTTTTATTCCTGTGTTCAAGGGCAGAGGTGCGATGCCGTGGGGACAAGGGCACATATGAAGAATTGCCCTTTCTCACAGTCCTGTCCTCAGAGGGGACCTGAGGGTGGAGAGTCCACCTCTGAGGTTTTCCTAACCAAAAGGCCTATTAAGTGTTTTGGTTGCTACTGAAATGGCTTCATCTGACTTCTTCATCACCGCACATTTTAAACAGCCACCTTCCCCTCATTTGCTCATGGCTGCATCAAGGTTTACTCTTCACAGCACGTGCCAAACCTTCCCCTGGTGTCACTCTGCTGACACCACCAGAAGAGATGTCCAGGAGAGCCCAGGGCAAATCAAGCATGCAAAAAAGCTCTTGGCACTTTACTAGTGGTTAAGTTTGCACATAATTGCAAGCAGAGACTAAACTGAGTCAAATAACCCAAGTGAGACAGCGGTTGCTTACCAGTGGCCCTTCTGGGAAAAGAGGACCTGGCCAAGCAAGGTAGAAAATGTCAGCATGAGAGAAAGCAGTGAATGTGATGGAGCAATGCTGTGTTGTCTGTTGAGGAGAGGTGTGAAACAGGCCTAAGCTTTGCTCTTGAGTGAGCTGCAGCCTCTACAGAGTGAGTGAATGACCTAACGTAGCACTTGTTCAACACTGGAAACACTCAAGGTCTGCATGGAAGATCATAAAAAGGATTGTGCCACGTTCTCTTCTAACTCTGCTGCACATTTCATACCTCAGGACGTGATTTCCAATGTACAAGTTTGACGTGGTCTCTCATCTCGGCTTGGGATCAGCTCCTAGGAGATACACTGGTCCCAAGGAAAACACGATTTCCCAGCCAGAAAGTGCCCAACACGAATGCCAAGCAGCAAAAACAGTTTTAAAGCACAGTGCTGCCTATTCTGATAAAGACAGGCATGATCAGTGGGGAGGAAAGCTCTGAATAAGGCATTACTGACAAGAACAGCACTTGAAAGGATGTGTGGGGATGACCCCATTACAGGCAGAAGGTGACTCTGCTTGTATACACAGGAGGGTACCTTCTGTCAGTGAAAAGCCTGAGAAGCCTGGCATCTACCTGGGCCTTCAGAGACAAATTGTTCAGTCCATGGCACAGGGGAGTCCTCCTCCATGCACACGTGCAAGGAGCACACAGAAAGGCTGACGGAGATAAGAGACATTTGGGGGCTTATCTGCACCCTCACCCTGACTACAGGAGGGTATCATAGCTGCTGCTGGGGGCTGACAAAGGAGACACGATGGTTTTGCCCGGTGGAGAAGCCCATCTGCAACAAATCTGACGTTGTGCCAGAACATCCTGCTGCATTGGATGGCCCCAAGAAACAAGTCAGCAAACTCACACCAAGAACATGGTAACAAGTGAAATGATCTTTAAACATAGATGATGAGTGGGGTGGCACTCATCACCCTGGGGTGATGAGTCTGGGGTGGCAGCAGTTGGGAGCAGGTGGAGAAAAGGAAGTGCGGGTCACTCCAAAGAGCTTTAGAAATGGAAACCCATTCCCTGATGTGCAATTCACTGCAAGTTGGAGTTCCCCGAGAATTTTGGGGTTAGCATCCCCATGGACATTGTATAAAGGGCAGAGTTACAGCTGCATCTGAAAGACTGTGCTCGGCTTTGGATTGTAAGCCCAGGGATGCCGTACCAACAAGTCAATTATTCCACAAATGAAAGGAAATACTTTACAAATTTTAGCTGAACTAAGTGGAGAACTAAATCTGTAAACCATCAAATGGGGCATCTGTTTATAATTATTATCAGACAAGAAATATAATGTTAGTTGAGCAACTTAATTCTTTTTGTGTTTTGGGATTTCCTACTTTGCATCTTTTTGCTTGCAAATCTACATCTCCAAAGTGGATGATGAATATACAAATGCCTCTCGATGCGAGATTTTTCCTTTCAAAGTATCATCCGTGTAGCTGTACTTAGAAAATGAAGTTCAAGTACTGTTCTCCACTTTGTCCTTGTGAGTAACACCCAGGATCGTTCACATGGAGGAAGCTCTGCTCGTGTCAGGAGTCTTGAAACAACATTAGCTGGCTGTTGGTCACCAGACTCAAGTATTGGAGTTTCTTCTGACAATTGCAATTAGTGGCTGCAGCTGGATTAACCACTGGCCAAATAAAGAGCTGTGTGGGCTTAATGCACACGCCTTGAGTTGAGGTACACAGAGAACGCTTCCAGAAGAAAATAAGTTTATAAAGTACCCTAAGGGACATGAGAATTGGAGCTGAAATTTAGTATTTCACAGCTGCTCTCACCCTTCTTCCTCGTGGGACTGCAGTTGATCTTTTATCACTTCCCTCATTTACAAATGCTGTCATCTCACCATTCTCCTCCTACTTTGTGTCATTTATACAAACCTGGAAACAATGGCTTGCTCGCTGCTAAAACATTGCAACATCCCACTATTTGTTTCCTCTTCTACAACGGATCATTCATTATAACCCATATCCCCCAAAGAATTTTATCACTTCAAACCTCTTTGCAGTGAATCTAAAGTAGCTGCAAAATCATCTTCACAGAAATTCCTGCCTATGCTCGAGTCGACTTCTCCTGGAAGCCCTATAAAGTGCCAAGTCCCTCTGCAGGCAATATCCATCTTTCTTCTTTCTGATACAGTCTCCAGCAGTAAACCCTGCAGCTGTGCGTGATCCTTATTTTTTCTCCTGCTAAAAATCGCCACCCGGCTACCTTAGCTCCCGTCCCCGCTTCGCGCCGCAGAGTTGTGATAATTGCCTCCTTGCTTCATTGTTCCCACCACCTCCATACTTACCGCAGAGGTCAGCTTCTCTTTCATCTCTTCTACAACGGACTCATTATTTGCTTCTTTCTCTTCTGAGGGGACAGGCTGCTGTTCCCTGGCTCCTGCCCCGTTCCAGTTTTCAGGGTGTTTGAGTGCCTCACGTGAATATTTCCTCAAAACAGGACACCTCTACTTCTCAGCATTTCAATGTAGTGTTTTACTTTGCTTCCCCAGGGTCCCCAGCAGCAGCAGAAGGCTTGGGTGAGCACTGACCTGTGTGATGGAGTATCGCTACAATACCAATATCTGTAGTTGGAGGGATGTGTGAGCAGGAATTCCCCCAAATACCTGGACAGCCATTAAATTTGGGGAGGGTTTTTTTGGTGAAGAAATAAACAGATGTCACACACTCACTGCTTTTTATTTTGGTAAAGCTACACAACCTAGTAGTGTTAGAATCACAGAATCATTAGGGATTGGAAGGGACCTCGAAAGATCATCTAGTCCAATCCCCCTGCCACAGCAGGATCACCTAGGAACACATCCACAGGAACACATCCAGGCGGGCTTTAAACATCTCCAGGGAAGGAGACTTCACAACTCCCCTGGGCAGCCCCTTCCAGTGCCCCATCAGCCTCACTGGGAAGAAGTTCCTTCTGATATTTATATGGAACCTCCTATGTTCCAGATCACACCCATTGCTCCTTGTCCTGTCACTAGATGTCATTGAGAAGAGCCTGGCTCCATCCTCCTCACACCCACCCTTCACATAATTATAGACATTAGTGAGGTCACCCCTCAGTCTCCTCTTCTCCAAGCTAAGCTCAGGACCCAAATTAGTTGCTGCTGGAAGAAAGAAATGCTGAATATAAAACAAAATAATGCAGAAAACCTTCTACACTGCTAGTGGTGAAGGTAGCGATGGCTGCACAATATTCACCACTGAGGAAGCTCAGACTAGGTCTTCCCTTTGAACTATTCAGAGTCAGGAACAAGCTCCAATGTCAGTACAGCTGAAAAGTCAGAGCACATGAAAGAACAACCACCCCTCACTGTTTTTCAAGTCACAGAACTGTCCAAATACCAGTAGAGACACTTTGAAAAAACACACAGATAGTCAAACCCTGGGCTAAGCTGCAGAACTGAGGAGGACACAGAATTTCTTGAAATAATGGCAGATTCTGGACAATCAAGGTGTGTGTGTAATAAGGTCTGGAAAGCACAGGCAGAACGGGACTTATTAAAATCAGCCTCAAAGTGTTGCTCACAACTTGTCACCAGAACCCTGTGAGAGGAGCACAGATGGCAACTTCTGCAGAGGTACTAATCAGACTCTTATTCAAGGAGCTTTCAGCAGATCCTGTGTACCTGTTCCCCTGTTTGGAAAATGTGTCTCTTCACGGAAAGCAACAGATCTTCAGGTTTTTAAATAACACATCCACTCCTGTAAATACCTCCTAGCCATCAAGCAGTGATGATGCTACCTGGAAATACAGGTGTTTCTAGCTTTTCAACACATGTCCATGCAGTGCAGCTGAACCTCCTAATCAATTATAATAATTCATTATAATATTCACAACAGCAATGGCTGTTGCTTAAGTGACAAGGTAGTGTGAAGCCCACACAGGCTGGGCAGCCACACAGCACTCCAGGCTGAAGAAATGTGGCTTCATCTAGCACCAGCCAGCCCAGCAGCCCTCAGTCACTTGCCCCTTTTTTTTTCCCCTCCCACCACAATCTATTTAAATCTGGATGTTTGTGAGGTAGTAAATGTTTTCCTTCAGTGAGGTGTGCATAGTTCCTGCCATGGCAGGACTTCCATCTTGGTAGGGACTTTGTGGTACTGCAGTAAGATACCAAGCAGAAGTAGCTCGGAGGTGAGAAGCAGCACCTCTAGCCTTTGCAGAAACCATCTGATTTCAGAAATGGCTTGTTCAAAACCAAGAGAGTAAAACACACTGGGTGTCATCGATGTTTGAGCGTTCCTTGCTATCTCCATTTCTTAAGATGAGTGGAAAGACAGCCTGTGTCTCTCCACAGTGGGGAATTTTCATTTTGCAGATGACTTTACTTCTTTGTCCAGGAGACCAAGCTGGGGGCCATCTTCTGCTGAAAAGTCTGTGAACACCATGGCAGCCTCTCACTTCTCATTTTGCTTTTAGAAAAACAAACTGCAGAGCGGTGCAGCATCGCATTAATGCACAAAGTCTCCCAAGCCCAGTGACACCTCAGCCACTGCCGTTTGAGAGGCAGACAGACATGTGAAAAAAAAACCCTGAAAGGCTACTGGGGTGTAGAGTGGCCACTTAGCATGTGACACCTGCAGCCTGGTGGAAAGCCCCACGGCCACCTCAAAGGCACAGCCAGCAGCCCCAACAGCAGGTCCTGTACCTGCACAAGTCTTGCACAGAGGGGACATTCAGGGCCAGCTTGCAGTGAAAACAACCCCATGCAGAGCACAAACATTTCCTTGCACAGGGTCCATGCATGGTTCCAGCAGCTGCTGCCTGTGCCTCGGGACAGCTGAGCCCCAGCCTGGCCAGGATGCTCCCATGGAGCTCCCTCGTTCTGTGCCTCATACCACCCACATTTAGGAACTCCACTGCTGCCCTTATCACATTTGTGAGGCCACATCATGACCAAATTACTATACTACCCTTCTCATGATTGGACATGAGGAAGCTCCACTTCTCCCCATCATCTTACTACTGTATACCTGTTTCCTCCTCCAAAACACGCTGAGATTGCCTAATGTGCCTGTCCCTGGGGACACGAGCAGGGTGTGTGCTCAAGTTCTCATCTGAAATATTTGCATGAGCTGCTGGTTTCCTCCCAGCCCCACTCTCGCTTCTGTATTTCATCGTGATCTATAGAAGCAAGTTCAAAAGGGCAGGAATGAGGGGCTGACATTCTGATGCTTTGACTCACCCTCACGAGAAGTCATTGGTTTCAGTACAGCCACAGCTTCTCGCTTCCCCCCGCCCCAGCCCCTGTAATTTCTCTTCCTTTGCCACACTTGATGATAAACAATAATGAGCCTTTACATTTCCTTGCTAATCTAGTTTACGTCTCAGGGTCCCAGGAAAACATGGACACACACATACCTGCACACACACACACACACAGATGTGCCACTTCTGGGAAAGAGCAAACTTGATGTGTCTGCTCTGAAGATATGCGTAGGTTGTGGCTTCAGCCTTCACAGCTGTTAAAAAGATAGATACAGAACAGCTTTTACCAGATTAACATTAAAAACACTGCTGCTGACGAGCTTTATCTTCCTCTTTGTGTACCAAGGGCTATGGTTCACGCTAGACTTCTGTTAGCCCAGGAAAATTTGTGATACTCGCGGCAACTGAAATTCTCTGTTCTCAGAGCAAACTGTCTCTATGTATCACAGTCCCAGTCTTCATGTCTGACTACCTATAAAAGAGGCTGACAAGTAAAACGTTGTGAAGGATGCTCTCCAGTCTTACAAAAACTTGGTTGAACTTGCCTGGGTTTACACCTATTACAGCTCAAAGACTTTCTTCCTCTCCCCTGCAGGGTTGTGAAAACAGCAAGAGTACTGGTGAATGAAACTCTTCAGACCAGCTCACCACTTTCTCCCTTTAAACTGCTGAACAGAAGTATCAAGGTCTCAAAGTTTTATTTTACTCTCTTTGGGGTTGTTTATTGGTGGTTGGGTTTTTTTACTCGCTGGCTGCTCAAAACGCCTTATCTTTATCAGCAGCGTTAGTCGAATGGCTAACGCAGATTTTCAGGCAAGAGACTCAGAGTTAGCCTTCTGCAGAGTTTTCTTCTAACACCGAGTACAGAAAAATTAATCTAACAATTAACTTCATGCTCTCATTTGAGTTTTTATTTTCCCCAAATGGCAGGAGGAGAGGAGGGGGGAAAAAAAAGAAGAAAAGAAAAAAGCAGCACAATTTATATTGCATGGAAAATGCCTGAGGGGAATGAACTAAATTCACTACTAACTCGCAAAGGCAGATTTTAAAGTTGCAAAATCAGAGCATAATTTGGTCCAATATTTTGTTTCAGTGTTTGGCTCCGAGAATGAAAAAAAAGAAACCCAACAAAACCAAACAACAGGACAAGTCTTTTCCTGCCTGGGAATTATTGTTGAAGTGAAAAATTAGTTTTCATGGACAGAGCAGTATCATTACTGCGAGAAAGCCTGAACAATGCTAAATTCTGGTGGTGCAAAAAACCCAGTAAGTGGCCAAAAAAGGGCTTTTCTGAGAAATCTGGTGATGCCCACTTTGGAAAGTTGTGCAGCACTCCACGCCGGCTCGATTTGCCAGTGTGGTCTGCGGAAATTGCTCCCCTGGACACAGCATCTACCTAACCTGTAGCGGTTAATACCTGATGGCATAGAATTGTAAATCCTAGCAACATTTTGCTAATTCCTACTGTTAATTAAACCTGACTCAGAAGGATGCAGGAAGTGATGATGAGATGCTGGAGCCGCAGCCCATGCAGCAGCAGCAACAACGATGTCAATCCATGTGCGCTGGCACAGGCGCGCCCGGCAGGACCCCATCCTCCTCTCTCAAGTATGCACATCAATTCAGAGTCCTGGCAATCAGGGCTTGTCACTGTGATAACACTGGGCCTAAACTAATCATCTCTTGGCTCTGAGTATGGGTGAAGAACCTTGTGGTGGAGTCCTGGTAGACAATAAGCTGACCAGGAGCCAACAGTCTGTTCATGTTGCCAAGAAGGCCAATGGTATTCTGGGGTGCATTAAGAAGTGTGTGGTCAGTGGGTCTAGAGAGGTTGTCCTCCTACCTCTGCTCTGCCTTGGTGAGGCCACATCTGGAGTACTGTGCCCAGGTCTGGGCTCCCCAGTTAAAGACAGACAGGGAACTACTGGAGAAAGTCCAGCAGAGGGCAACAAAGATGATTTGGGGGCCTGGATCACGAGGAAAGGTTGAGAGAGGTGGGACTGTTTAGCCTGGAGAGAAGACTGAGAGGAGACCTTATCTCCTCTTAAGGGTGGATGTAAGGAGGCTGGAGCCCGACTGTTTTCAGTTTTGCCCAGTGGCAGGACCAAGACCAACAGGCACAAGCTGGAACACTGGAGATTTCACTTAGATATGAGGGAAAACAACTTTACTGTGCAGGTGACAAAGTGCTGGAACAGGCTGCCCAGAGAGGTTGTGAAGTCTCCTTCTCTGGAGATATTCAAAACCCACCTGGATGAAACCCTGTGTGATGTGCTGTAGGCAACCCTGCATCACTGTGGAGGCTGGACTCTAGATGATTTAGGACAAGGGGCAATGGGTGTAAGCTGGAACATAGGAGGTTCCACATCACCATGAGAAAGAACTTTATGGGACAGAACTCACTCTGTCACAGTGAGAGTGACAGAGCAGCACTGGAAGGGGCTGCCCAGGGGAGTTGTGGAGTCTCCTTCACTGGAGACATTTAAAACCCATCTGGGTATGTTCTATGTGACTTGGTCTAGGTGATCCTGCTGTGGCAGGGGGATTGGACTGGATGACCTTTTGAGGTCCCTTCCAATCCCTCATGTTATGTGATTCTGTGATTCACACTTTATTGTCTTTTTTTGTTTACATTATTTCCTAATTTTAACTTCCTTTTTTGTTTTTTTGTTTTCAGAGAACTTGCTTTCATACTTTGTTGAACTTGTAATCTGGGACAACACGTTGGTTTTAATCTGGAATATACACAGAATACCAACATTTTCGTGCCGTGAACGCTACGGGACTTTGTGAACCCACAGCAGAGGATCCCATTGTTTTGTAGGCAGAGAGTCACCTCCACATGTGGCTTCATCTCCCCTATTTCCATATCAGCTCTTTTATCCTCCATATTGCTTTTCTTTTGTGTTCTTTCCAGAACGGACCCCTTCTGCCCCAGAGGGGTCCTCTACCTGCCATTTGCATCTGAACCATAAATATTTTATATGGCCCACAATGTTTTATGCATATTTTAACTGAACAATACCCATTTTGTAAATTGTCTGTCAGGATGATGTATGCCTAGCTATGGACATACAAACATACGTCCAGCATTGCAGTAATATCAAAATATCAATTGTCTCCCCAAATTTGGTCAGTTTTCCAGAATCTGTTAACAAAGTTTAAATAAAAATGAATTAAAAATCAACCAGTCTGGAATTTCCAAATCTGGTTTCTGAGAAGATGTGACAAACTATGTTGTTTTCCAGAGATCCTGCATAAATATGCATGGATGTTCTGCTGAAACTTACCTGCAACCATACAGGGTGAGTCTCATTAGATCCAACTTAGGAGGCTAAAATGGAGACATCCAAAATGGACCTAAATCTGTTTGCTGTGGCAAGAGGTTTAAAAGCTCTGGCTGTGTTTAATATTTGCAAGTAACACTCCAGGGAACATCAGAAACTGTCATGAAAAACATAAAATACATTATTTCACAGCTTTTTACCAATTCGTGCCTTCATACAACCAGATTGTATCGTAAGCACCATAGGTTTTCTCACAATCTACCTGAAAATCAGGCACAATAATGTGAAAGAGACTTGGAACATCAGAAATAAATGGCCGGCTGGTTTGAGAGACATCAGGTCTAAATATTTCAGTAACGCACCTATAAACAGTTTTTCATGGGGTCGCTGGTGTCGTATCGATGCACAGCCACTTCTGAAATAAGAGGTGGATATGGTACAGCTTGAGGACCCGAACTATCCTTTAGGAAGGGTGGAAAAGGCAGTGCACTCCATCAGGTTTTCACTATGCATCCTACCCTTTGGAGCATTTTGGGTCGGGCACTGTACTTTGTATTTACACTCTTTTATTCTGAGACTTCATAGTTGGACTCAATGATCCCAAAGGTCTTTTCCAACCTGAATGATTCTAAGATTCTATGATTGAATTATTTGTTCCAGTTGCAAAAACTTGATGAACAAGGGAGAGGGTTATATGGAAAACTCTTATTCCTATTTGAAAAATATCTGATAGAAGACATCCATCACTGAGGACTGGAATTACTACTCATTAAAAGATCTTCCCATTATCCAGTAATAAAAACCCCCAAATCACAGAACTACAGAATCACTCTGGCTGGAAAAGACCCCTGGTATCATCGAGTCCAATGATCTACCCTAACTTATATGTTCACCCCTGAATCAGATCCCTCAATACCTCATCGAAATGATCTTTAAAAACATCCAGGGATGGTGACTCAACCACCTCCCTGGGAAGCCTATTCCAGTGCCTGACCACTCTTCCTAAATCTTCTGTAATATCAAGTCTAAACATAAACTGTTGTAAGTTGAACCAACTACCTCTTGTTCTATCACTTATCACTTGTGAGAAGAGACCAGCACCAACCTCTCCACAACATCCTTTCAGGTAGTTGTAGAGAGTGATGAGGTCTCTTCTCAGCCTCCTCTTTAAATGCACCAAATCCCTCAAAAAAGGAACAAATCAGAAAATCATTGTTCTGTTTGTCCATGTATGTTGTTTGGCCCTTAAATCCCACAAGTGTGATGATGATTTTTCTTTCATCAATTATTAGTTTTTATAAGAACAACCCTGCAGAATACGATTCCTCATTCCTTGGAAAGTGGCTTCACTGAATTTAGAGGAAATCCCAAATAAGGCTGCATCTACACCAACAGTGTAATTAGGGAATTAATACTGTGGATGTTTAATATGTAGTCAATATATACTAATATTCACTATGTATTTAATATAGTCATATTTTAAATACTTATATTTGTATACTTATATCCTATAAATGTATTTTAATGTTTAAAAATATTTATATATGTATATCTATAGTATAATACGG
>JAOXOE010007329.1:0-24841 GCA_028565055.1 Phoeniculus purpureus
ATGTTCCTGTGTGACTGGATCTAGGTGATCCTGCTGTGGCAGGGGGATTGGACTGGATGATCTTTTGAGGTCCCTTCTAGTTCCTAATGTTCTGTGATTATCTATAAAGTCTGTTGTGTGCTTTTGAGGACAGAGAGCTCTCACGGCCGGAAGGTCCCAGTACTTCACCAGGATCTGTATGTTCTAGTTAAGTGATACCAGACGAAGGTCTTCAGGATCTGTAGAAACACTCCCAGCTCTGGGTGACTGTTGTTCTCTCAGGGAGGGGCTCTTTGGGGTTTTAATGCAGAACACTGCAATTACTGCTTAGAATAGAAGCTGAGGCAGGACAGTGCTATTCAGTGAGCTGAGCACTGCAACGTGAGGGTTGGGGGCCCTGATCCAGGCACAACAGTGGTCACAGGACTCTGGTGAGTTGTGAAGTCAGAAGGTAACCAGATGGGGGGATGAAGTGTTGCTGTTCTTGTCCCTAGCACAGAGAGAGGTGGTTCCATTGCTTCGGGCAGCTAGTTCAGCTTGTGGCATGTTGCCTCAAGTTAGCAGATGTGACGTTACTGCAAGCGTTGTCACCCTTCATTCTGTGAGTCTGAAGTAGGACCTGGGCCAGAGGTTCTCTTCACCCCACCCAAAACTCTGGAGCTTGTGCCAGGTTGGTTTGAAAAGGGAAGAGGTGGGACTGCTGAAGAAAACAAGGGCCCAGCTATGTTTGCCAGCGCTGCAGGGCTGTAGAAATCCTCACTGAGAAAGCAGGAGAAGAGTTGACTCAAGATCCAGCTTCAGACAGCAGCACTGCACCGGTGCTCTAATTGATTTTGCAAACTGGTGTGGGGTGCGTGGGCTGGTAACTGCCGACAGCGTGTGCACCCCACTTCTAACTGCTGCCTGGAGCACAGAATGTCGTTCCCTTGGGCCACCACCCTGAGGTTCTGCCAGCTTCTCCTCACCAGGCCCTGGCTGCTGCTGATGCTTGGTGAGAACCTCTCCAGTCAGAGTACAAGGAGCCTTGCTGGAAGCCTCCGATCTCAGCACATGCTGACAGCCCAGGCACCTCAACACCAAGCTGTAGCTAATCCAGTCCTTGTTTTCTCCAAGGGAAAGTCCAGCACCGACGGTCTCAGTGTAGCTGCATCGTAGGATCCTTCAGCGTTCTTGTGGCCTTTGGCTGACCAGATGCTTTACCACAGAGAACCTCTGGCCATCGTTTCCTTGCTGTGACTGCAGTATGTGAGAGGAAAACAAGTTGTGTGCCAGCTAATGGGAGAGAAAAAAGCCCCAAACCAAAACCAACCAACCAGCAGCTGCTGTGCAAGTTCCTCCAGGCTTTTTTCCGGTCATTGTTTAAACCAATTTG
Source organism: Phoeniculus purpureus (assembly GCA_028565055.1). Classification (NCBI taxonomy): domain Eukaryota; kingdom Metazoa; phylum Chordata; class Aves; order Bucerotiformes; family Phoeniculidae; genus Phoeniculus; species Phoeniculus purpureus. The sequence goes on from JAOXOE010007329.1 coordinate 1,352, forward strand.
TCCTCTTCTATGTGAAGAATTTTAAGGTGGAAAATTCAGGCTGGGTTGGAAACACCGTTTAGGTCTGAAGATAGAAATATCGAGGGATGCTCTGTGGGAGGACCCCAGTTCCTCCTGCGGATTTCAGGAAGGGGAAACTGGTCAGTGACAGCAGCAGCTCAGTTCCTTGTTCCCATTTCCTCACTGCGAAGTTTTCCAAGTGAATGAATAAACTGGGGGGAGGGTGGTTAGTAGCGAGGAGTGGGTTCTCAGTTAATAAGGAACCCGCAAGCATCTTGCTTTTGCATCCCTTTGCTCAGGTTGGAAAAGACCTTCAAGATCATCGGGTACAACCTCAACCTAACCCGACTGCCCTACCTCTAACAAGCCGCTGCTGAACCCTGTCCCTGAGCACCACATCCCAGTGATTTCTAAACACATTCAGGGACGGTGACTCAACCCTTTCCCTGGGGACCCTGTTCCAGGCTGAGCAGCCCTCAGTGTAAAGATGTTTCTCCTGATGTCCAACCTAAACCCCACCGTGGTGCAACCTGAGGCCATTTCCTCTCCTCCTGTTGCCAGTGAGAAGAGAGCAACCCCTCTGGTGCTACAGCCTCCTTTTGGGTAAACAGCAATAAGGTCTCCCCTCAGCCTCCTCTTCGCCAGACTAAGCACCCCCAGCTCTCTCAGTCACTCCTCACAGGGGATGTTTTCCAAACCCTTCCCCAGCCCAGTTCCCTTCTCTGGACCTCCTCCAGCCCCTCAGTGTCCTTTCTGTATTGAGGTGCCCACAACTGAACCCAGTACTCAAGGTGGAGCCTCACCAGCACTGAGTACAGGGGCAGTATGTCTTCCTCAGCTTCACTTTTGTCTGGGGCTTCAGAGGTGAACATCTTGAAGCCATTTGACAGATCACGTGCTGAGCCAACACAACCATCTGCACGCCGCCAGCAGCAGCTGATTTGTGTTCTCGGGGATAGAGGTTACTTTGGTTTGACAAACAGCGTTGACAAACAGCAGTGCTGTGCTAACCAAAACAAACCCAGGATGGTTCTCAGCGAGACTGGAAGCACTCGAGTCAACACTGAATTAGTTGTGTTTGTGCTGCTCTCCTTCCGTGTTCCAGCGGGCTTGTGAGTGGTCACATCTATGGTCAGGTACCTCTAGAGGAAACAATCACAGAACGATTGAGGGTGGAAAAACCCTCTGTGCTCGTCCAGCCCAACCCAGGACCTCACAGCATCCCAGTAGCCCAGACCAGGGCACTAAGGCCCACAGCCAGGCTGGCCTTCAGCACCTTCAGGGATGGGGACTCCCCCACTGCCCTGGGCAGTCCAGTCCAGGCTCTGATCCCCGTTTGTGCGAGGAAGGGCTTCTGAAAATCCAGCATAACCCTCCCCTGGCAGCTTCAGGCCTTGCCCTCTCATCCTGGTGCTGGTTGCCTGGGAGAAGAGCCTGACCCCCACCTGACTGCAGCCTCCCTTCAGGGAGCTGGAGAGAGGGAGAAGATCCTCCCTGAGTCTTCTCCAGACTGAACACCCCCAGCTCCCTCATCCTCTCCTCATCACTTTCCCTTTAGTCCCTTCCCCAGCCTTGTAGTTCCTCTGGACCCGCTCCAGCCCCTTACTCTCTTTCTTGGAGTGGCCCAGGACTCCCCCCCAGGGCGACCTTCAGAGCCCAGGTTTTGGGGAACAGTGGGGGAGCACAGTGGGCAGAGAGGGAGGGTTTGGCTGCTGGGATCTAAATTCGGTGCAGGAATAGCAGCACCTCGTGAAGATGCCTCATGGCAGGGGGTTGGAATGAGATGATCTCTGAAGCTCCTTCCAATCTGAACCATTCTGTGATTCTGAGGGACCATACTGAAAGGATCAAGGATCATTAGGATTGAGAGACCCTAATGAAGGGATCCCAATGAAAGGGCCCTAAGGAAGGGACCCAAACAAAGGGACCCTAATGAAGGTCACTCTATGAAGCCACCCTAACACAGGGACCCTACTGAAGGTCACCCCAATGGATCCTAACAAAAGGACCCTACTGTCACCTCACTGAAGGGACCCTAATGCCGGCTTCCAGAGAAACCCCACGAGCCCCCAGCAGGTTCCGCGTGTAGCACAGTTCCCTTCCTATAACTTCGCACGGCCGCCGACTTCCCCCGCTGCCGCCCTCCCCAGCCCGGCGCTGCCGGGGCCGGGCCAGTGGCCACTGCTCCACCCCGGCGGAGGCGGGGCGGAGGCGGGGCGGGGGGGCGCGCAGAGCCGGCAGCGGTAGCAGCACCCGCAGCAGACGGTGCGGGGCCGCTCGGCAGCAGGTGGTTGCGGTAGGTGCGGGGCAGGGGGGTTGGACTCCGAGCAAATGTTGGAGGGATCCGGAGAAGGGTTCGGCTGTCGATCTCGCGTCCCCAGGGGTGCGGGGACCGAGTAGTCCCCGGGGCTGAGTCACGGCGGCGGAGTGCGGGTAGGATGCACCGCAGTGCGCTGAGCGGGGCGGGATGCGGGACCCTCCACGCTGGGATAGCAGAGGCTGCGGGACTGCCCTGGGGGAAAGAGCGCTGGGAGGGAGCTGGGGCGCATCTTGCGGGGGCTGAGGTGCCCCCTTGGATCCCCCCCACACCCTGGGAATGGAGTGGAGGGGTCTTGCTCCCGGCTCCCCTTTTCTTGACCCCTCTGTGCCGGGAGGGGATGGGGGAAGAAGCAGCCGCCGGGGCTGGCGGGTGGCTTCTGCTCCCCAGTGGGACTGCAGAGAAATCGCTGTGGCAGAGCCGGGCCAGCAGCCCTTCCCGCTGCTGCAGTTGCTGCTCCTTGCTGGCAGCGCCGGCGGGATGCGGGAGTTAAGCCCGCGGTTCAGAGCATCCCCCCTAGGAGATGCTTTCTGCTCCGGCTCTTCTTGTCGTGTCCGTGGTTTTCTGTCTATATTTTGCTCCGTGTCTTCTTGTTTATTTCTTTAAGCTAAAATGCAACCGCTCAAGTCTCTGTTGCTCAAGAGACCGACAAACCTCCTCGATTCCACCGAACCCCATGGGCCGAACCCCTTCCTTTCTGCTGGCTGCGATGGGTTTTGTTAACCTGCCCCTTGTTTCTCCTGGCCATGACTTTGCTAAAAGGCAGAATGGTTTCACCTCGCTGTCGCAGTCAGGTGGCCAAGGGCTCCTGGAAGATGGGAGACTTTCCCAGGGACATTCTTGTTGCATCCAGACTGGCTCCTGCTTAAACCACCAGACTGAGGGCACTCCCGCAGCCTCACGTCACAGTGGGATGAGCCTCTTCTTGCTCTCAGAAGGCTTCTTGTGGAGTTGTTTCTCTCAGAAAACCCTCTCAGCTTGTGTGCTTTGGTTTTGATTTGCTTCGTTTTCCTGCCCGACAGTGGGTTGTACAGACAGGGAGTGGAGAGAAGTGGTTTTGAGGTTGGTTTGGGTGGTTTGGTTTGGTTTCCTCAGTAGCAGGTTCACCAGACTGATGTTGAGAAGGATTTCAGTGCCAATGTACCATGAAATCATCTTTTGAAGTTCATAGCCAGAGGGGTAAATACTCCTCCACCCCAACATGATTATGGTCTGCTGCATTCTGAGCTGCTGGGTAGGAGTAGCTCCAAGCAGGGTCGGGACAGCAAAGCGACTGCTCCGTTGGGATCTCAGAAGTGGAACTTGTCTGAATGCCTTCAGTTCTCTGGGACTCACAGGTCCCAAGAGCACAAGTGGGATCCCTGTCTCCTTCTTTCGCACTGGTGAGGTCACATCTTGAGTACTGTGTCCAGTTTTGGGCACCTCAATACAAGAGAGATGTGGAGGTGCTGGAGCGGATGCAGAGGAGGGCGGCTAAGCTGGTGAAAGACCTGGAGAATAAATCTGATGAGGAGGGACTGAGAGAGCTGGGGCTCTTTAGTTTGGAGGACAGGAGACTGAGAGGAGACCTCATCACTCTCTACAACTACCTGAAAGGAGGTCATGGAGAGGTTGGTGCTGGTCTTTTCTCACAAGCAATTGGTGATAGAACAAGAGCAAATGGGTTTGGACAGCAACAGGGTGGGTTTAGAGTAGATATTAGGAAGAATTTTTTTCACAGAAAGGTTGGTCAAGCACTGGAACGGGTTGCCCAGGGAGGTGGTTGAGTCACCATCCCTGGATGTGTTTAAGGATCGTTTGGATGCGGTGTTGAGGGATGTGGTTTAGGGTTGAACTTCTGAGGTAGGGTAGGTGGTTGGACTCGATGATCCCAGGGGTCTTTTCCAACCAGAGTGTTTCTGTGATTCCCTTCCCTTGGTGTCTGCTGTGTAGTCGGAACAGCCTCTGCAGAGGTTCTAGTCGTAGATGCTGGTTGTACGTAGTTCAGCCTCTACAGGTGGACATCTGTCTGTCTAATAACTGCTGCTTTGGAGCTGCCTATGTTAAAAACCATCCTGACCTTCCTAGCTCTCTGTTCCCTACAGGTTACAGTCACCGTGGAGGACTTGAGCCATCACTGCAGTCGCTTGGTGGGTGATGGAATGGATCGGTTCCTCAGGGGGAGAGAGAGAGAGACAGAGAGAGAAATTTTGGCAAAGCCCCCCTACTGCAGTTACATCTCCTGCAACCCCTTAAGAGAGCAGAAAGGAGCAGGTTGACTCCAGGGGGATCAGGGAATTGCTGTAAATGAAAAGGCAGTCAAGACCTAAGTGGCCTCTCCTTTTATTAGCAGCTTTTGTGGCTCTAAGAAATAGGGAGACCTGTTGAATGACGCAATCAGAGGGGAGGAAGGACACTTCTCCACAGCCTGTGGCAGCTCAAATCTCAATTCTCTGAATAAAAATCCTCTCTCAGGAAGTGCAGTTACTCTCCTCTCTTTCACTGGTTTTCCAGCTCCGTAGGAAATCAAGCCTGGAAAGCTCGATTCCTCACTGTGTGTTTTGCTGCTTTCACCGAGGTTTAAACACAATGAACTTCTCAATTCTGTTTGTATCTTCAGCTCAGGAAGAACCATGATCAAGATGAACTGCATCCTGTTAACCACCTGCCTTGTTCTGGTCGCCCTGTGTGGCTCTGGTGAGTAAGAGGGAGGTGCTTTCCTGCTCTCACGAGGAATCACAGAATCACAGAACATTAGCAATTGGAAGGGACCTCAAAAGATCATCCAGTCCAATCTTCCTGCCACAGCAGGATCAGGGAAGGAATCATAGCAAGACGGGCCTGGGGTATTTAATAGCTTTTAGGGGAATGACAGGAACCACTGAAGAAAGGTCTCGTTTCCATCGCTGAGGGCCTTTGGTCGGAAGAATTGGGTGCAGAATACGACCATTTGATGCTTGGACTTAATGACCACAGAATCACAGAACATTAGACATTGGAAGGAATCTTGAAAGATCATCCAGTCCAATCCCCCTGCCAGAGCAGGGTCACCTATATCCAGTCACACAAGAACACATCCAGGTGGGTTTTAAACGTCTCCAGAGAAGGAGACTCCACAACCCCTCTGGGCAGCCCCTCCCAGTGCTCTGTCAACCTCACTGGGAAGAAGGTCCTTCTGATATTTATATGGAACCTTCTCTGTTCCAGCTCACACCTATTGCCCCTTGCCCTATCACTGGATGACACTGAGCAGAGCCTGGCTCCATCCTCCTGTCACCCACCCTTCACATATTTATAGACATTAACAAGGTCACCCTGGAGGTCTCTTGGAGTCTTCTTCTCTGGAGACATTTAAAACCTGCCTGGACATGTTCCTGTGCGACTTCATCTAGGTGATCCTGCTGTGGCAGAGGGATTGAACTAGATGATCTTTCGAGGTCCCTTCCAATCCCTAATGTTCTGTGATTCTGTCATTAATGATTCTCGGACTGTAACATGGCAGCAGACTGTAGTGTTTTGCTGCCAGGAGGTTGGATTCCTGGTGGGTGGCTGGGAAGCACCACAGAGAAATGTGGTGACGTAAACAAAAAGGGAGAGGATCAAATTCTGCCAACGGCGCCTCTTGCCGTCCTTCAGCAAAGTCTTTGAGAGCAGGGAGTGTTCCGCAGGCAGTTCTGCAAGCTGCCCAAGGTTGTCCACAACCAGACTGAGTACCCACTTCACAACCTTCCTTTTCAAATTCCACTTCCAGCCAAAGTGAACTGGAGTCAATTGTAGAGACTTCAGCTTCAGCGTGGAGTTGAACAGCCAGGACTAGGCTTTGTGGCAGTCTGGTGCAGAGAGCAATTCCTCTCTCCTTGTGAACGGTGCTGCCGGTTGGGTGCTTTTTCGCTCATGGAGGATAACCCCTTCTCGTCCTAGGTTGTGCCCTGCGGTGCTACCACTGCGAGAACAGCCCTACCCTGTGCAAGACCAACAGCACCTGCTTACCCAGCGAGGACACCTGCCTGCAGATGAAATTCGGTATGAGTGCTGCCTGGCACCCAAAATAAACACTGCCCCAGCCCTTCTTGCTGCCTGGACACCTCTTGTCCGGCCGCAGCCACACTTGGCAGGAGGCTGTGGGCACTGGGGGAGATTGTTCTTATAGCCGGCGGCTGGTAATGAAGGCGATGGTTGAGGGGGCTGATCTGTGCTGGCACAGGCGTGAGCTTGGGGGGTGCTCTGGAGCCACATTTGAAACAGAAAGGGCAAGGAAGTAAATAAAGAAATAAAATAACAGAAAAACCAAAATAAACTGGAGTAAAATCAATTACAAAGGAAAGTACAAGAAAATAGCAAAATAAAATAAAAGGAAGTAAAATAACAAAATAGAGTGAAATGCAGTAAAATAATAACATTAAAATAATAAAGTGAAGTAATAAAGTGAAATAATAAAAATAAAGATAAAAATAAAGTAAAATAATAAAACCAAATTAAATAATAATAAAGTAAAATAGTAATAAAGTAAAATAATAAAAATAAAGTGAAATAAAATAAAGGGAAATAACAAAATAAAGTCAAATAGTAAAGTCAGAGTCCAGTAACAAAGTAAAATAAAGTAATACAGCCAAATCAAGTAAAACCCCATAAACCAACATACACTAAAAGGAAATCAAACCCCATAAAATGGAATAAGGTGAAATCAGGTACAGTCTCCGCCACCCAGGGGAGCTGGGAGACAACCCAGGAGCCAGCGCTGAGTTTAAAATGCAGAACCTGTGTGCTGCTGTTGTTGTGCTTGGAAACCAGCTGAGGCGTGTGGAGCCCTTACAGCCGACCTGCGGGTGGACGCTCGGCTGGTTATGAATGAAAAGAAATACAATCACTAGAACAAGTTAGTTTTCCTGAGAAGGAAGTGAGCTGCACCTTAGGGAGATGCTCAGGCTGGATGGTGATGGCACCGTCCTTCTCTGTCAGGAGCTATGGAGCAGGCAGCACTCAGGCTCCACTCTCTTATCTCGCAGTGGGTCAGCTGGACTGAACTGGAAGCTCTGGTCAGCTTGGAGCTTGTGTGGTGGCTGTAGCTGTGCTGGAGTGTTGTCTGGTTGTGGGGCAGTAGACCTTGACGGTTCCTCCCGCATGTCTGCAGAAGAGATACCGTCTTCTCTCAGCAGCAGCAATGCTGCTCCCAAGAGTCCAAGATGGAGAAAGCGGAGAAGCAGCTGGAAGTCACTGAGAGGGGAGAAAAGGAAGGGAGTGGGGGAGCAGCCACTTTTCTTTTCCACTTTTTAAACCCAAACGTTAAACTTCTCTGCAGAAAACGCTCAGATTAGACTCAGATTCTGCTCAGCATTTAAAGCTTTTACCCTTTGGCCAAGGGCTCTGAGGATGCTGCAGAGGCAGGACAGTGGGTTTGCTCTCTGTCTCCACACTCCTAAATTCCCAGTGAAGGCAGATCTGGAAACTTTGAAACCCTGGAAGCTGAACAAACAAGTCTAGGCAGTGGTTCTTTGCCCCTACACAAATGTTCTAAATTCCAAGAGGCTCTTAATTTGTTTCATTGTCTCCTATTTGCATTTTTTCTAGGTAAATTGAGAACCTCCTCCTGCTGGAAGATGTCCCAGTGCAACATGAACGAGCTCGCCAACTTCTACCGCTTGGATAATTTCGAGTTCTTCTGCTGCCAACACGACTTGTGCAACGCGAGCGTGATGCCTGGGCTCAGCCAAGCGGCCGTCGCGCTGGCCTCGGTCGTCACCGCGCTCTGGATGCTTCTGTAATCGGCCCCGTCCGTAGGTCGGTCATTACTTTCGCGCTGCAGTGATAGGGAATCGTTAGCTCTCTCCTGAATTGTGCTGCTCCCGCGTTTCCGTTCCTACCCGTGGGCAGTTACCTTTGCGTCTTCAAGTCCTGTTTTCCTGAGGTTCCATCTGTTCAGTCGTTACCCCCGCTCACGGGATGGAGATGTTGGTACCAGTTCTGTGGGAAACGGGGTGGTTTCACCTGCCCTGTTTGTGGGGAAAAGACCTTGTGATGAAGGAGTGATACCTGGGGAAACAGTGGTGGCGGGGATGTGGAAGGGAAGGGGTACTCTGGAGTTCAGGAAACAACCCCATTAATTGTAGTTGTTGTTTCACTTGGGATTTCTGGGCTTTGTTGGGTTTTTTTGATGATCCCTTGGTTTGCTGGGGTTTTTTCTGATGCTCCCTTGCTTTATTGGGGCTTTTCCCTGATGCTCTCTTGCTTTGTTGAGGTTTTTTTTGATGCAGTCTTGGTTTTTTGGGGTTTTTTTTGATGCTCTCATGTTTTGCCAGGGTTTTTTTCTGATGCTCTTTTGTTTTGCCAGGGCTTTTTTCTGATGCTCCCTTAGTTTTTTGGGGTTTTTTTGATGTTCTCTTGTTCTCTTGGGGTTTTTTCTGATGCTCCCTTGCTTTTTTTGGTTTTTTTTTCTGATGCTCCCTTGTTTTACTGGGGTTTTTTTTATGCTCCCTTGTTTTCTTGGGGTTTTTTTCTGATGCTCCCTTGTCCCGTTGGGGTTTTTTTTTCCTGATGCTCCCTTGTTACACAGCACGCAGTGGGTTTGCTCGGTGTTTGCTCATGCTGCAGTCTGAGTGATGAGTCTGGAAATGTTTAGTTCCAAGTGACTCCTTGTTCCCATCACTGCACCACCTATTTTCTTTCCTTCTCACAAGCCAGGGCTGTCACCCTGTAAGCGCCGTTATTTTGAGAGAGAGCCTCTACACATCATAAACCCCAAACCAAAACACTGCTCTAAGTGCAAAACACTTTTCCATCTTCCTCTGAGCATGCAGGCAACATGTGACAGCTTCTATTTTTGTATGTTTTTCCTTTAGCCACGTCTAGGAATTGAACTGAGCATGTGCTTCACCCCGAGTTAGTTACTGGGACACTGAAAATGGTCTAGAAGATGCTACGGAATGGACTTGGCACCTGGATTTTTCCCACCTAGCTTGTGGGCTTGGTTGATAAATGGTGACATGAAAACTTAACCCTTCAAGCTTCCACCTAAGAGCGTTAAAGAAAACCCTGCAGAGCTTTATGTCTTGACTTGGATGCGACTCTCTAAATGCCAGTAGAGAATAGCGGTGTATTTATGTCACATGAATAAAACCCACGCAGTTTGGGGGTGGAAGAGGTCTGGAGCTGAAGTCTCCTGTATGTTGCTCTGCCTCAGTGGTGGACACAGACCTCTGATGTTTCTCTGGTACCTTAGGGACCTGCTTGGTCAGTCAGGTACATCATCAGCATCTCCTTTTCCTCTTCTGGAGCTCCTGGCTTGTCCCTGCAAGAGTCGTGGTCCATCGTCTTGATCTGAGGTCCCTCGCTTGTGCTGTGCAGGGTACCAGTGACACCAGTTTGCCCAGGGTGTTACTCCAAATCCACAATGTATTCTGCAATGTGTCTTTTGGTTAAGCTTAGCTTAGCTAGGGAAGCATCCCGGGATGTCTTTGATGACTGCAAATATGGAAGTCGTCCTGTCTTTGGTTAATAAAAATGTCAAAAATATGGAGGTTGTGGTTATTTACTGGCTGCTCTTTACAGCTGGGTCACCCAGGCCTTTCTGTGGGAGGTGCCTCCATGTTTCCCATCCAAATGCTCTCAGCAAGTTCCAAGTAGACTTCTCTCACTCTAGTGGTGGGCACCACGTGCAGTTGGTTAGTTTTGGTGGTTGCAAATAGAATAATAGAACAGTTTCAGCTGGAAGAGACCTTCAAGATCATTGAGTCCAAATTTCCCTAGCCCTATCATCACCAGTAAAGCGTGGGGCTCTCTGTCATCACCCCTAAAGTGTGTGACTATGTTGAATCAAAACTATTTTAGTTAAGTTTTGCAAAGCCAGACAACTAAAAACCAGTCATTTCCTCCTCTGTTGCAGGCTAATGGTATGTTCAACCTTTTCACAGAAGCACAGAATCTTTCAGGTTAGAAAAGACCCCTCAGATCAGCAACCCCAACCATCCACCCTACTCTACAAGTTCATTCCTAAAACAGATCCCCCAGCACTACACCTAAGCAGCTTTTAAGCTCATCCAGGGACATGGACTCAACCACCACCCTGGGCGGCCTGTTCCAGTGCCTGTCCACTCACTCCAGGAAGAATTTCTTTCTGATGTCCACTCTAACCCTCCCCTGTTGGAGCTTGAAGCCCTGCCCTCTGCTTCTGTAGCTAATTACCTGTGAGAAGAGACCAGCACCAACATCTCTACAGTGTCATTTCAGAGAGTTGTAGAGAGTCTCCTTCTCTGGGGACTTTCAAGGCCCGCCTGGATATGTTCCTCTGTGATCTGTGTTAGATAGTTTTGTCCTGCTCCGGCAGGGGGGTTGGACTCGATGATCTCTTTGGGTCTTTTTCAACCCCTAACATCCTATGATCCTATGATCCTATGATCATTCAGCATCTGCGAGGCAAATTAGCAAGCAAGCAGAGTTTACAAACTTTGCAACCCCTCTCCAAGCTCCTACACCCAGGTGCCTCAGTTCTTGTCACTTCTGGCCTTCTCTGTTATCTCGTTACGATGGCACTTGGTTGTTCACACCAGTGAGCCGCATTTCTTAGCTGTGATGCCTAACCCTGTAGTTGCATTGCTGCTGCTTCATTATTTCATGCTGCTGTACCATCACTCATCGAAAACAAAGTGGGATGTCTCCGTCCTATTTCAGGATGCAGGAAATTGTGAAAAGAAGCAGATGCACGGGGAAAAGAAGCAGACAGGCAGAGCAAGCAATTCCCTCCCACTGCTTGTTGGAGTGAGAGAAATGAGGAGGCTGACCAGCGAGGAGCTTTTATTTTGTATGAAGGAGGAGGAATTGCTAAGATGCTAAAGGAGTCCCAACAGAGAGCTGCACGTTAGGTAACTTGCTGTCACGCTAACTGGGGCGTCTTGATGCTGCTGTTATCCAAACACTAAATGCTTTTAATGACAGCAGCATTCTTCCAGCTGGACTAAAGTTTAACGTGTTTGAATGTCTACCTGTCTCTGAGGAGCTTGGATCTCATGGGAGAGCAATGAGGATGATGAAGCAAGTGGAACACCTCTCTCACAAGGAAAGGCTGAGGGAGCTGGATCTCCTTAGTTTGGAGAAAAGGAGACTGAGGGGTGACCTCATTAATGTCTATAAATATGTAAAGGGTGGGTGTCAGGAGGATGGAGCCAGGCTCTGCTCAATGTCATTTAGTGATAGGATGAGGGGGAATGGGTGTGAACTGGAACAGAGGAGGTTCCACATCAATATCAGCAGGAACTTCTTCCCAGTGAGGATGACAGAGCCCTGGAAGGGGCTGCCCAGGGGGGTTGCGGAGTCTCCTTCTCTGAAGATGTTTAAAACCTGCTTGGAGATGTTCCTGTGCAACTTGGTCTAGGTGATCCTGCTGTGGCTGGGGGATTGGACTGGATGATCTTTCGAGGTCCCTTCCAATCCCCAATGTTCTGTGATTCTGTGAAATATGGTCGATCCTCTGGTCAGCATCATAACTGGGAAGTCAGGCTGCAAAATGCACCTGAACATCCAAGCCAGGGTTCTGTGTGAAATGCCCAGGGTGTTCAGGCAGAAACCAGCACACTGCCCCTTCTGGCTTGGTTATAAAACATGAACAGGGCACAAACAGGACAGTGATAATAGCATTCAGCATTTTAGAGACAGAGAGTAGAGCAGCTTGTGTGGCTGTGGGATCTCCAAAAGAAGCAGGTTGTCATCTCCACTCTCATCTCATTCCACTTTCTGAGAATAATTTATACGTTGGGATAAAATAGAGACCCGGAGGTGATGTTCTCTCTATGCTGCACTGATCACTGCAGCTTGATAATTTGTAGCACAGGAAAAACTCTTCTGGAGCCTAGAGAAGGAAAAGCTTAAAGAAGCATTTGGTTCCTTCACTGAAGTGGAACAGAAACTTTTGGAGCAAACTAATAAAATCCATTCAATGTACAATAAGATAACAAAAGGTTTGGAGCAATGCTTCAAGAAAAATGTTTCTTAAAGGATAAACTGCTTCTGAAGCATCACTTAGATGATAATACAGATGTAAACACAAATCATGGAATCATTCAGGTTGAAAAAGACTCCTGGGATCAGCAAGTTCAACCGTCAACCCTACCTACTCTACAAGGTCACCCTTCAACTACATCTAAGCGTCTTTTAAACTCATCCAGGGACTGGGACTCAACCACCACCCTGGGCAGCCCATCCCAGTGCCTGACCACTCTCTCCGGGAAGAATTTCTTTCTAATGTCCAGTCTAACCCTCCCCTGTTGAAGCTTGAAGCCCTTCCCTCTGCTTCTGTTGCTAATGCTCTGCTTCTGTGAGAAGACACCAGCACCAACATCTCTACAGTGTCCTTTCAGAGAGTTGTAGAGAGTGATAAGGTCTCCCCTCAGCTTCCTCTTCCTAAAACTAAACAGCCCCAACTCTGTCCATCTCTCTTCACAGTATTTATTCTCCAAGCCCTTAACCAGCTTTGTTGCCATCTGTACTCGCTCCAGCATGAAGCAACAGGGAGCTAAACACGGAGTGTTCTGGCAGGCACCACCAACACGCATAGCCCCTTATAGAAGAGCTGAGTATTCTGACTCCAGGGTGGTCTCTATTCAGAGACCAACCTTGCCTTACATGTAAGTCTTCCACACTGATGGCTTTGCACTGCTCTGAATCTGAGTTATTCACAGCTTGCTACCGCTGCTCTGGAGTAAGTTCACCCTTCCTTACTGCACAGGGCTGCGTTGGTGCTCGATACACTTTAAACCAGCCAGTTACACCCATTCAGTAGCCAAGGATGAGAGTGAAGCACGACCAGTCTCATCCTCTCCTTTCTCATAGCAATTCAGAGATGGTTCTTGGGGAGCAGGTTTGCAGAAAGACAAACAAGGCTGTGGAAATACTGGAGGATGAGGTTAAAATCCTGAAGGTCACATGCTGAGTAGGTGGAGTTGTGGTCAGATGCTCTCTGGTATTTGCTTTGGTATTTGCTCTGGTATTTTTGTAGAGACTGCTTCTACATCGACTGAAACAAGAAGTAGTGCTGATGTGACTCTCTGCCTTGTACTCTGCTGAGTGCATGAGGAGAACCAGCTGCTAAGTGTAGTAATGAGAATACTGGCTTTAAAATTCCCATTGCTTGTGAAGGATCCCAGTTTCACCGAACATTAGGAACTGGAAGGGACCTCAAAAGATCATCCAGTCCAACCTCCCCATCACAGCAGGGTCCCCTAGACCAAGTCACACAGGAATATATCCAGGCGGGTTTGAAACGTCTCCAGAGAAGGAGACTCCACAAGCCCCCTGGGCAGTGACACCCCACTTTGAGTACTGCATCCAGCTCTGGTGTCCCCACCATAAGAGTGACAGAGATCTGTTGGAAGGAGTCCAGAGGAGGGCCACGAGGATGATCCAGGGGCTGGAGCACTTCTGCTACGAGGACAGGCTGAGGGAGCTGAGATTGTTCAGCCTAGAGAAGGCTTTGGCGGAACCTTTTAGCAGCCTTCCAATATTTAAAGGGAAACTACAGGAAGGCTAGAGGGGGATTTTTTTGGAAGAGTGTCCAGGGATAGTACAAGGGCAAACAGCTTTAAACTGAAGGAGAATAGGTTTAGATTGGAACTTAGGAAGAAATTCTTCAGTATGATGGTGGTGAGGCTCTGGAATAGGTTACCTGGACAGCTTATGGCTGCCCCCTCCCTGGAGGTGTCCAAAGCCAGGCTGGATGAGGCTTTGAGCTGCCTGTTCTAGTCAAGAGGCATCGCTGCTCATGGTGGGGAGGTTGGATTAGATGATCTCTGAGATTCCTTCCAACCTAAGCCATGCTATGATTATATAACCACCAAGATAACACCAGCACCATGTTGCACCTGACCATCTAAATGGTACAAGGACCCACCTAAGGGGTGGGACACCTCACACACATCAACACTTTACTCTTGCGTGTCTCTGCACTGTGTTCTGGCTTCTCTCCTTGGCCAGCATGGGCCAGCTGTGAAATTTTATTTGCACCTATACCCTTCCTCACTGTGAAACCACCATCTCCTTCTCTGGAGATGTTTAAAACCCACCTGCACAGTCGACTGGATCCTGGGGAACCTGCTGCTGGGGTTCCTGTGCGACTGGATCTAGGGGATCCTGCTGTGGCGGGGGGATTGGACTGGATGATCTTTTGAGGTCTCTTCCAATCTCTAGTGTTCTGTGATTCTGTGAATGAGATGACTTCTCTCCACAGGAGATTTATCGCAGGGCTTTGCTTTTTTCCATATGTCTAACTTCACATTCCTGGCTGGGATTCAAGTCCATTTAACCTAGAGAAAAGGAGGCTGGAGGGAGACCTCCCCACTCAACAACCCTCTGGCAGGAGTTTGCAACGAGGTGCTCAGCCTCTTCTCCCTGGTGGCAAATGACAGGAGCTGAGGAACTGCTTGCAGGTGGCACCAGGGGAGGTTTAGGTTGGATATTAGGAAGACTTCCTTTATGGAAAGGGTCATCAAGCATTGGAACAGGCTGCCCAGGGCAGCACTGGAGTCCCCATCCCTGGAGGGCTTTAAAAGCAGAGATGGGTGCTGAGGGTCATGGGTGACCTGGCAGTGCTGGATGAACAGCTGGACTTGATGATATTAAAGATCTCCTCCAACCAAATCGCTCCTGTGATTCCACTGCTACCACAGTCTCCCACATGTGGGTGGGGGATATTCTGGTCCTGTCTGCAGGGTCAGCTTTACCCCCTCCTCAGGCCTGGAGAACCACCAGCCCACTCTCCACCACTTCCTCTGAAAAAGTCCCTTTATCTCACTTTTTAATTGTCTTGAGGAGTAACATTTCACCCCACCCGGCCTTATTTGCTCGCCGAGGATGACACTTGAAGGCCCTGCCGCGCTTTAAGCCAGCCGCAGGCCTCCTCCTCGCCGCAGGGAGCGGGCGGGAAAAGACGCGGGTGGGGCTGGGTCCTCCCCGCCGCTGGGGGCGCTGTAGCCGCAGGGAGGGGGAGGGGCGGGCGCTGTGTGACACCTCCCGCCGGGGCGACGGCGGCGCTAGCGGCTGCGGCTGGCGGGGCCCTGCCCGGCCCCAGCGCGGGCCCGCAGGTGGGTTTTTTCGGCCCTGCTGCATCTCGGCCTCTCCGGGCCTGTCCTCGCCTTCCGGGGGAGCGTTCGGAGCCGCTAAGGCCGGTAGCGGAGCGGGCTGTGCTCGGGGAGGTGGGGTAGGGCGGCGGGTGTCGGTGCCTGTGGGGTGGGAGAAAATGGGGGGAAGGTGGTCGTGGTGGTGGTGGGGTGGTGGGAGAGCGGTGTCAGGCCCCTCCAGTACTGAGAGGCGGGAGGAGCTGCACCCTGACGGCTGCTCTGGTTCCCTGCACCACACCTGCCCTTCACCTGCCATTTCCCCCGTGGTGGTGCCTGCCGTGTGTGGTGGTTTGAGGGGACGGTGCTGTTAGGAAATAGTGTTTAACCAGACACGAGTAAGAGCTGTGTGAATGTGTTGTTAAATTTCCTTGTGGTTTGATTAATGTGGCTTCAGTGTTGCTGTGCGGTGTGAGGGGAGACCTTACTGTCTGCAGCTACCTGAAAGGAGGCTTTAGTGAGGTGGAGGTTGGTCTCTACTCACAAGGAACAAGTAATAGGACGAGAGGAAACGGCCTCAAGTTGCTCCAGGAGACGTTTAGGTTGGACATTAAGAAAAAATTATTCGTGGAAAGAGTCGTAAGCCGTTGGAATAGGCTGCCTAGGGAGGGGATTGAATTGCCATCCCTGCTTCATAGTTGTGGAGTTCTGGAGCTCAGGTACAGGGTTTAGCAGTGGGATGGGACAGTTGGGTTAATGGTTGGACTCAATCAGCTTAAAGGTCCTTTCCACCCTAAACAATTCTATGTTTGGGCATTTTTTAGTCCAAGAGCTTTTAAATCATAGGTGACACAGACCATTTGAAAACAAGTTTAGCTCCTTCAGCAGAAGAGCCAACATCAAACAAGAATAAAAGCAAATGTGTGCAAGTAAAAGAGGAAAATTATATTAAAATGCTTTCCTTGCGACCTGCATGTTTAAAGCATAGTGTGGTTGTAGGATATGGGATTAAAATAATAAAGCACTTGCCTGAGTTTTTACACACTTCTGCTACCATCTGCTTTTCTACTGTAGTCTGTTGGAAGAGGAAAGGGACTACAATTACCTACTTTGGTAGTAAGAGGAGCAAAGTTCTACCTTGGTGTTTTCTTCCAAGTACGGTTCTGAAGAGGTGGGGGAAAGGTCCTACTTAACAGCTGCATATTGACAACTCAAACAAATGCTCTTTGAAGAAATTTATATAAGCAAATGATGTTGGAATAGATGTGGAGGAAGTTAGACAAACATGAGTAGTTCTGTGGGAGTTGGTGGGTGGTTTTTCTGCCTATGTACCCACCAAATAGTGACAGCGCAGTTCAGTGTTGTGGGATTTCTGTAGTCACTTCTTTATGAGCTGCTGCTGAAACCTGTCCTGTCCGCCGTCACGTGCTCCTGGGTGCTCCTTTTGCTGGGCCCTGTGATAACTGACTCAAGGAGAGTAAGTGGGTTGGAAACCACCCGGATGAATAATGTGTGGTTAGTTGTTTTTAGCTGGATTTGGCTGAATCCAGAGCTGGGACAACAGAATGGATGAGTATGAATACAAAGCTACCCGTGAGACTTTTCTTTGTGGTAATATCCTGCTGAGATAACAGCAAAAACTTTATTTGTGCTCTGAGCATCAGGAGAAGCTTGTTTCATAAAATTAAGAGGGTTTCTGTTGTACATCGTGGAATTTGTGAAAGCTTTGAGTATCCTGCTTGTTGTTCTTCAGTGAAGAAAAGATTAAGGGAAATGAGCGCGTAAAGGATGGCAGAGAATGGTTGTACAGCAACACATGTGCAGGATGGAGGGCGGGATGAGGCAATGTGAGGCCTTGAAAGTGAGGGTGAGCTTCAAGTACAAGGAAAAGACAAATGCTCTGTCGCTGTGAAAGCTTCAGAGAGGGCAGCCTTAGATAATTTGGACTCCCTGCTTCACTCAGGGCTATGCCCATGGCACAGGCCACTGAAGGAAGGAAAATGGAGATAGAAAAGTGACCCAGTTTGCGTTTAGATGTGCTTCAAGGAGAAGGGATGGGATTGAGCAGTCCAGCATTGCAGCTTCTCCAGCTTTAGTGCTTCAGCTTACTGCCTGTACCCCAGGAGAAAAGCAGAAAGTGTCGGTGGTTGAATTCATGCTGAGTAGGGAAAGTCTGGTCAGTTTTGTTTCCCAGCAGGATTTGGAGAAGTGGTCAATATTTAGTGTCTTGGATGTAAACAAAAGTACATCAGAAAGCAGCAGTTAAGGTATTCAGGTAGAGATTGTGGTACGTGAAGTGATTCACACAGAATCGCAGAACATTAGGGATTGGAAGGGACCCCTGAAAGATCATCGAGTCCAATCCCCCTGCCACAGCAGGATCCCCTAGATCCAGTCGCACAGGAACATGTCCAGGCGGGTTTTAAACATCACCAGAGGAGGAGACTCCACAACCCCCCTGGGCAGCCCCTGCCAGAGCTCTGTCACACTCACTGGGAAGAAATTCCTTCTCATGCTGATGTGGAACCTCCTCTGTTCCAGCTCACACCCAGTACCCCTTGTCCTATCATTGAGTGCCCCTGAGCAGAGCCTGGCTCCATCCTCCTGACACCTGCCCTTCACATATTGATCAACATTCATGGGGTTACCCCTCAGTCTCCTTTTTTCCAAGCTGAAGAGCCCCAGCTCCCTCAGCCTTTCCTCAGCAGGGAGATGCGCCACCCCATTATCTTTGTGGCTCTGCGCTGGACTCTCTCCAGCAGTTCTGTGTCCTTCTGGAACTGAGAGGCTCGGAACTGAGAGGCTCAGAACTGGACCCAAGTTTCCAGCTGTGGTCTCATCAGGGCAGAGTAGAGGGGGAGGAGAACCTCTTTTGATTGCATCAGTCAGATCTGCAAATGAGCCGAAATATTCATCCATTAAATACAACCGTATCCTCACATTGCATTTAGTGAATCATTTTGCCCTCTTTGTACCTGGCTAGCTCTTATAAGTGTCTGGAAACGAGCTTTTCACTGAGAACAAATTTGATGTTGCCGCTCTGGGGTAGTCACAAGAGGTTACCAGGTCTGTAATTCCCACCCCCAAGCCCACATCTCATTTGTTGGGTTTCATTTTTGAAAAGATTCTTGCTGGCCATGTCAGTAAGGCAGATTGGAGTCAGTGATTCCTGCTTTGAGCTTGGAAATGATAAACAGCTTTAAAAGCAACCTCTACTATCATTCTGCGTGCTGTTTAAGATAAGCTATGTCCCCATAGTTACTGCAAATGCCCCAGTATTTGTTGTAGTGCCCTACTATTTATTGTAGTGCCCCGACACATACTGCAGATGGCTTCCCAAGTTCGGTACAGATCAGTGTTTGAGTGTTTCAGGATTCTGTAGTACAGATTGTAAGGGACAGAGTAGTTTTCTTCTGTTGAGAGTGAAAATTGCTGAGCAGGTAGAGCTTGTTTCATCAGGAGATGTCATGTTGCTCCATCTCCAAGGCACTATTTAGAATTTACTGTGGGGATTATTTTATAGACTTTGCCCCTTTTTTTTACCCCAGCCAAGTTTGTTGTTACTACCCCGTAAGAGGTCTTAACCTTTGTGCTGCCTTGCACCTACTTGTCTTTAGGATTTTGCATTGTGAAACCTTTTTATGGCCTATGCTTGTGTTTCTTGGGAAGCTACAGCTTTCTGTGATCAGGAGCTGTGATTGTGTTGGTACTTTGGTGCCAGTTAGAAATCTGTGGTGATCAATTGGAAGCAAAAGCTGCCAGAACACTTGTGGTTTGTGGGGTTTCAGATGCAGAAGCTTCATGTGCTGACCAGTGACCTCAGGGGCTGCAGCGCTTATTGCACTTTTCAGCTATGCAGCACTTGCAAAGAAATTAAGCCAGCAATGTGTCCTTGTGGCCAAGAAGGCCAACAGCGTCCTGGGATGGATCAGAAAGGGTGTGGTTAGTAGTTGGAGAGAGGTTCTTTCTCTCTCTGTGCCCTGGTGAGACTGCATCTGGAATCCTGTGTCCAGTTCGGGACCCCTCCATTCCAGAAGGACACAGAACTGCTTGAGAGCGTTCAGTGCAGAGCCACAAAGATGCTGAGGGGAGAGGAGCATCAACCTGATGAGGAAAGGCTGAGGGAGCTGGTCTCTCGATCTTGGAAAAAAGGAGCCTGAGGAGTGACCCCATAAATGTTGATAAATACGTGAAGGGCAGGTGTCAGGAGGATGGAGCCAGGCTCTGCTCAGTGTCATCTACTTATAGGACAAGGAGCAGCGGATGTGATCTGGAACAGAGGAGGTTCCACATCAGTGTGAGAAGGAACTTCTTCCTGGTGAGGGTGACAGAGCTCTGGCAGGGGCTGCCCAGGGGGGTTGTGGAGTCTCCTTCTCTGGAGACGCTTAAAACCCGCCTGGATATGTTCCTGTGTGACTGGATTTAGGTGACGCTGCTGTGGCGGCGGGGATTGGACTATAACATCTTTCTGGGGTCCCTTGCAATCGTTAATGTTCTGTGATTCAGTGAAGGCTGTTTGTTCTTTCAATGGTTTTAGTCTCTGTGTGATTTTGTGGTTCTATTCATTGATACAATCCCTGTGACACTGTGGTGACAGGCAGTGTTTAAGGTCAGATTAAATATTAGCAGACTCAATGTGGCTTGACTCTTCTATTTATGTGGATCTTCTATTTATACGAAGCAGGTATGCTGAAAAATACTTGATAGCATTTACTCTTTGAAGACTTATTTAGATTATTTTGGGCAGCATGGATGCTGTACTGATGAGCAGCTTCTCGAAAAAGCTCCTTATGCAGATTTTATACACCATTTCATTTGTCAGCAGTAATGTGATGGAGGTTCAGACAACAGATACGTTAGTCCCAAGCATTTTACAGTGAAATATGTAGAGAAAAGTACAAGTTCATGACAGCTATCACCGATACTTACTGTGCTGTTTTTTCACTTGTGTTTCGGTAGCCGTTGTGGAACTATGTGGAAGTGGGTTGGTGGAGATGATTCTCCCTCCAGAACAGTAGTGAGTATTGAATTACTATCAGATTAATATTTTCTTAACAATTTCTGACTTGAGAGAACCTTTAATTGATGATACACTAATCGTGTGTATTTCCTTTTGCGGAAATAAGTTGCCTAACTCGTTTTACCGTGACTCAGTTTTGGGATTCTCAAAGTTAGGTTGGGTTCTGGCTTCGTGTCTGCTTGGTGATTAATCTCTTGTAGGTAGCACAGCAGCTCCAAGAGAACATCATTAGAATTACATAAGCTTCATCCTGAGTGTAGTTGTGTATACTAGGCAGTATCACTATTTTGTTGCTGCTACTGCTTGGCTGTTGCAATGAAAATCCAGTAAAGGAGGAAATTCGGTTTTAGATACGTGAAGGCTTTGATGGTTTTGCTGGATTTCGAACTAACATTTCTAAACCAGATTCAGAGATTTACAGTTTGACACTATCAAGCTGGTGTAGCTACATGCAGGATATGTAAGTTCTACCATTGTACTCTAAGAAAATTCAGTGACTATTTAAAACCAAACACTCACTGAAGACATTTTGCAGAAGCAGGATTGCCTCTGCATCATTTTGTTGGTTCATCGTGTATTTCGTGTCTGCAGGCTGCAGACTCACAAGATGCAAGAAGAATGTCGGTGACAGATTTGACTGAACAGCTGGCAAGTACTGAACAGCTGGTAGCACAGCTAAAGGAGCTTGTCCGGGAGAAGGATGCTGAGCTTCGAACTAAAGACCTTCAGTTAAAGGTACGATGTGGGTGTTCTTGTCACAAAGACTGTTTGAACCCCACTCCAGTCCTCTTTATCCTGAGCTGCTTTCCTCTGTACAGGCTAATAGTCAGTTATAGCAGCTGGGGGAGCACAGGAAGTGCCAGTCACGATTATCTGTTTTGGTTCCTGGGTGTTACTGCTTTTTGCCAGTGTGTCGTCTGTTCTAAAATTATAACTGGGCTTGGGCATTACTCAGGCAACATGTGTTCCTTGCACGAGCAGATGCACTAAACAGTTGTGAGGGACAGGCTGACGCTCCCAGAACTAAGTGTGTGGGGTTATTTTAGGCTAAATATGGGGAAAACCAGAATCCAAATCATTGCTGGCAATTTAGTGCGATGCCAGCTTGCCTCAAACTGCATTTCTGTAGATCATGTTTTATTTCCCTTTCCACTAGAAATATCTTTTTCTTGTATAATGATCTTAATTATTCATGCTACTGCAGTATTATGAAGGTGTGTCTACTCTTGCATCTCCCCCAAAATAAAAGATTAATCCTTCTTACTAGAAAATAAAGCCATGAGATTGTATTGCTACCAAAAAATAGGAAAGGTTCTAACATCATGGTGCTCTGTATCACAGAATCCCAGAATTATTGAGGCTGGAAAAGAGCTCTGAGCTCATCGAGCCCAGCACCTAACATCACCACAGCTGCCCAGACCAGGGCACTGAGGGCCACTGCCAGTCTGTCCTTCAACACCTCCAGGGGTGGGGACTCCACCACTGCCCTGGGCAGGCCATTCCAGGCTCTGATCATTCTTTCCCTGAGGGAGGGCTTCCTAACTTCAAACCTAACCCTCCTCTGGCAACTTCAGGCCCTCCCCTCTTGTCCTGATGCTGGTTCTCTGGGAGAAGAGCCTGACCCCCACCTGACTCCAACCTCCCTTCAAGGAGATGGAGACGGAGAAGGTCCCCCCTGAGTCTCCTCCAGGGTAAACACCCCCAGCTCCCTCAGCCTCTTCCCATTAGCTTTTCCCTCCAGTCCCTTCCCCAGCCTTGTTGCTCCTCAGCACCTGCTGCAGCCCCCTCAATCTCATTCTTGAAGTGAGGGGTCCAGAACTATCCCCAGTACTTGAGGGGAGGCCTCCCCAGTGCCCAGTACAGGGGCATTGTACACAACAATGATAACAGACGTGTGCATAAAGTTTCTGTAAGGCAAGGAAAGTTGTTTCATGTATGCAGCACCATTGCTTTTGACATTAGTCTTCAGGAGAAAGACGATTTCTTCTTATCACTTTAGATTTCTCTCTTGCTGTCTTATTTTGTGGCAGAATTGAAGCGTGGAGTTGCTCATGTCACTAATTTAGTTCTTAATAATGTTTCTAGGAGGAGAAAGAATCTGCTGATGCCAAACTCTCTAAGTTGAAGCTGCAAAACAAAGCCAAGGTTGCCTCATTAACCTCACAATTAGAAGAACTTAAGAAACAGTTATCAGAATCAGGAGGCTTAGAAGCAAAAGATGAGCAGAACAAGGTAAGTCTCCTCCTGCTTTAAACCTGACATCATTTCTGTCAGGCTGGAGACAGTTTTGCTGTGCCAGACTTGAAACATAACATTGAAGTTGAGATTTTGAGCTGCATCAGATTAGAATCAGGGTAGAGTCTGTGTATTGTCAGTCCATCTGTGTAATTCTTATTTCATTCTCATGTTATCTTTCTATAGAAATACAGCAAATTGTCCATCTGAACTGCTGTGTTGTACCCTGCAGTAGCACAGTCGTGTGAGGAGACACAGTGTTTTTCCAAATAGCATGTTTTTGACTGCATACATTTCTAAATTAACTTCAGGGAGACTTTCATGTTTCTGGGCATTTGTTGTGGGCTGAAAGGGAACAGAAACAGATCCGTTTATTGAAGCCTGTAGGCGTCCTCAAATACACAGTATTTGTGGTTCTGATTGCTAATAAAACAGCAGTGGGCCCCTGTGGATGAGAAGGTGGGTGATCAGTAGATGAGAGAGGTTCTTCTCCCCCTCTACTCTGCCCTAGCGAGACCACATCTGGAATCTTGTGTCCAGTTCTGGGCCCCCCAGTTCCAGAAGGACACAGAGCTACTGGAGAGAGTTCAGTGCAGACCCACAAGATGATGAAAGGAGGGGAGCATCTCCCTGTTGAGGAAAGGCTGAGGGAGCTGGGTCTCTTGAGCTTGGAAGAAAGGAGACTGAGGGTTGACCTCATGAATGTTGATCAATATGTGAAGGGCAGGTGTCAGGAGGATGGAGCCAGGCTCTGCCCAGTGTTATCTACTGATAGGACAAGTGGCAGTGGGTGTGATCTGGAACAGAGGAGGTTCCACATCAGTATGAGAAGGAACTTCTTCCTGGTGAGGGTGCCAGAGCCCTGGCAGGGGCTGCCCAGGGGGGTTGTGGAGTCTCCTTCT
>JAOXOE010007340.1:0-24837 GCA_028565055.1 Phoeniculus purpureus
CATTCTCAACAGAAATCTGTTTCACCTCACATCTTTTCCGTCTGCTCTGGCAGAGGGATTGGACTAGATGATCCTTCGAGGTCCCTTCCCATCCCTAAAGCTCTCCATGGTCCTCAGTCTTCATTCTCAACAGAAATCTGTTTCACCTCACATCTTTTCCGTCTGCTCTGGCAGAGGGATTGGACTAGATGATCCTTCAAGGTCCCTCCCCATCCCTAATGCTCTGTGATTCTGTGTGACTCTGTGTATAACTAACCGGGTACCTGACACAACTGACAAGCTTGACATTTAAAATCTCTCACAGGCACCGGTAGTTCCTCACAAATTGAGGAAGATGAAGAGGACTGTAATAGAGCTCATGGTAATACCGACCGTTTCAAAAACTTTCTGACATCGTTCAATGACAGTGAAGAAGAGAAAAAGAACAGTGTAGGAGAAAGAGCCCTGGTGGCCAGCAGGATGATCGTGAGCCAGCAGTGTGCCCTTGTGGCCAAGAAGGCCAACGGCATCCTGGGGTGGATCAGAAGCAGATGGAGAGAGATTCTCCTCCCCCTCTACTCTGCCCTGGTGAGACCACAGCTGAAGTAGTGTGTCCAGTTCTGGGCCCCTCAGTTCCAGAAGGAGACAGACCTGCTGGAGAGAGTCCAGCGCAGAGCCATGAAGATCATGAAGGGAGTAGAACAGCTCCCTGATGAGGAAAGGCTGAGGACACTGGGTCTCTAGAGCTTGGAGGAGAGGAGACTGAGGGGTGACCCCATGAATGTTTATAAAGATATGAGAGTGGGTATCAGGGGGATGGAGCCAGTGTCATCTAGTGATAGGACAAGGGGCAATGGGTGTCAGCTGGAACAGAGAAGGTTCCACATTAATATGAGAAGGAACTTCAGTGTCAGCTGGAACAGAGGAGGTTCCAAATCAATATGAGAAAGAACTTCTTCACCATGAGGGTGACAGAGCACTAGGACAGGCTGCCCAGAGGGGTTGTGGAGTCTCTGGAGAAGTTTAAAGCCTGCCTAGATATGTTTCTGTGCAACTTGGTCTAGGTGATCCTGCTGTGGCAGGGGGATTGGACTGGATGACCTTTGGAGGTCCCTTCCAATCCCTGATGTTCTGTGGTTCTACCATAGTAACTGTGCTTCAGCTGGTTTGAACTTCTTTGAAACTGAAGACAACGCTGGCATTGAATCAGCTGTCACAATCAGATGTTTGTGACATGCTGGAAGCCCGTGTTTTGAGCTGCAAACAGCGAGTGCTGACCAGCACGAAGCAGAAAGCTTCCCTGCGAAGCGTGAGGGGCTCGTTGAATAGCACAGTGAGGTCACTGCAGCCTCAATCGAGCCGTCGTCTTGCAGCAAGGCAGAAAAATAACTTGATCATTCCTTGAGATATTTTTATGTGAGGCGGTTTTCTTGCCGCCTTCATTAATATCAAAGGAACGAGACAAACCCAGACGCCACTTGGACTGTATCGTACTGTTGGAAGAAAGAGGATCTTCACGGGGCACGTGCGTAACGTGGCCAGTTATTCGGATCCGCTTTGCAGGGTCCGTATTTGACATCCCTGCCGTCGCCGTCTCTATAAAAAGCCACAGTGGAACATTTTAAATTAGAATATCTAATGTTTTCTCTCTTCCCCCGTGGGTTATCAATGAATTAACTAAGCTCCTCATTAATGAGGCATTTATATTTGGTTTCTTCTGATAGAAATGATTTGATGGGCTAAATCTGGTAGAACAAATGCATCATTTACCACGGAGGAGAAAAACCCCTTTAACTTCATACTGTATCAACAGCATCTGTTCCAGCTGCTTGTAAGAAGATTTTGTGTTTTGAGCGCAGAGATGAAAAGAGGAATTAATGTGGCTGTTTTTCTTGTTACTTCTTTCTCATGGGCAGTTCTCTTGATATTCATATGGGCTTTCTTCCTTTAGTTTAGGGCACTGAGGTGACAGCTCACAAGGCTCTTGTACTGAAAAGGTGCAGATAAGGGGCAGATCAGATAAGCTGAGTGATGCAGGATCTCCCTCCGTCCACACACCACAGAAAGGAGATTATCTAGCTCAGATATGGACATAAAGCTGTTTTTAGCAATACCAAGTTCCACTGTGTGAGGACCAGACTTGAAATTAAATGCAGGCTGGCTTAAATAATTAATTTCAGGCAGCTGATCCCCCAGACCTTGAACTCGTGGTGGCACATCACGTCCCATAACATGCCAATGTAAAGTATCCATGGACGGGGGCTGAGTCCCCATCCCTGGATGTGTTTAAAAGCCACTTAGATGTGGTATTGGGCGATCTGGTTTAGGGGTGACCTTGTAGAGGACGGTTGATGGTTGGGCTCGATGATCCCAAGGGTCTTTTCCAACCTGGATGATTCTATGAAGTCCTGCATATAAGCACCATTTCATGACTTCACGTGCATAGAATCGTTAGAGATTGGAAGGGACCTTGAAAGATCATCTAGTCCAATCCCCCTGCCAGAGCAGGACCATGTTGACATGGAAGTGAGTGTCAGGGACGCTCTGGAGGGGGTTGCTTGGTGAGGGGGAAGGGGCTGCTGACTGATCCCTGTAAGCAGCTTTGTACAAGCTCCACCTGCTCATGTTCACACCTGCCTCTGGTTAAGCTGAGCCAATCACTGCCTCTGTCATAACCCACTTAAGAGAGGACATGCATCGAGCAGTGGGCTGTTGCTTTTGTTCCTGGTGCAGTGTCTTTGGTTTGGGAGCTCTCTTTTGTTTGGGCAACAAGTGAGCTGCCATGCAGCCTCTGAGTTTGGTGAGGGGAGAAGACACACCTGAGCAACGATTCTCCTTTGGATCGTGGTGAAAGGAGCAGCTCTAGAACAGTGGAGGAGACGAGTACATGTAAGCAGAGGATAGATCCTGACTGGGACTATGAGTAAGGGACCCAGGCTGTGGTGGTCAAGGGCTGGGATGACCCATAGCCCTCCGATAACTCTCGTGCTACCTGGAAAAAGGTCAGGAAGCACTCGTGTCCCCTGGGGGAGGATGGCACCTTTGCTGGAGGACGAAGGACTGCAAGGAGGTTCTCCCCTGCGGGGAAGGAGGTGGCAGAGCTGGGCTCAGGAAGTGTTATGTAAGTACCATGTGCATCTCATTTTCTCGGTGATGGGGGTTTTTTGTTGTTTAAGTGAAAAGTGGTTTGTTTCTTCCATTTGTGCTGTGAGGACAGGCTGAGAGAGTTGGGGCTGTTCAGCTTGGGGAAGAGAAGACTCCAGGGACACCTTATTGCAGCCTTTCAGTAATTAATGGGAGCTCATGAGAAGGACTGGGGCGTTGTGTCAAAGCCTGTTGTGACAGCACCAGGGGGAACGTTTTTAAACTAAAATAGGGTGGATTTAGACTGGATATAAGGAACAATGTCTTTACAATTAAGGGTGGTGAAACACTGGAGCAGGTTGCCCGAAGAGCTGGTAGAGGCTCAGCCCCTGGAGACATTATCAATACTCTCAATATTCTCAATTTTCAGGCTGGTTTGGGCTTTGGGCAGCTGATCTCGTTAAAGATGTCCTGGCTCCCTGTAGCAGGATTGGATTGGATGACCTTTGCCTTCCAACTCAATGCACTCTGTAATTCTGTGGCTCAGAGTACTCGAGATAACGACAGATTTGACTGAAGTACGCTAGGCAGAACTTTTAGCTATCACAGCTATTTATCTACTAATTAGCAGACTCCTGTACTTGCCACGGGGCTCCAATGCCTCGCTGTGTAAAAGACTTCAGTGCTTTGGTGATGCTTTTTCCCATTTGCTTTTTGCAGACCACTCTGATTTTCTTTTTTCTGCTGTGCTTGTGCTAACTCTTGTATCAGCAGTGGTATTAATGTATTCATTTTTATATCAGCAATGGTATTTATATGTATATTTAGATCAGCAGCGGTGCTAATGTATGTGTTTTTATATCAGCAGTGCTATTAATGTATATAGACATACTCTGATAAACCTGGGCCGGCAGGTTACTAGAGTGTTGCTGTACTGGACACACTGGAACACCATCTTGGAACAGACCCCAGAGTGTCTGTGGCCATGGATGGGTCCACACCAGAGCAGACATACCCCTGAAAGAAGTGTTTAGATTGGACATGAGGAAATAATTCTTCATGGAGAGAGTGGTTGGGCACTGAGGAATTGGTGCCCAGGGTGCTGGTTGCGTTTCCATCCATGAATATGTTGAAAAGTCACTTAGATGTAGTGTTGGGGGATCTGGTTTAGGGGTGACCTTGTAGAGTAGGGTTGATGGTTGGACTCAATGATCCCAGGGCTCTTTTCCAACCCGAGTGATTCTGTGAGAATTAAAGCCCCAGTGCAGCACAAAGTAAAGCAAATTGTCTGTGACAGAGATTGGCCGAGAGGGTGACACTGGCTGAAATAGAGTGGGGTTGGTGGTTGGACTCGATGATCTCAAGGGTCTTTTCCAACCTGAATGATTCTGTGAACTATCCCCCAAGGATAGCTGGTGAAGGTATTAGAATCATAGAATCATTAGGGATTGGAAGGGACCTCAAAAGATCTCCTAGTCCAATCCCCCAGAGCGTCTCTATCTCTGGATAGACAGGTACACCCCGGAGCACCAGTGGCTCTGGATCAGTTTATGACACAGCAGTACACCCCTGAAGAGAACGTGACCTTTGGATAAGGCCATGAAGGAGGAGCATGAACAAGGAGAGGACTTCATTGCGGCGTTAACACTTGTGGCTTTGTCCAGAGGGATCAGGGGTGGAGACTGTAATGGGTATCTCTTGAGTTTGTTGTAACTCATTGCTTGAGTTACGTGTTATAGGAAGCACCCTAGCAGGATCCACCTGAATAATTTGAGGATGAGCATCACAGGAAATGGTGTGAGTGCAATAGTGCAAGGAGGACCTTGCTGAAAGGGTGGTGGGCTGAGGTGTGTAGTAGTTATCAGTGTGTATCAGATACCTCTTTCCCTCTTAAACTGTCTCTATCCCAACACTTAAATTTTCACACTGGTTGTCTTCTGATCCTTCATCCATGATGGCAATGAGTTGCTGTGCGAGTCTGACCTGCCTATTGAGACTGAACCACAGGAGTTGGCATGAGTTGAACTCTGCTATAACCGTCCTGCGCTGATGAAGGCTCCGCAGTGACGCACTCAAGAACTATCCAAGAGAAGCCAGTGAGATCAATTTATGCAGCTGGCTCACACACAATTTCTGTGATCCGTGGTGCTCTGATGTGGGAGACAGTCTTGCCAACAAATTCCCGAGCAAATGTGTTGGCAGCTGAAAAACAAACATTTACAGTTTTCTCCCAGCTTGCAACTTGAACTAGTAAAAGAAGCAGCAGATAGCCAAAGAGTCAACAACTTCTTGTGCAGCTGCGTTCAACTACTGTTCTTAATGGGGTGCTTTGCAGACTTGTTAGCAGCTGGTACTCCACATAGCTGGAACAGGCTGCCCAGGTGGCCTGTGGAGTCTCCTTCTCTGGAGATGTTTAAAACCCACCTGGACATGTTCCTGTGCGACTTGGTCTAGATGATCTTGCTAGATCAGACAGGGGGATCTAGTGGGATTGGACTAGGTGGTCTTCTAGGGGTGGATTGGACTACATGCTGTTCTGAGGTCCCTTCCAATCCCCAATGTTCTGACACAATATTAAATGAGTATTCAAAGAAGGATAAATTCATTATAAAGCATTTATATGTCCCTGACATTTTAAAGATACTCTCACTACGCATTTCATACACGCTCATCCTTTCTAAAAGAGCCCTGAGAAATCTCTGTTAATTTGTAAAGACACATACTAATTTAGTCAACTGTTGTTGACTTCTCTTGAAGTAAAGGTTTCATTAGCAGCTAATGTCTTTAGACCTAGAATTACTCTGGAGATGATTATATAAGAGTCATACACCCTCAAGGAGTTGTTGGAAGACAGTGAGCTGTCTATTAACCCTCTGCTCTCTGGGTTGCTCTTTTCTCTTAAAACAAAAATGAAGTTCAAGAAGGACACGGAGCTGCTGGAGGGAGTCCAGCGTAGAGCCACAAAGAGGATGAAGGAAGTGGAGCACCTCCCTTACGAGGTGTCACCTCACTAAGTGTATATGATGTAAAATACTCGTGTCCCCCGTTCCTTTTACAACACTCAGTGAAGATACTCAGGCATGTAGAGACTCTTTATAGAGATTGGGAGGGACCTCAAAAGATCCTCAATTCTAGTCCCCCTGCTGCAGCAGGATCCACTGGATCAAGTCGCAGTAATTAAATAATGACTGAAACAGGAAGAAATGAAATGAAGGGGGCACTTGAAACTTGATAGGTGACATGTGTGAGCGGAGCGTGAGGGGAGTAGATTTTCCATGAGCTTCCAGAGAACAAAAGTGAACTCAAGTCGTCTGGTCTGTGCTATCAGAAGGGCCTTTCATCATGCTTCATCAAACTGAAACTTTCTGACAAAGTACTTTTAAAAATAAACTCCCTACTTGTTTGACACTCCGGCAACCTTAAGCACTCAAAAGTATTGAAGTACGCGTTCACCCGGTGCTTGGGATACTTCCAAGGAAACCGGTGTTCCAAAGCCCTGTGCTGTTTGTGTATGTCGCTGTGTCACGTGTGCTGAGCACCTTGTGTCTGGAGCACTTCCCCAGTGCAACGTGGTCTAGGTGATGCTGCTGTGGCAGGGCGCTTGGACTAGATGGTCTTTTGAGGTCCCTTCCAATCCCTTATGATTCTGTTCTCATATTGATGTGGAACCCCCTCTGTTCCAGCTGGCACCCATTGCCCCATGGCCAGTCATTAGATGGCACTGAGAAGAGCCTATCCAGGCGGGTTTAAACGATCATGTACAGCAAGCACTGGCCAGAGCATCTGTGGCTCTATTGACGCACTTGCATCAGTTCCCCTCGCTCTTACAATTAGCATAACCAGCAGGAACTTTCATGCAGCGACAGTTATAAAACTCTAAACCTCCTCTGAAAAATGTGTAGATTTAGATTTATTTCATGGAGGTTGATGAAAACCACCTAATAGAGGCAGAATTGTTGGTAGAGGCAGAACGTGAGGGGCTCAGATCCTGGGGAGGAAGGCAGAAGGCTCATCTTCTAGTGTTTAATGATCTCTCTCAGCACATGTTTTGGTTGCTCCTCAATGCTGCTTTGTGGAGACTGTCCCTAAGTTCTCTTTAAAGATCTGCTACGTGCTTTAGTTCAGCAGCTCATCTTCCAGCCAGTCTTCCTACTTTTCTTTGGGGCGATTCTCTGCAGCATCCATCCTTTAATTTTAGTGATCGCTGTGAGTACGGCGAGGACAGTGTTGGATTCAGAGTTGGAATCCTCTTGATGCTATTACAAGGCTTCAGCTCTGCTCTCTCAATGATGCCTATTCAGAGGCACTTGCACATCCTATCGTGTCATCTGTCAGCAAGCTCCCAGGCTGTCTGAGCAGGAATAAATTGCTCCTGCAATTGAAGCAAGTCACACACGTAGCTACCGAGCCATGTTGCCTCACAACCCCAAACAGATGTTCCCGAGGTAATCCTTGTTTTCTGAAGAATCTTTACTAGAAGAGCAGTAAACCCTTTCGCACTGGAGGGTTCTTAGAGCTTGGCAGTTCACTATTCATGAGCTACTTACCCATCACTGGGAGGTTAGAGGGTTCAGTCTATAAGCACTTGTTCTCTATGACAGAGTTAGCAGAAAGCAGAGACTGCAAGCAGAAGGCTTATTTCCCCTTGATTCAGAAGCCAAGCGTAGTCATTTCCACTTGATCTTTCTCTAGCTCACTTGTGAATGTTCTAAAAAGAGCCTGATTATGAGACAGAGAACATCACAGCCCTTCCTTCATCCCTGACTTTGAGCACAACCCCAGGCTTTTGGAAACTGTTTAGCTCACAAGCTTCAAACGTACCCGAAGATTTCCTTGCAAAGCCCACATCAAGGAGCTGCCAGGTGCTTCTGTGCCTTTGCCCTGCAGCAGTAGCTCCTTAGCTGGGTATGTCAGAATTCACCTTGAGTGACACTGGTGACAGGGTAAGAGCTAGAGACCTTTTCCTGTGCTACTCCTAGCTTCCTAGGACCAGTGTATCAGACACTG
This sequence comes from Phoeniculus purpureus, assembly GCA_028565055.1. Classification (NCBI taxonomy): domain Eukaryota; kingdom Metazoa; phylum Chordata; class Aves; order Bucerotiformes; family Phoeniculidae; genus Phoeniculus; species Phoeniculus purpureus. Next base: position 8,071 of record JAOXOE010007340.1, read on the forward strand.
AAGGTACATGTGGAAGTAGATGATCTTTCGAGGTCCCTTCCAAGCCCTTATGATTCAATGTGTACTGCCAAGATCCAACCAATTCCATGAAATGGGGACAGTCTTAGTTATTAATACCAACTAAAATAACCCTGAAGCCGCTCTACGTGTGGCTGGAGAGCCGTCTGGCGGGGGGGGACCTGGGGGTTCTAACAGACAGGAAGATGAGTATCAGCCAGCAGTGTGGCCAAGGTGGCAAATGGCATCCTGGCTTGTATTAGAAATAGCGTGGCCAGCAGGAGTAGGGAGGTTATTGTCCCCGTGCATTCGGCACTGCTGAGGCCACATCTTGAATACTGGGTCCAGTTTTGGGCACCCCAATGCAAGAGAGATGTGGAGGTGCTGGAATGGGTGCAGAGGAGGGCCTGGAAAACAAACCTCATGAGGAAAGACTGAAGAGTTGGGGCTCTTCACAGTGAGGAGCACTGGAAGGGTCTGCCCAGGGGGGTTGTGGAGTCTCCTTCTCTGGAGATGTTTCAAACCCACCTGGCCATGTTCCTGTGTGACTTGGTCTAGGTGATCCTGCTGTGGCAGGGGGATGGGACTGGACGATCTTTCGAGGTCCCTTCCAACCCCTCATGTTCTGTGATTCCAGAAGGGCTTTGGTAAGATGAGCATGTCTTGAAACTAGCAGTGCTTCCACAGATTTGCAGTATCAGGGCTTCACACCCTTAAGGGAACTTGTGCCAATAGCTCTGTGAAACCTGATCACAAGATCAGAGTCATCTTCTGTCACAAAGTCATACTTAGGCTTCCAAACTGAGTTTGAAGTGCACACCAAGCACTTGCCTTCTCTTACTTGAAAAGAGTCAGAGGGGAATTCAAGGGCTAGATGCAAAATGCTTCAGCAAGGGCTGTAAACCCATCTCTCACATGTTGTATTTGGGAGGATGGAGCCAGGCTCTGCTCAGGGGCATCTAATGACAGGACAAGGGGCAGTGGGTATCAGCTGGAACAGAGGAGGTTCCACATCAGTATGAGAAGGAACTTCTTCCCGGTCAGGGTGACAGAGCCCTGGAAGGGGCTGCCCAGGGGGGTTGTGGGGTCTCCTTCTGTGGAGACACTTGAAAACTGCCTGGGTATGTTCTTGTGCAACTTGATCTGGGTGATCCTGCTGTGGTGGGGGATTGGACTAGGTGATGTTCTGAGGTCACTTCCAATCCCTAATGTTCCCTTATATCACAAAATCATGGTTTATTTTTAGTATTAGGCAACTTTTTCCTCTAGCAGATTTCTAAATTCATAGATGTGGACTGAGAAATTAGGTGGAGACGGACACAGATGTTATGCAGTGACAGAGCCCTGGAAGGGGCTGCTCAGGGGGGTTGTGGAGTCTCCTTCTCTAGAGACGTTTAAAACCCTCCTGGCCATGTTCCTGTGCCACTTGATCTAGGGGATCCTGCTGTGGTGGAGGGATTGGACTGGATGATCTCTCGAGGTCCCTTCCAGTCCCTGGTGTTCTGTGATTCCAACTAAAAGAAAAAGTCAAGCAAAAAGCATCTATGACTTCATTTTTATTGACTGAAGGAGGCAAAAAAATTGATCAGAGCTACCCAGTCTTCTCTCCTTGTGGTGTTTTTCTGTGCCCAGGAATGTCATCTAACTTAATGAGAAGGATGTGTGTAGCAAGAGGCATGAAGAAGGGGAGTCTGATGCAGGCACAGCAATATGTTGTGTGAAAATGCCAGTGAGAAATGAGAGGTGGCTGGAAGAGAGACGGGCAGTTAGACGTAAGAGGGCTTTCATGAGGGATGGTTTTGACAGCGTGTGCACTGACGGGGACGTGCGCAGCTTTATTTATTTCAAAAGTACGTGCCTGGGCTGAAGGACCTTTTACTCGGATTTGAGTAGCGGAGGCACTTTTAATACGTTGGTTTTCACTTCCTGCTGTGTCTCTGTAGTTACTGCAATAAGTGCTCCGTCATGAAGAGGAATCATGGCATCATTAGGGATTGGAAGGGACCTCGAAAGATCGTCCAGTCCAATGCCCCTGCCACAGCAGGATCCCCTAGACCAAGTCACACAGGAGCATGTCCAGGCAGGCAGATTCATTGACTTGTCGTAGAACTCCATTTTCCAGTAGGAATTTTTAGGGACAGGTGTATTCATAACTGTGGGTCAAAGAGAATGAATTATATCACTTAAAAAAAGTATGGAGCTTTAATTTTCCATCTAAAGTCACCTAAAGGAGTCTTCACTGTTGGTTTTTTATCGATGTACTAAATTAGCAGGTTTATTTAAATTGTTCATAACCTAAAAGCCTTAAACACTTCTTGTGCATCTTGGTCTAGGTGATTCTACTGTGGCAGGGGGATTGGACTGGGTGATCTTTCAAGGTCTCTTCCAATCCCTAATGACTTGGTCTAGGTGATTCTACTGTGGCAGGGGGATTGGACTGGACGATCTTTCAAGGTCTGTTCCAATCCCTACTGTTTTCTGACTCTGTGAACATTTGAGGCTTCAGGCAAATTTTTCTAGGTGTTTGCAAACACCACAGACACACACTTCAGTTTAGTTCATAGAGGGAGCTTTTCCTTGATGTCATCAGCCCTGAAAGTGAAAAATTAGACAGTCATTGATGTATCTGGTTGTATTCCAGTGTTGAGAGGTTTCCTAGGGCTGATTGTGTGAGACTGTATTAGAATTAAACTCTATTTTCTTTTTAATCGATACTGCAGAGCCTTACTCTAGGAAAAAGTCAATCTGCATTAATTACACTTCACAACGCGTTTAAAACACTGGTCTTGGAAGTCGTGTTACACCACAGCCATAGCCCCCTGCTCCCACGTCGTGGTGCTTTTCTCAAGGCTTGGTCTAGGGGATCCTGCTCTGGCAGGGGAATTGGACTGGGTGATCTTTGGAGGTCCCTTCCAACCCCTAATGACTGGATCTAGGGGATCCTGCTCTGCCAGGGGGATTGGACTGGGTGATCTTTGGAGCTCCCTTCCAATCCCTAATGTTCTGTGATATCAATCTGCTATGCATTTCATGAGGCAGAATCAGAACTTGTTTCTATATAACCTTATTTAGTACTTGGTTCAATACGTCCCTGACCCTTCAGATCGCTTGAGAGCCATAGGAGGAAGCTTACACACAAGGATGGAAACAGCAGCGTGCTTTTCCTTTGCAGTGCAAGGAGGGTCGCACCGTTGTGAGTCATGAACGCGGGCTGAAGCCATGTGCTGCATGGTGCTTGTAGCTCGTTTCCTGCAGCACCCTGGTTATGAAGCACTTAGCAAAGCAACTCACAGCCGCCCTCCGCGCTGACAAGTATTTGGGCTTGGATACCTAACAGGAAATGCTTAGACTGAAAGTGTTGATGTGAAGCTGCTACTCATTAATTACATAATCATCAATAAGTGATTGGTAGCGCTCTGTCTCTCCTGCTAATGGGGCTTTTAGTATTCATCTTGCGCACAGAGCCCCGTTGGGTTTGGTGCCGCGGAATGTTTTGGTGGCTTTTGTCATCTGCTGTGAACAGCGTTTTCTGCACAGACAGTCATAACCTTCAAAAGTGGGGACTTGAACTAGTTAAGACTTCAGTAACTCTCAGAACACTGCAATATTTTAGACATGGTATTAGGGAAAGTTTTTCACAGCAAGGGTGGTCAGGCACTGGAAGGGGCTGCCCAGGGAGGTGGTTGAGTCGCATCCCTGGATATCTTTGAAGATCATTTGGATGAGGTGGTCTAGGGGTGAACTTGTCAGGTAGGGTAGATGGTTGGACTGTGCAGATCTGGACCTGCACCGTGTTGCCTCCTGTGCTCTGAGTGTTTTCACAGCTGAAGGATCTAAGTGCTTCGTTGCTGGGTTGAAAATCACATTTACTCCCAGTCATTAGCCACAGTATCACAGAAAACCATATGCCACTTTGGCTGCTGAATACTTTCTTTAAACCAAGTCTCAGGCTAGCGTTTTCTCACTTGGGAATGGCTTGGGTGTGCACTGGCCATCTGAGGTGATGGTGCTGGCTCTTAGGAGAACAGAAGAGGTGGGTTGCTTTGCTAGCCGGTTAGTCCTGATACAGAGAGAGGATAGTAGCAGCAGCAAAAAGTATTTGCTAAGGAACTTGGTGAAGAACTCCTAAAACTTCCAAGGAATTAGCTTTAGAATACTCATTAATTCTCAGCTCTAAACTGGGACACTTTAAACCATAGATTGCCTGTAGTGCCAACGGAGGGATGCCCAGGCAGTAGGACTCTGTCAAAGGAGAGCAGAGATCTGCCAAATATATATCTTAGGGGAGTTATTTGTGACTTCATTAAAAGTTTAATAAATTAAATGGGAACTAGTGCAGCAGCTGGGATGCTACCCAGAGGCTCCTTAATCAATCTGTCATCTGTATTTTTGAGAGTCCAAATTGTTGCTACATGTTCTATCCCTGAAATAGAGATGAATGCGTGCAAAATCTCCTGTTTATCAGAGCTGCCTGTATCTGTCAGTTTCATAATGAAGGACATCACAAAATCACTCTGGTTGGAAAAGACCCCTGGGGTCATCGAGTCCAGCCACCTACCCTACCTTACAAGTTCACCCCTAAACCACATCCCTCAACACCTCATCCAAACGCTCTTTAAACACATCCAGGGATGGCAACTCAACCACCTCCCTGAGCAGCCCGTTCTGGTGCTTGAATACACGCTCGACATGTTTGGAAGGTATTTTTTAATCTATTTGGTTTTGCCAGTAGTGTCTAAATTTATGTTGTGTCTTGCTAAGAGTCAAAGAGACTTTCAAAAGAAGATTGAAAATCTGAGATACATCTAAACCATTGTGTGAAGTGTTTCCTTTATAACAGAATGTGCTTCCCAAGCCAGTGTCATAGGACATAGACTTGAGTGTTGATTATTGGCAATGAAGTTCACAGAACACAGAGAGAAATTTCCCCTTGGGGTTGAGAAGACCAAATCATCCAGTGAAAAGTCCCAGTTCCAACAAAAAACTCTATCTCAAAAAGAGAACCTGTAAACAGCCAGCCAGCACTCTGGTTACCTGAGCAACCCATCGTACTTCAAAAACGAGATATCGGGATCCCTAGGTGGCATCTCCCTTCAAAGTCTTCCACCTCTAGGTATGTGAAAAATGTGCTGCAAGCAGAGCACTTCTCACTTCTAGCAAACCCTTGTATTTATCGTGCCGCTTGATCTTCTTAGTCTGACTGCAGAGAACAGAACGAGCGCTGTGACTCTGCTTAGTGCGTTCTTCGCTTCGTTCACCACGCAGAGTTAGAACGATAGCTGCTGGGTAGGTAATGACTGGAAGAAATGCAGAAATGGTTGTGTAAACATTCAAAAGGATCAACACAGGCAAAAGAAAATCTGATGGTTCTGTTGACCTAGGTGGTCCTGCTGCGGCGGGGGGTTGGACTGGATGATCTTTTGAGGTCCCTTCCAATCCCTAATGATCCTGTGATCCTGCTGTGGCAGGGGGATTGGACTGGATGATCTTTTGAGGTCCCTTCCAATCCCCAGTGTTCTGTGATTCTTTGCATTCAAAAGCTGTTTTGGAGTGATGACTTTTGCAAGTCTCTTCATAGAAATCCTTTTGGGTCAGCTTCCCCGTGAATGCGTGGCTGGAGAGAAACGCACAGCCCTTACCAGGTTCAAAACAAAAACCCTGAGGTGTAAACTGAGGCACACTTTCTGGCCTATAGAAAAAGTTACCCCTTGGCTTTGAATGTTAACATTATTCGATGGGTGATAGCTCAGTCCCAGGGAGGTGGCTCTCACCCAGGTCTTCACTTCTTTTCACAGGAGTAGGTCTGCCATAACTTCATTTAATGCCGTATTTTCCCAGTGCTGTGTCTGCAATGCAAGGATGTTCTTGTTCTTTAATATAACTCACATCAGATTGAGTTAGCAATTGCAGCCATTTAAAGAACAGCCTTTCATTGTAACAGGGACCTGAGCAGCCTAATCAGAATCACTGATTTCGATGGAGGTAGAAGCAAAAGCTCCTGAGAGGTCACTTCCCATCCAGATTTCAATGTGATTGTGTTCTGTGCTTCAATGAAACTCAAGCAGCAGCTATACAGTACATGTCTGTGCTCGAAGGTAGTTTGAAATTACTAAGAGAATCTTTGTTAGGGACAGAGGCCACAGACTTCACTTCCTGTCTTGTTCTCATCCCATCCTTGATTGTCTTTCACTAGCTATCATTGGCATTGCCAGGAAGATTTCGTGTAGTGAAGTGCATTGAGCAATGAAAAGGCTCTGTCTCAACAGGAGATACAAGGGAGACGTCGAGGTGCTGCAGCAAGTGCAGAGGAGGGCAAAAAGGCTGGTGAAGGGACTGGAGAATCAGATGAGGAGAGGTGGAGAGAGTTGGGGCTGTTTAGTCTGAGGAGGAGAAGGATAAGGGGAGACCTCATGGCTCCCTACAACTAGCTGAAAGGAGCGCTCGGGCGCTGAGATGCTACCCCTTTGTGCTCTAATCAATACAAGGCACAAAATCAGTCTATTCCTCAAGTTGTTTTCCTCTGTCACTTCATGAAGTGGGAATAAGGAATAAGTTGTTATAACTGGTTCCAGCTACAGAAGCTCTCTCCATCAGAAGCTGTTTCTGCAGAAGCAAATGGTGTTGCTTTATATCTACTTGCATAAGGAAACGGTACCGTGTTCATTCCCGTGCTATTAGATCATGAAATTCTACTCTGGCAGTTTATGGCCAAGCCATTGGAGAATGATGACCTTCCATAAACGTAAGAATATGATATGACTCCGTGCTATTACAGGAGAGTATCTCTTTCTATTCCTTGCCTCATCATTTCTAAGATAGAAAATTAAAATTCTGCTGGTTTTGTCGAATGAATTTGAAATGCAGCTATCAGACCACATTCAATCTCTTTCTGTGGAGAAAGTGCAGATGGGTCCAAGACAAAAGAGAGAACAGGTCAGCAGAAGCTAGTGACGAGTGAATCAGTACAGGCAGCATTGTGAGCCCTTGAGTGTGTGTGCAGAATGATGCTGCTCCAGGACCTCCATCTTAGGAGGAAGAGTGTCATTAGCTCCAAGGGCTCTCTGATTATTTCCTACATTGCCCTGTGTCTTGTTCCAGCTACAGGTCTTCTGACATACTGGTATTGTGCAGAATGGCATGTCCTTGTGTTGCCTCTAATACAATTGAACACACTTCTACACAGCAATGGAACTCACAGAATCACAGAACATGAGGGATTGGCAGGGACCTCGAAAAATCATCCAGTCCTCCCACCACAGCAGGATCCCCTAGATCCATTCGCACAGGAACATGTCACAGAATCACAGAACATCAGGGATTGGAAGGGACCTCGAAAGATCACCCAGTCCAGTACCCCTGTAACAGCAGGATCCCCTAGATCCAGTCGCACAGGAACATGGCCAGGTGGTTTTAAAGGTGTCCACAGAAGGAGGCTCCACAACCCTCCTGGGCAGCCCCTGCCAGGGCTCTGTCACCCCCACTGGGAAGAAGTTCCTTCTCATATTCATGTGGAACCTCCTCTGTTCCAGCTCACACCCATTGCCCTTCATCCTATCACTAGATGACATTGAGCAGAGCCTGGCTCCATCCTCCTGACACCCACCCTTCACACATTTATAGATGTTAATGTGGTCACCCCTCAGACTCCTCTTCTCCAAGCTAAAGAGATCCAGCTCCCTCAGCCTCTCCTCATCAGGGAGATGCTCCACTCCCTTCATCATCCTTGTTGCTTTATGCTGGACTCCCTCCAGCAGCTCTGTGTCCTCCTTGAACTGAGTGGCCCAGAACTGGACACAACACTCCAGGTGTGGTCTGTGGTTCTTGCAGTTGGACAGGGAGTCCTATGTGTACAGTCGATCATGTCCCAGTGCTTTCGATTGGCAGTGTCTTCGCTTTGCCCCTGGTGGAGCTTTGTGCTGAAGTTCAAAGCCAGGCGTCTCCCGTTGTGGGTAACTTCCTTCATCGGAGCTCGCAAAATAATGATGCAATAACTTCACTATTTATAAGAATATTGCTTAATATTCATATGCTTGTTAGTCGCTGTTTGTAAAGCAGAACATAAAGTCTTATTTCATCCTCTTTATCCGGCGAGCCGCAAAAGCGATTCCACTTGACAAATTACTTTCATTCTTTCCCAGAAAGCCTGTAAAATTATATCGAGGGACATTATTCATCCAGATCCTTTACTTTCACTGTAGTCAGAGCACTTTCAGCTAATATCTGGTGGCAAAAAAGACTCCAAAAAACGCACTCTTATTACCAAATCTCGTATTAAATGCGTTTTCACGTGTCTTTTCATGCGGGTTATGCTACCTCTACGTTGTGGTGTCTAGTGGACGCGTCGTCGTTTTAAGGACAAAATAATGCAAAGGAGTGTAAAACAATGTAAATGCTGCTCTTCCCTGGCTTCACAGCGTTTTCTTGACTGGAATCCGTTCTCCCATCACATCCACCTTGCCTCTAGCAGGACAGGAAGAAGTAGTTTTAGCACTTAAAGCTCGATAAAGTTGGACAAGTGCAATTTTTAACTTAAACTGCTCTCACTGTCAATCATTACTATAATTAAGCAAAAAACCCCCCAACCCTGCAAAGACAGCTTTAAAAACGTTTAATTAAGATTATTTTTCATACTACTTTGCCGTGTGAGTTGTATTGCGGAGGAGATGGGAACTAGGTTAAATAGAAATGCGGAACCGCCTGTGTTGTAGCTCACACCTCCCCTCTGAATACATGAAAGGATCACGGAACACAGAGTCACAGAACATCAGGGATTGGAAGGGACCTCGGAAGATCGTCTAGTCCAATCCCACTGCCAGAGCCGGATCCCCTAGATCTGGTTGCACAGGAACATGGCTAGGTGGGTTTTAAGCATCTCCAGAGAAGGAGACTCCACAACCCTCCTGGGCAGCTTCTTTCATTGCTCTGTCATCCCCATCGTGAAGAAGTTCCTTCTCATATTGATGTGGAACCTCCTATGTTCCAGCTCATACCTGTTGCTCCTTGTCCTATCATTAGATGCCACTGAGCAGAGCCTGGCTCCATCCTCCTGACACCCCCCCTTTCCATATTTATCAATATTAATGGGGTCACCTCTCAGGCTCCTCTTCTCCAAGCTCAAGAGCCCCAGCTCCCTCAGCCTTTCATCAGCAGGGAGATGCTCCCCTCCCTTCATCATCCTTGTGGCTCTGTGCTGGGCTCTCTCCAGCAGCTCTATGTCCTTCTGGAACTGAGGGGCCCAAAACTGGCCACTCTCTTCCACATGTGGTCTCACCAGGGCAGAGTAGCAGCAGCGCTTCTACTTCTGTTCGTTCTGTTGCCTTTCTCTCTACCTTTTCGAAGTTTAAGCGATGCTTGTTTTCTTCCTTCTCCGACCAAGGGAATAGAAATCAACACGCTGCTCATGTTCCAGGAACATTGTGTGTCCTGCAGCTCCAAAGCACTGTCTTCTGATTAGTTATCCATTCCTTTCCTAATAAATCCTAATACTCAATTTTCTTGTTTGACTGCTTCTGAACATTAGGATGATTACTCTGTTTTCGCAGAACAATGTGTTGTAACTGCGAGATGTGTCTCCCCTGTAGCACGAGGCAGCCCAGGGTGGTTCCCTGTGCATGCAAAGTCAGAATTGCTGTTCTCCGCGCTTTGCCCCATGTGGATCGCCGCCACCAGCACTGTTCAGCCAGCGTATCTCATCACCATAAAATGTTATTAAGGCTAATTGAACATTGATACAGACAATCACAAAGCTTACTAGAAAGGGAAATAGACAAACTCTCATACTTCAGAGTTGCTTCTAATAACGAAGTGAAGTGTTAGAAGATCTTGCTCACCGCAGTTTGTTAGGAGTAAAACCGAAGAATGTTGAGGTCCTCCCTAAAACTGCTGCAGCGCTGGGCTCTGAAACACTTCATCAAGTTTTCACGCAGCTTTTTCAGTTTCAGAAAACTAAACTCTCTCAGCAAATGGTGCAGTAACATCCCAAGGGTGATGCTGGAGGGAGTCCAGCGTAGAGCAATGAGGATGATGAAGGAGGTGGAGCAGATCCCTTATGGGGAGAGGCTGAGGGAGCTGGGGCTCTTGAGCTTGGGGAAGAGGACACTGAGAGGGGACCTCATCAGTGTCTATAGATATGCGAAGGGTGGGTGTCAGGAGGATGGAGCCAGGCTCTGCTCACAGAGTCACAGAACATTAGGGATTGGAAGAGACTTGAAAGATCATCCAGTTCAATCCCCCCACCACAGCAGGATCCCCTAGATCCAGTCACACAGGAACATGTCCAGGTGGGTTTTAACATCTCCAGAGAAGGAGACTCCGCAACCCCCCTGGGCAGCCCCTTCCAGTGCTCTAAAACAACAACCAGGGAGCTTCGCATCCCTGTTCCTTCAGGTCTTTGGGAAATGCATGGCAGTGTTTTGATCCGTTTCTGGAAGGCACACAAAACGCTAAGACACGTTAATGCTCTCTGGAAGTTCTGTCTAAGGAAGTCACAGTGTAAATGTCTATGAAATGCACTGCTTCCCAAATACCTCATTATTTCAGCAGTATTGTCAAGGGGAAGACAGACAGAAAGGTGCAGGAGGATGAACTCGCAAAAGACCGCAATACAAATGCGGTTCACGTTGAAAGGTTGATGACAGGACACCCCTGTAGTAAATCAGCTGCTGGAAATAGCTGCTTTTACCTTGAAATAAAAACAGATTAACTTTCTGTGTCTTTCTCAAGGCAGCAAAACAAAGAGAAGTCGTGTTATTTGGAGAATTTACATCCCGGGGGCTGGTTTCCTAGGTAATGTGGGTTGTAAATGTAGCAGAATGGGAGTTCTGAAAGGAAGAGCATGGAAAAGAGACCTTTTAGTAACGAAAACACAATTGCAGTCATCCTGATAGTGCAAAACAACAAGGAACTAATTTACACACTAATTTTCTAAAATAAATGAAGATTGTATTTCTTCTCGTTTTGCCATTCACTTTCCACTTGTAAAATTCAGCTTCGTTTTCCCTTCAGAGTAGGAATAGGATCACATGCAGAGAACTTGTGTCCTAACTATGTCTTGGGGTATGTTCTGCAGTCTTCAGAAAACTTAATTTGAACTTCCTTCGATCAGATTCCTTCTGAGGTTACTTCCAGTCCCTAAAGTTGTGTGATTCTGTGACATTCAACTTGGTCTAGGTGATCCTGCTGTGGCAGGGGGATTGGACTGGATGATCTTTGGAGGTCCCTTCCAGTCCCTAATGCTCTGTGACTCTTTGTATGTACTTCTTCCTCAGGTATCCCTTATCTCCTGACTTCGAAGTCAGCTCTGAAGTGATAAAAGAATCCTGAGGACTAAATATAGCATGCAAAGCTTTCTCTAGGTCCTTTCTCCTTCATTATCCTCAGGCATTTAGGCTGGTGAAAGGAGCGTATCTACAACAGCAGATGGGGAAGATTCAAATGCCTCAGCCCCACAAAAGGATTTCTATTCACGTCAATATTATTGCTTAGACCAGTATCTTCACCAGAAATGCAAAAGCATTAAGGCTAACGAAATCTGAGATAGGAGAAGACGTGTGAGAGCTGGCAATGCACATAACATGCTGATAAGAGATCCTTCAGTCAAAACAAAGAACTGGCAGAAATGGTTTAAACACTGCAACTCAAAGGGAAAAGAAATGAAAGCGCTGTCGCTGACTGCAGGTTTGAGCCTTTGGGAGGATGACATGTTTTTGTGCCTGTGGGCCTGAAGAACACAATTGTCCTGTGTACGGGTTCGGGAGATCGTGTATCCCCTCCTTCACTGTGGCCATTTAACTTGGCATTGTGTTCTAGCATTGTATTAGGTTCCGTTGTGTCGTGCCACACGCTAGTACGTCCCGTTCTATTGTCGTGGGATAATCGAACAGCTTCGGTTAGGAGGGACCTTGAAGGTCATCTAGGTCTGGGCTCCCCTGCCCAGAGCCCTGCCCAGCCTAGCCTTGACCACTTCCAGGGAGGGAGCATCCACAACCTGTTCTGGTGCCTAACCACCCTCATAGTGAGGAGTTTCTTCCTAGGGTCAAATCTAATTGTACCCGCAGTGCTCCAGGTGTGGTCTCACGAGAGAAGAGCAGATGGGAAGAGTCATTGCTAGACTTTTTCCCTGCCATTGGAGGGATTGAGGAAAATACCACTTGGACTCCCAATCCTTCTACCAATCGCCCTAACTCTCTGAAATCCTTTTTGATCACTTTTGGGGTTCTCTTGTGAACCTCATCACTGCCAACCTGCATAAGTGGTAGCGAGTAATAACTGGAGGGCTCTACTAGATGAGGAAGCTTATTAACAACCAAGGTCCGAGCAAGGTAGGGGTTGTCCCCGTGAGATGGGTCTGGTTGGCATATTGGCCCCTCTATTCCCCTCTTTCTCCTACCAAAATCACCCTCCTTCATTTCTTAACAGCAGCAGTCTCAATGTCTGGAGCACTCGTGATCCCTTGGCAAGCCCCTGGCTGAACCTTCACCAACATCCTCCCTAGCCTGACCCTGAAGTGAGAGGGGCCTGTACTTGCTTTGCAAGGGCAAGCAGGAAGGTGGGGGAAGTTGGGTGATGGTTTACCTGTTGCCCCATCAGGGATCTGTTTCCATTCTCTACCACCCCCTGGGCACCCTCCTGGTACCTGGTGCCAGGTGTGCTCATTTTTAGAGGAGTTTGTATGAATTGCACCCTAAATCAATTTTACTCGCGATTCGTGGCCCTACAGACAGGGATGTTCCCCACATTCGTGTGGCGATAGGAATTTCTTTTTGACCTATGACGAGAAAATGCCTTTTTTCAACACAGCAAACTAAAGAGACGGGCAGGCACCTCTTATGAACGTGGCTTTTTCTCCTCAGTCTTTGCGTACGTGCTGGCAACCAAAATCATTGCCTCGTTCCCAGCAATCGTCTTCTGTCATTTCATGGCTGACTGCAGAGAGGTTAATTCATGAGCGCCGAAGCTAACATGTCTTACTGCAGACAAAGATGCTGTAAGGGAACCCTGAGCTCAGTTCCTGACATGGGCACTCGCTGAAAAGGGCTGTTGTTATTTTTAGAGAAGATTAATAAATCCAGGGGAGAGCATGGTACCGTGTTAAGGGGAGGTTTTTTGCCTCACCCCAGCATCCGTGCCGTGTGGTGGTGTGGGTTTACTTGAGGGAAGAGTTGCCATCCAGAGGGACTTTGACAGGCTGGAGAAATGGGCCAGTGCAAAGTGCACGAGGTTCAAATGCAAGGTCCTGCGCCGGGATCAGGACAATCGAAATACAGAGTGGCCTGAGAGTAGCCCTGAATAGAAGGGCTTGGAGAGGTTCATTGCGGCAAAGCTCAGCATGAGCCGACTGTGCACTCAGGCAGCCCAGGAGAGGCCAGCTCCAACTGTATGCTTGGATGCATCGAGTGTGGCCAGCAGATCAAGAGAGGTGATTCTTCCCCTTCACTGTGCCCTTGTGAGACCCTGCCTTGAGTACTGCATCCAGGCATCCAGTTCTGGATGCGAGTTCCCTCACGAGAGGGACATACATCTGTTGGAACAAGTCTGGAGGAGGACCATGAGCATGATCCAGGGGCTTGGAACACTTCTGCTATGAGGACAGGCTGTGGGAGCTAGGATTGCTCAGCCTAGAGAAGAGAAGGCTTTGGGGTGACCTTATAGCTGCTTCCAACCTTAATCACAGAACAGTAGGGATCAGAAGGGACCTCAAAAGATCATCCAGTCCAATCCCCCTGCCACAGCAGGATCACCTAGACCAAGTCACACAGGAACATGGCCAGTGGGTTTAGCAGAATCACAGAACATTAGGGATTGGAAGGGACCTCCAAAGATCATCCACTCCAGTCCCCCTGCCAGAGCAAGAGCAGGGTCACCTAGATCAAGTCACACAGGAACACATCCAGGTGGGTTTTAGATGGCTCCAGAGAAGGAGACTCTACAACTTAATCTTGTACTGAGTCTTGATGCTTATATTATTCACATTTCCTTCGTGATGTAAAATGTAACTTAAAAGACAATTTTTAGGTGAAAAGTTGCTGAAATGTTTAAAACGACAGAAAATGAACCCTAGGTATGACCAGTAAATGTAAATCCCTGACTGATGAACTACAGTCAGAGTTTCTGTTTCTAACTTATCCCTGACCCCTGTCTCTTTGTTTTCACTTGGTGCTGTTTGTGAACTGGAGGAGCTGCGCCTTGGTGGAGTTGGATCAGTAGGCTGAGAAATTGTGTTGCAGTAGAATGACGTTGGTATATTAAAAACTGATTTGGTCTGTGACTCTTTAGAGGAAAATGTAGTCAAACATGACTTAATGGGACTGAAAAATGAATGGATGGGACGAAAAATGCATGGAATGATGTATTTCTCACTTTTAGGGGAAATACTTCTGAGCACTCAAATGAAAGAAAGAAGCAGGGGTAAGGAGGTGCTTTAAAATGTGTTCGGAGAGGATGAGATGTTCATCTCTTTACGTGCTGAACCTGACTGAGCTGAAATTTGGTCTAGAGCCTCGGAAAGTGGCTCCATTGCTCTTTTCTTCACAATTCACCTGGTTGCTGAATGAAAGCGACTCCTCAGGCAGCTTTTAGCTGTCAGCATTTCTGCTAAAACAGTAGCTTTTAGAACCCCAGGGAACGTCCGAGATGGAGAGGTAACGTGCGGGACTTTGGAGCTGTCCTTTGCCTACCCGTACATCAGCCTTTCTTGAGAAGACAGGTCATGTCATCCACTTTTAGGTCTCCTATTTTTATCTTTCCTCTGGAAAAGGAAGTAAAAAACAAACCTTGGAGACTGTGTAGAAAGCAAGTACAAGTGATGGTGACAGAGCACTGGAACAGGCTGCCTACAGGGCTTGTGGAGTCTCCTTCTCTGGAGACGTTTGAGATATTGAGGTGTGTTCCTGTGTGACTTGGTCTAGGGGATCCTGCTGTGGTGGGGGGACTGGACTAGAGCAATGAGAATGATGAAGGAAGTGGAGCACGTCCCTTATAAGGAAAGGCTGAGGGAGCTGGATCTCTTGAGCTTGAGGAAGAGGAGACTGAGGGGTGGCCTCATTAATGTCTATAAATACGTGAGGGGTGGGTGTCAGGAGGATGGAGCCAGGCTCTGCTCAGTGGCATCTAATGATAGGACAAGGGGCAGTGGGTGTGAGCTGGAACAGAGGAGGTTCCATACAAATATCAGTAGGAACTTCTTTATAGTGAGGGTGACAGAGCCCTGGAAGGGGCTGCCCGGGGGTTGTGGAGTCTCCTCCTCTGGAGACATTTAAAACCCGCCTGGCCAAGTTCCTGTGTGACTTGATCTAGGTGGTCCTGCTGTGGCAGGGGGACTGGACTGGATGATCTTTCAAGGTCCCTTCCCACCCCTTATGATTCTATGATTGAGATAGATGATCTTCCAAGGTCCCTTGCAATCCCTGATGTTCTGTGATTCTGCGATCCTGTTACCTCCTTTATTTAAACATTTCTAGGAACAGTCTCTTTGCCCATTAAACGTACTACTTAAAAGCTGCATTAATACCTAATTAGTTATGTTAATGTTTCCTTTAGGAAAGAAGACGTGGTTAAGGTTCTATGAAACACGGGGGAGAGAATTCTCTCTGCCGTTTGAGGTTGCAGTGCAAATGAAAATTTTAAGTTAACACTATTAATGTTTTTAGTGTATTTTTAGGAGTGGCACGGTGAGCGTTAGCAGCAGCATTTAATAGAAGAGGAAACTGGGCAATTTAAATAAAAATATTCATTTTATAGTCTAGCATGGATGGGGAACTCCTCACCTCTGTGAAGTTAAAACATCAAATATAAATATTTTAAATGATTCTGTCTGTATCTCCCGTAAATTGGCAAAAAGGGAAATTTAACCAGTGTAGCCCCATCCGTAAGGGTATACAAGGGCGATTCATTCTACTTCTCGTGCATACCTATTTTCTGATGATTTATCATCCTCTTTTTGAGGAGGATAATTTTTTTCCAGGAAGATAACCTATGCAACTAACAGATATGAAGGATGTGATTTGGTTGCCTAAACATAAGCAAAATAAGTTACATGGGTTGCCATAGAGTATCCCACCACACCTCCCACCATACTCAGAAAAGTATGGGTCTTGACAGAATCACTCAGGTCGGAAAAGAACCCTGGCATCATCGAGTCTGACCATCAACCCTACTCTACAAGGTCACCCCTAAAACAGATCCCCCAACACCACATCTAAGTATCTTTTAAACTCACCCAGGGATGGGGACTCAACCACCACCCTGGGCAGCTCAGTCCACTGCCTGACCGCTCTCTCGAGGAATAATTTTTTCCTGATGTCTAATCTAAATCTCTCCTGTCGAAGCTTGAAACCCTTCCCTCTGCTTCTGTTACTAATGACCCTGTGAGAAGAGCCCAGCACCAACATCTCTGCAGTGTCTATTCAGATGGTTGTGGACAGTGATGAGGTCTCTCCTCAGCCTTCTCTTCCTCAAACTAAACAGCCCCAACTCTCTGTCTCTCCTCATCAGATTGATTCTCCAGGCTTTGTTGCTCTCCTCTGCACTTGTGCAGACTGTGCATCCTCTGTTAGGTCTGTTGTGGTTCATATACGCAGGCTACCTATGCTTAGATGATTGACTCTTGATTTGCTGTGGTAGTGCAATTCCTCTGACACATGGGCTACTCGATACAGGATGTGACTCTTAAAACCCACCTGGATGTGTTCCTGTCTGACTTGGTCTAGGTGATCCTGCTGTGGCAGGGGGATTGGACTGGGTGATCTTTCGAGGTCCCTTCCAATCCCTAAT
>JAOXOE010007361.1:0-24835 GCA_028565055.1 Phoeniculus purpureus
TTCTGCAGGAGGTGACTTTGCTGTACTATTGGTGTGAGGTGGTGTGCATGTGCAGTCATGCAGTTACCTCTCCTCTCCTCTGACTCTGGTCAGTTGCAAACAACATTTAAGAGAGAGAGGAAGATCTCGAGAGAACATAAGGACAGAAGGGACTGCTAAAGGTCACCTAGCCCAACCTCCCTGCAGTGAGTACAGACATCTTCAACTATACCTAGTTGCTCAGAGCCTCATCCAGCCTGACTTTGAATGCCTCCAGGAATGGGACCTCCACCACCTCTGGACAACCTAGGCTGGTGTTTCACTGCCCTCATTGTGAAAAACTTCTTCTTTAGATCTAACCTAATTTTGTCTCTCTTTAAAACCATCACCCCTTGTCCTGTCACAACAAGCCTTGCTAAATAGTCCCTCCCCAGCTTTCTGGTAGAGTCCCCTGAAGAATTGAAGGGGTGTCACAAAGGCCCCCTTGGTGCCACCTTTTTTCCACAACCCTAACTCTTGCAATCTGTCCTCACAGGAGAAGTGCTCCAGGGTTGTGATTATTTTTTGGATGTGCTTGGTCAGATTAGTGTCCTTCTAGTGTTGAGGACCTCGGAGCTGGGCACAGTACTCCAGGTGAGGCCTCAGCAGAGCAGAGAGGCAGAATCACCTTTGTTCATCTGCTGGCCACCCTTCTTTTGATGCAGCCCAGCATGCGATTGGCCTTCTGGGCTGTGAGGGCACATAGTTGGCTCACGTCCAGCTTTTTGTCCATCAGTACCTCCAAGTCTTTTCCTTCTTTACAGGCTTTTGCATCCTATAAATTTATTTTACCATCCTCCTACACTATCCTTTTATTTGCCTGAAAACTTATTATCATTAGTCATTTGCCAGGACACACAAGGTGTATGGCTGCACAAATTGCAGATACTCATTTTCACACGCTTATTAGTGGTATAGAAGAGCTACTCTTCAGAACCTTATCTCTGTGGTACAGTCTGAGATTTATAGGAGAGTTACTCTAATGCTGATGTGAAAAAAATACTGAAAATTAGAGAAGACCCGCCTGGATGCCTTCCTGCGTGATGTGCTTTAGGTGACCCTGCTCTGGCAGGGGGGTTGGACTAGATGATCTTTCGAGGTCCCTTCCAACCTCTATGATTCTATGATGAAGACAAAGAAATTAGTAGCCTACTGATGGTATCCTGTAGACAAGGTTAAAGGTACTTTCAGCAGCTGAACCTGTTCTCACTAGCTGCATTTTTCCCGTTGGCATTAATGATATTAGACCATATCCTAAGTTTGCAAAGAGACATTATGATGTTTTTATGCAAAGAGAAACTTAAACTTACAAAGATGACTTCTCCCATTAAATAATAAACCCCCTTCTTTTTTAAAGGACCAAATATTAATTGAAGTCTTGTCTGAGTCATATCACTACACAGACTCTTATTTAATATACAGATATATCACTTCTGCTTTGGCATTTTTGTTACCACTTGCCACATGAGGCTGATAATTATTTTCCTTTTAACTTTTAAGCATCTAGAACTTTCCTTCACCCCAGAATTTCAGCAGTATGTTTACTATTAGGAAAATCATAAGTGGCTATTGTTCTCGAGAGTTTAGTCCTGTCACTGTGGCATCAGTAAGAGAAGTGACTTTATACCTCAGTATAAATGTAATTCTAGCCTCTTAACTAGTCTGTGGCTAAGAAAATTCAATCACTTCAACAGGAAAAAAAATACATTAAAAGAGCAATCAAAGTCAGGATATGGTGTCCAACAGAATTTGTAATATGTTTATAATTGTCCAAATTGCAGTGTCTGCAACCCTTAGATTGTATAATGTAATAAATATACTCAGAAGATTATTTATGAAAGGGGAAGGAAGTATAGTGATGACACATTTAAAATGCTTTAGAGCCCATTTGGTGCAGATTTGTCTCTCTGTGGAAATATATTTTGATGCTGAGAGTTGACATCCAAAGACAATTCAAATAATTGCACAAATTGTCAGGAAGACTGTGGAGAATGCAAGGGAAGAGATCCAGGGAAGGATCATTGGAGAACCAGGGCTTGCAGAGGAGATTTTTCAGGTCATTACTCTCTTGAGCTGAAGCCAGAGCAGGCAGATTGTTGCAAAGAACTGGTTGAAGACAAGAAGAAAAAGAGTGGAGGTTTGAATAGAAGGTAAGGAATGTTATAGAGAGAAAAAAAGCGCATGGAGCTTGGATGTATACTAGAGGCATAGACCCTAGGATGTTACAAGTAGAGACTCCATCCAAATGTTTGACAATAGAGAGAAGACACTTTCTGTCTATCTGTTTTACATTATTCTCTGTTAAACAAAACATTTATTAGATTACATGCCCTATTATGCATGAACTCCATGCTGAAAGCAATGCTACTGCACAGTGTCCTTCTGTATTTAATGTAAGAAATTCTCCTGTTCATTTCCTTCTAGTTATTCTATATTAAAGAAACTGCAATCCAGGAATTTTTTTAGCAACTATTATTTGGAAGACATCTCAACAGCGTGGCAAGTACTTTCACAATTAGGTGTTTTAACCACTGCTATCATTAGCTTAAGGATAAAACCCCCTCATGCCTTGTGTGAAGTTCAGCCTATTTAAGAACATACTTTAGTGAAACTTCAGTCAAAAATCCCAGTGTAGTGCAAAAGCAAAAACATGTGTTGCAGAAATAAATGTTTCTAGCAAAACTGTCAGGTGTATGAATTAGTGATATAGGTGACAGGGTCCTCCTGAATTTAACTACTTAGGAAAGAAATAAGCCTGAACACACGGGTATTTTTAAAGGTACTGCACACGTAAATGTAAATACTAAACTCATATTGTGCTAACTGCAGTGATGCTCTGGGTGGCTGAGAAAAAAAGCCATAGGGTAAAGGGAGGTCCGAAGACTAGATTTTTGCAGTAGGCATTTAAAAGTTTTCTTTTTATCACTGAAAATTTCATGGCTGAACAATGCCAAAATAAATATTCAACAAATATGTGTATTGAAATGTCTACTCTACCTCTTTTGTTAATCATTAACTGTATTTAGAAGTCATACATATATGCCAGACATGTGTGATACAAGCTGTTATTTGTCAGAAATATTCCACCCTGAATTCTCCATGAAGCCATCTAGAGTTTTCAATTGCTTGAATAACATAGACAACATTTCAATGTGCCATCTCGTGTTAAGAGACAGGTTCTAGAACTCTGGAAGAATGGCAGTGTTTGAAAATACGATGGGAGGAATGATACATAAATTATAAAATAGGCTCTCCTTGTTTTTAATTCTCTTCAAAGGATTTCTTATCCAGGTAAGAACTTACGAGAGTGCCATCTGACTGAATAGCCTCTCACATGTTATAAATAATGGCTATTGTAGGAAAAGATTACAAATAGTTGAAGAAGCTTGACCTTGGAAATATCTTGCTGAAAGATAATCCCCAACTCAGTAACTGCTTTTGAAGCATAAGTTAATCAATAGAAATCAAGGGCTCCCCTTGTGACAGATCTATGAGCAATGAGTCAATGATCTGCTTTGATCTGTCATGATGTCAGTCCGTAGCCTGGATGAGACCAATGCCTAAGATAGATCAGTCAGGCTCTGACACAGAAAGACTGCCATCTCAATAAACAGAAAACGTGAAGGAAGAGGAGGATCTTTTGAGATGTCAAAGATAGGTAAGATTTTGAGTAGAGAAAGGGGACTGAAAATCTAATGTCTCGCAGGGTCTCAGGAAAGGTGCTTGAAGGATCTTCTTGTGGTCTTCAAAGGGATGTGAGCAATGAATTTGAGGTGCACAGAACATCACCCCACCCAGACCATTAAATTAAAAGTCACCTTGCTAGTTCAAAGCAATAATGAAGAGACTTTGTGCCTCTCAAGTGGAATTAACTGTTCGTAAGAGTCTCAGGGCATTGTTTCATCTCCTTCTCTAAATTTTGTTAATTTTCTTTCTGTGATAATTTGCAAAGGAATTTTGTGAGCAGCACAGGCAACAGGTTTGCCTAATAACCACTAAAAATTGAAGACAATTACCCAGACTTTAACAATGAAAACATCAACGTCCCCACCTTGTTAGCAGATCCTGGTTGAGAATATGAAGAACAAATTGCAGTCAGCAAACTGCAGCCAGAAATGTCAGCCTGTTACTCCAGTGACAGACGTCTGATTGATGCCCTGTTGATTTATCAGGGTGAGGCAGTTGGATGGCATCAAGCTTTAAATCCAACGATGTCTTTCAAATTATAGTTCTACCAAAGTTTTTGCAAACCAGTGAGAAGCAGCCAACCCACGTAGGATTGCATTTCAGTACAGAATGGCTCATTTTAAAGTACCCCAGTGAGCCACAGGAAGAGAGGCAGCAGGAAAAGCAAAGTTGAGCTGACTGAAACCCCGATCTCCCTTTATATCATGTGCAGATGTGGTAAGAAATGATGCCATGCACACGTTGGGCTTTCAGTAACACTGGCATGCAGAAAACATGACTTTGATTCTGAA
Organism: Phoeniculus purpureus; assembly: GCA_028565055.1. Classification (NCBI taxonomy): domain Eukaryota; kingdom Metazoa; phylum Chordata; class Aves; order Bucerotiformes; family Phoeniculidae; genus Phoeniculus; species Phoeniculus purpureus. The sequence goes on from JAOXOE010007361.1 coordinate 4,497, forward strand.
GGCAAATGTGCTGATGATTTTGGAGAAACTTACAGCTCTTGGACAATGTCATGTAGATCTGATTTCTGTTGTTCCCCAAGAACATTATGATGACAGGACAGCTTATTAAAAGAGATAAACAGATGCAAAATACAGCCAACTTTCCCACTACAAGATTGGAAATCAGGACATCTGGGTTCAGTTCCCAAGTCTGCTGTAGTACTGGATGAATTACAACAAAGTAAATGCCTCGGATACTAATCCGTCCAAGTGGCTGGTGGTCCCTCACCTGCTACCTTTTTCATCAATTGCCTTTTAACTAAAATATTTTTGACAGCTCTTTAGCAGCAGGGTTCTATCTAAATACAATGCTATACTACATACAATAAGTTTTAAAAGATCAATTTCTTTGTTTTTCTCTGTATTTTGGACTTCTATTACTTGAAGCCTACCCTGATAACTAACACTATAACAGTTCTTCCACCACATGCTTCATCACCCTCAAGAAGGTTTCTCATTAAAGTTAAATATCACTCCTGTTCAAGACGTAAAATCTAAGCTCACTTATATTAAAACCACTGATAGAAGTATTTTTTTTCCTTGACTAGCTTTTTATTTCATCCAAATATTTACTAGCATATGTATTTTGGCAAAAGAGTTTCTTGACAGAGCTGGGACACAATTCCAACCACAACCTTTCTTCCTTTTGCCATGTGCTATCTATCGCCAAGGTTTCAAGCAGGATTTACTGGATTTGTTTGGGTTTGGTTTTTATTTTACTAGCAGTACCTACCTAAGCAGAAACAGACCTGTGATGACAGTGATGTGTTACAGTGGGTACTAGAGAAGGTGAGAAAGAGTCACAAGGAAGGGAAGGAGGGAAGTGGACAGATACGAACTGGTATTCCCACATTCAGAACACTGTTATGTGATCTGTCCCAGTGTATTTTAGCTCTTCTAAAGTGGGACAACCTGCTCACATGTAGCCTTGTATTTCATACACACATATGAGATCTAACTAGCTTCAACAGTCTCAGCAAGGACCTGTGGATGTCAGCAACTGAAGACAGGGTTTAACAGCAATTTTTTCCTCCCTGAGTATTTACTCTCTTATGGTGTAACTGCTTACACCTTTGCAAGCTTTTCACTTTTCCTCTATTTCTTCTACCTTGCCCATTTTTCTTACCCTCTTTCCTTGTGTGGCTATTACAGAATCACACAGAACATTAGGGATTGGAAGGGACCTCGAAAGATCATCTAGTCCAATCCCCCTGCCACAGCAGGGGGATTATTATCATGCCTTATTTCTCTTTCATGTCTTCTCCCAGCTGTGATCTCTATTGGTTATGGGGGATCAGATGTATCCAGCAAAGATGAAGTTTTATAATTAAAATCTAACCTTGTAGTTTTAATAGCAGTGACTGTTCCAGCTCTGCCATTTGGAGAGGTTACTGTCCGCAGCTGCGTGTTGTGGCTGTTCCACTACATATCACCATCCTCCCGGTGTCACACAAGCAACTAGTGTTAGTACTGCATCTTCTTCCAGTGGTAAGAAGCCAAGTCTACAAAATTGGCCAATAAACTCTTTTTTCAGCATCTGGCAGACATAGGTTCGTTTGCCAGTGTGGATCTCCAGCATGTTCCTCCTGCAGCTCAGTCTAGTTTTTGGCTTCTTCAGCACTCCTCAACGGTATCCCCTGGTCTCGCTTTCCTCCTGAGGGCCACAGTCGTGTTCTATAGTAGTAGTTTTAATGATTATCCTCTACCCCTGCTGGCTAGGCCAGACAGGAGGATAGTTGCTGGGAATAGCTGTCTCCTTCCTAGCTGATGCATTATGCTCGCTGTCTCTTTTATGTGCGCTGGCATGACTTGCAAAGCGTTATTTTAGCTGCAGTCATAACTAAAGCTAATAAAATGCTATTATGGTTAATTATAGTCACCAGCAATGCACTTAAACCTTACATGAAATGGCATCCCGGTAGGCTTGAGTGTTCACAACATATGGCAGCTGGAATGGCAAGATTTTAGAAAACATGTAATTTCATTACAGTAACAAGACGATGACTTGAGTAGTCTTTTTGTGACATGTTTAATGGTGCTGCCATATGGATGGCTCGTAAACAAAAGAACAACAAAGGAAGGCTAGATGAGGTAAGGGACATATACATCTGGCAGAGGCTATCCCAGCACGATTCAAGCACTTGCTACTTCAATAAGCTGTTCTCAGCACCTTGTCCTTATGACTCACAGAATGGTTTTATGCTGGAAGGGACCTCAGAGATCAGCTAGTTCCAACCGCTCTGCCATTGGCAAGGACACCTCTCACTAGACCAGTTTTCCCACAGCCTCATCCCAGCTGGCCTTGAACATCTCCAAGGAGTGGTCATCCACAGCCTCCCTGGGCAACCTGATCCATTGCCTCACCACTGGCATAATAAGAAATAATAGTGAATTATTTCTTCCTAAATTCTGATCTTAATCTACCCTTTTCTAACATAAAACCATTCTCTCTTGTCCTGTCACTAGAACCTGACAAATTTTCTCTGGATGGTCTCCCTTCTCTCCAGCTTGTCAACCACACCACACAGCTTGGTGTCATCAGCATATTTACTGATGGTGCCCTCAATGCCACTTCCCACGTTGCTGACAAAGTACCAGATCCAAAACAGACCCCTGAGGAACACAAATCAAAACTGATCTCCATTTGGACTTCAAGCCATTGACCACATCTCTCTGAGTGCAACCATCCACAGAATTCCTTATCCACTGAGCTGTCATTCTGTCAGATCCATACAAATCTATTTTAGAGACAAGGAAGTCATGCTGGACAGTGTCAAATGTCTTGCACAAGCCTAGGTAGATGGCAAATAAGAGTAGGGCAACTGATATCAACGTTGCAACCCCATCATAGATGCAGTGAGGCTGTATTCATTCTTTTCCACTTCCAGAACTGATTTTTGTTTGTATTTAAAAAAAATGTTTGAGCCTGTTATAAATTCTCTTTATGTAGTTGGGACATCCTGCCATATGCCACTGACTTTTTTGACTAGAAGTCATATCCATACTGATTTCAATTGTACTAACTTCCAAGCTATCTCCACAGTTCTGTGGAGGTGTCATTTCCTACCTTTTAGTTACCTCAGAAAATTATTTTGGGACACCTTGTTATTAGTGGGATGCTGTAACATTAACCTACTGTAGTTCACTTGAGACTAGTCAAGAGTATTTATGACATCCAAAATGGTGTTATAGAGGATTACAGGGAAGCATCTGACAGAAAGTAATACCCTGCTTATCTACAAGACAAAGTGAGACCTGTCTCCCTCTCCTTCTTGGACTACATAGCTGCAGGTGCTCTTGTAATCCATAGCACCAAGGACTTCTTATGTTTTGTACACTTCAGTGGGCATTTACAGGAAAGACCTTTCAATTTGAGATGTTGTTAAGGGTTAAGGCTGGGTTGGCCACCAAACAGATGATAGATAATTGCTATTAATCTCTCTTCTTTCCAAAAGGGAAAATAGAACATGGGAGAGAGACTTACAAATTGCAAAAAACCCAACCAAACCCTAAAACCGCTTTAATGAAAATAAGAGCAATAAAATGAAATATATACAAAACCAGTACAAAGTACCCAAGCCCTGTGATGGCAATTATACCACTGTCACCACTGATGCTCTGGACAGATGATGAGGAAGTCCCAGACTGGACTAATTGTTAGACACAAACCAGATGCAGGAGCATCTGGTTTCAGGAATGCACAGTTTGGGATTGAAGGCAAAACAGAGTTTGCCACCAGCACCGACTGTTGAAGAATAGAGGGTAACACTTGAGGTCCCTCAGCTTTATACTGAGTATTTCACTTATGGGTTGGAATGTTTCATTGGTCAGTTTAGGATCACCTGTCCTGTCTGCTCCTCCACACAGGTGCAGCCTCTCACTTCATCCCAACAAGACACACAGGATTAGCTGTGACCTTGGTCTTCAGAGAACCAAGTATAAGCAAGAGCCTTGCTTCATCCTAATCCTTCTAGGAACTGTCAACACCAAGCATTATCACTTATAGAGGCAAATACAATCTGCACAAACATTCTGTTAACTTCAATGCAGTTAGTTAGAAAAGTCTGAGCTGAAAAGTAAAATCCCTGAACAGAATTAGTTCTTCCCCAGCTCACATCAGACGAGAGGTTTACAAGCTTCTTTTCCTATGAGGTTTCTCAGATGCTTCATTCATAACTGTATTTTCCCTTCCTCAGATTATAGGACCTCCATTTGAAAAGCATACCAGAATTTCCAGACTAATAATTCTCCTCAGTGCTTTGTAAGTAACCACTGTGTCTTCAACAAATCAGATATTTGAGGCAAACTCTGCCAGGTCCTTCCCCATGGAAAGGTTACAGTTCTTTGTACCTTATAAGGTAGTTTGTAAATATGATAAACAATATGTCCTCCAAAACATATAGCTCACACTAACATCCACTTGAAAAACACATCATACAGAAGGTAGTCTGCTCCTGACTCCTCACTGAAACAACCTGTGATAATCACTACAAGGTGGTGTAACCTCTGAAGAGGCAGGACTTTATCACACAGTCTCCATGTCTCAAATCTTTAAGATAGCCACTGCAAATGGCTGACACACTGGCCAGGTCCAAGATTAATTCACTTAATTAGCAAGATGCTAATAAAGAGAAACAAAAGACAGGGAGTTTGTAGACAAAAAAGAACAAACAAACTTTTGTTGAAAGTACAGGTACTTCTCTGAAGAGACCCCACTACCCACTACATTCCCCAATAGGCAAAGTGAACCAGTGGCCATACAAGAACAAATGATGGATATAAGAAGCCTTTTCAAAGTCCCAGCTCTGTAAACATGCCCTTCATAGGAATAGATCTCACTCAGCCCTTCGAAGTGGCAATGCATTGACAGTCCCAGTCTCCTTCCCCTGACATTCTCTCAGTCTCCTCCCTACCCACAGGAGAGAGTTCCCACAGCTACAACACTACCAACCCACTTTCCAGCACAGCTTCTCTTTAAGAACTTAAGTGTTTGTACACTGCTGGCTCTGCTCCACAGCCCAGATCTCTGCCAGCTTTGGACCACCTCTTACCTTTCAGGTTTCAAAGCGAGGACTTGTACATGCAGAGTCTCGTCTCTTTCTTCTGCAGAGCTAGGGCTGCAGCCTCAGTCTCTTCCTCCTGCATTCCCAAACGAAAAACAGGAGCTCCACAAATGGTAAAAAAACAACAAATCACTCAAAACAAACCCAAAAACAACCCCCAAAAGCCCCTTCCCCCACTCAAATATATTCATGCACAGAGGTGCTGACTGGCTGAACCTAGGCAGGTTTCTGCCTGCAGCTGGGGAGAGTTTTCTTCTGATCTCTTAAAAGGTCTCACAGGTGCCATTTTAGCTCCCATCCCCATTTATCAAACCCTGCCTGTCTCAAACCACAACAACCATAATAAAAGTTTTAATCACAACCGTATAGCAACCTTCCAATACTTGAAAGGGGTCTATAAGAAGGCTGAGGAAGAACTACAGATACTGAACTCCTTCTTTGCCTCTGTCTATACTGGTGGGGGCTGTCCTGATATCAAGCCCCAGGTTGCTGAGGCCCCAGAGGAAGTTGGGACAAAAGAGGAGTTTGCCCTGGTTGATGAGGACTGGGTTAAGGATCAATTTAGCAAACTGGATGTACATAAATCCATGGTCCCTGATGCACCTGCAAGTGCTAAGGGATACAGTGGAAGTCTTTGCTAGGCCACTCTCCATCATTTTTGCTAAGTCATGGGGATCAGGAGAGGTGCCTAGGGACTGCAGAATAGCAAATGTAACTCCAATCTTCAAAGTGAGTAAGAAGGAGGGTCCTGCTAGTATTGACTGGTCAACCTCACCTCCATCCCAGGAATGGTGATGGAACAACTTGACCTTGGCACTGTCTCTAGGCACATCAAGGACAAGAGGGTCATTAGAGACAGTCAGCATACCTTCACCAAAGGGAAGTCATCCTTGATCAACCTGATACCTTTTATGAGGGCATAAGCAGGTGGATAGATGATGGCAGATAATTTTCTCTTTGTGAAAGCAACCAGTCCTACAGTAAAGGCTGTTCATGCATCTGGTGCCAGGCTCATAGTCACTACAGTGCAACCAACCTGTTAGTCGCTTGTGCTGTCAGAGTTTCCAGTGGTTCTGAGCAGGTCTGGCAATCAGCAACAGATGTGTGAAGGTGAAGATGGGAAGGGCTAAGAGCAGCAGAAGAGTTATGGACACTGACAACTTGGTGACCTCAGAAGCACTGAGGTCATCTGAAGAACATGTGAGACATCATAAAGTAGGAAACCAGGTCATTTATGTACATTGCAGGATAAAGTCATCTTGCTTTTAGGTTTCCTAAGCTGTGTTTTGTCCTTTTCATGTCTCGTTAAAGAGCAGAACCAAGAACACACACTTGAAGAACAGAGAATGTGAGCAGATGTTACACAACCTCATGTGTAAGTCTACCCAAGTACCTGCCATGTCAGTTGTGACCTATAATACTAACATCTCTGAACCCTCACTTTGGTTCTCCTTTTAACCACAGACTGCAGTAGTTTGGGACTGTGTGGTGACTTTTTGAGGCTGCCTCAGCGGAGGAGGACAAACTACTAAATTCTTTTAAGTAACAACAAAATGTAGAATGTGAAGTCTCTAGATCAGAGGCCACCTACCCTGCCAACTCTGCTTTTAAACTATAGTTTACTAAGAAGAAATCCGCAACTTACACACTTATTTTCTTTTTTTAAAACAAAGAAATTAAATCTTGACAGAGGCTTTTGGCCAAAGTGCAGCTAATAGATTATTAATAGATTTTTACAGCATTTTTTCCATGTTATTTTTGCTATGCCCTCAAGATCTGTGCAAAATCTTTGCTATATATTTTCCCGTTCTGAAAGGAAAATGGTCAGCAACTTTAGGGTCTCCTTAAACCAGATTAAAAATTAGTTTCAGATGTGTTTCAGGGTAATAGTTCTGATTGAAGAAAACTTTGTGGCTTGATACTGTGAATGTGACATTGCCCCAAACTGCCATCCAGACAAAAAAAGGAGCTTGAAAATTAAATCATTCACATACACCTTCATAACTCTAAAATATTTTCTATTGACTTTCTTTCCAAAGAGCATTGCACCACGTCAAAAGGAAATCTCTTCAAGCAAGGGTAGGTGCTTCTTTAGCTCTTTCTCTCCACGGTAAAGACGTTTTGCGATGTAAGAACAAATGCTCTGAATATTTTATCTGGGAAGTGAGAAATAGGGATTTTTAACATGAGTTAGGAAATCAGTGGACAGAGGTTTCAGAAGAACAATGGGTGATCTTCAAATACACGGTGTTTTTCAACCCTTTGAGTGTGTATTTTCTGTCCTGCTGTGTTATGTTCTCTACGTTTCAGGTGAATAGGAACCATGATAGCTGATAGCAAAACTTTGATTTCACAAATAAACCAAAAAAGGAAGTAAAATCAGTTATGTTTCTCTTCTAACCCACACAGAGGACAAATTATAGAGGCCAGACAAGGGTAATAGAAGTGTTTGATTGACAGCTGACAGAATGCCATTGAAAATTTCTCTTCCCCTTAGGATATTGTTTGGATAATCTTTGTCGATTTAATACTTTATAGAACTAAAGATTTTTCTTTGGTTTGGTTATTTTTGAGGGGTGGGGGTTGCACATGTCAATTGCACATCAAAACAGGGTGGATAGACGGGGAAGTGAAATGTAAACAACAGCTCCAGGTTTGTTTTTCTCTTTGGGTTGTTGGGGGATGTTTTTATACGTGAAGGTTAACAGAGCACAGTAGCAGCCTTCATCCATTCTTAAGGACATTTGATCAATGTTCCCATACAACTCAGCTGACCACAGTGCTATTACCTGGTTTTGTAGCTTATAGTCCAAGAAAATCTGTTCGGAGTATGATGCTAAAGCAGCACAATGGGCTCATATTTTTGTGGTATTTTAAGCCTATACATCTGTCTAGAAACATGAATGTCATTTTCTGTTGGTGAGTTTATCGTTTCTCACCAAGATCTATCAGTCCATTTAGTCTGCTTTACATACCTGCAAAGTTTTTGTGAGCACATGGTGATCTCCATTTAATGTACCTGAGATGCTACATCTAAACAGTGAGAGTCCCAATCGCACTGGGATGATCAGTTGTGCATGCACACGCATACTCACAGACAGAACACAGCCCAACACATAACATCACTGCACAAATATTCAATACATGGGACACCACTTGAGCTTGGTGTTCTTGGGCTTCTCTAGCCTCAGCCATCGTGACACCCCCACCAATGACACTACTCTCTTGGAGCAGCATTGCTGGTCAAACTCAGTGTTCTTGTCCCCACTTGTCATCTGGCCACCCTTGTAGGTCAGCACTGACTTATGCCTTGCAAGACAGGTGAATAATCCAAGTTTTCTCTCATGTTAATGCTCAGCCTGCAATGCAACTTAAGAATAAATCTACCCAGGCTAAATCTACCCAGCTCCAGCTTTGCTCCATTGCCCCTAGTCCTGTCGCTACCTGATATCTTAAAAAGTCCCTCCCCAGCCTTTTTGTAGGCCCCCTTCAGACACTGGAAGTCCATATATCTGTGACCTGGTGGTTACTTTCATGTAAAATGTCAGAATCTGATTAGCACAGATAAAACAGCCCAAGTTATTATACACAGGGAAAAGAGTAGGGGAGTGGGAACTGCTGCAGCTTCCAGGGCAGAAGCACTGCAGCTGGCAAAAAGATGTACATTTTGTGGTGAGAACAGAATGAGCAGGATCTGAGTCACTGCTGTTCTATCTGCAGAGGTATGCTTGCACAGTGGAAATGTGACAGGTTGTAGCTTTCCAGGGATACACCAAAGAACTCACCTTGCCACTGTCTACTCTAAGTCCCCAAAATACTGGGTTGCTTACATCGTGGGGGTGAAGAAAATGCCCTGAGAATAGGAGATAAAAGGGTACTTAAACAGAAGTAGCTGCTGATGACCTCTGCTATCACCACCAGCACCCATCCATGGAACCAACTATACCAACGACACCAAGGAGGTATGGAAGAGAAGAGCAAGGGAGAGCTGAACCATGTCAGACATCCCTGCAGCTTGGGGTGGTGATCTGAAACTCTTATGTATTTTCTCTCTATTCCCTTTTCCATTTTGTCTTCTCAACTCTTTGAATACAGTGTGTATTAACTTTAGTCAATTCAGCTTTCACATGGACCTATGGTGTGCCTCCTTAATTCGACCCAACCTGAACGACTCCCTTCCTTTTCTCTGATCAATTGTAACATGACAAATGTGTTTTGGGTAGACTACGAGTAACTCACTGGGATCTGATGAAGTGTGTATGAAGTTTTCTTCTGTCTAAACTACACCATGTACAATTTTGTTATTGATAAGCTATTAGACATCTTGCATCCTTGTAAAGAAAATGCTCTTAGCAATTTCTCTCTTTCCTATGCTAATTCCTTTATGTTGGGCATGTCCTTATGTTGTTTTTCTTTAATACTTTATGCAAAGACAAATAATAATACTCGTCAATTTATTTCTGGTGTTCTCAGCTGCATGCCTAATGCTCTTCTGCTTGATAGGATGTCATCGCTCTCTGTAATTATAGTTCTGCTTATGCCCTTGAGGAAGAACATCTGCTATTTCCCACTCATGAGTTACATTTCATCCTCTCAGTTTCTTGGCATTATCCTGCACTGTGGTGATATGGTGGTCCCTGATGCCCATCTCAGTACTTTTCCTTCAGATTCTGTACAGCAAGATCCACAGCCATACTCCCTCACCTTCCCCTTCCTTCATCAGTACTTGTGCTGTTGTTGTCAGTGTGGGCAATATATTCCCTTCTCTGATTCAGCTGGGAGGGAAAGGGCAGAGGTGTGCAGGAACCTCGTGTGAGAGCCTACCTCACCTGAGAACAAATGTGTCGTGGAAGCCTGATGACAAAATGCTGCAGTGTTCTCACCAAAACCACCAGTGTATAATGTCAAGGTCATGATACATAACCACTCACAACAGAAGATAAGAAAGGAGGGGGAAGGAAATTCTCATTTTGGACACATAACTGTAAAATTCTGTCAATGTGGCATATCATCCCCACCATACTTTTTGCCTCTTGCTGCTGCATTACTGTTGTGTGTAAATCTGCTGAATGATCCTCTGTTAATCTTTTGTTCTTACACAGAACATCTTAGGTTGAAAGAGACCTTTAAGTTCATCAAAACCAACCTTCAGGTGTGGTGAATCCCAACCAAGGAGACTATGTCAAAGAATTTGAAGTGTTCAGGTTGTAACAACAGCTGAGGAGAAGACATAGGTCATTACTCATCACAGTCACATGGACAGAGACTGATAGAGCCAGAGAGGACAGTCATATCCTTGACTCTGTCAGAATAGCTCATACTGTGCAGAACTGGCTGAAGGTCTGCCTGCTTGAAAAAGTGGCCCCATCCCTTAGCAACCCTACCAGTGCTGGAATGATCTGAGAAAGGAGAGTCCTAGTTTGTGGAGGAGAATGCCAGGATGAATTTCTGGAGATTTCCTCTTTCCCTGGCTCATCAGTTCATAACACTTATTTTTTCTAGCAATGCAATGACACTATAGGAATAAAAATTTGGATACTATTTCATTGACATCATCTGACAGTGTGTGTCTGCAAATAGCTGAAATGGGACCTTTGTATGGACGTACTAGGTAAAGAGCTTACAATGTCAAGGGTATTTGTTCTTATTACAAATAATTGAGCCAAACTAGAAGAATAAGAAAGTGTTGTGTGTTGAGAATACAAATGCACTGGTGCACTACCCAACTGGCTGTGTGTTGCAGGTGTAGACGGACTGTGGTGTTAGTTTTTTCTAGAAAAGGATTGACAACATGTTTTAAATGGATATGAGAACTACCTTTTATATTTGATAAGAGAGGGATAAACCTTAGCACAATGGAGTCTGGAGGGGACAGGCCTGAGCAAAATTACAGACATCAAGATTGTTTTACTTGATATATATTAACCCCATTGAAGTAGGAAGGGATGAGGCTAGAAAACAGCTGTAAAAGACCGTGCAATTAACTGCACCTAATGCTAACCAAGGCACTGGGAGAAAGACAGGTGACCGCACAGAGGCATCCTCGGTACGAGACTGGTCAAGTCCCTGGAACAATGTAAGAAGGACAAAACCAGGAACAGTGAGGATCTCTTGAAATAAATTATGGAAGTTACAGATTTTGCAAGATCTAATGCGATAAATACATAAGGATAATCATTGTATGGAGGGAGACAGCCCTGTGCGAAACACGTCATGTTTTGCTGCCATGAAACCCCCAAGTCCTTTGAACAGATGATGGATAACCAAGTACAGAACCCTGAAAGAAAGAAGCAGCAAGAAGAGCGTCCATGAATGGCCATACTGAGATAGGCTTTGCGTTATTGAAATGGAAAAAGCGTCCAATAGAAGTGAATTATGTTGCAGACAGAGAGAAAAAGAGTGGCTTTTTGGAGAGCAAAACATCGTATCTGCCTTATCTCACACAAGAAGTGAGAAGCTGTAAATATATCAGTGCTAGAATTCACTTTTCAAGAAGAAATTAAGTCAAGATGTAGGAAAGGCGGGAGGGAATATGGGACGCTGTGCTCTGTGTGCTCTAATGGGATCACCAGCATCTGGTGGCATCTAATAGCTCTGCTGTATTCAAGACAGGACAAGGTGTCTCCTTTCTCCTCTTAATCCCTTTTCTTTTGGGGGGTGAGGGGGATACCCACAAAGGAAAACGTTCATGCACATGCACACACACACTCAGTTTCTCGAAGTACCCTGTACTGTACTCTGAATGGGGACATGAGAAAAGTTGCAAGCTTAACTAGATTTGGGGTATATGCGAAGGAAGGAGGCACAAGGAACAGGCAAGTGCTGACATCTGGAGAGTGGTAACAGCTGTGAAAGCCTCAGGGCAGGGGACTTTTGTTTCTGACCTCAGGGAGAAATCAGAGAGTACTGACCACATGGAGTGGTTGCAAGGAAGAGTGAGGGCAGAGGGGAGGCAGAAGTGGCAGCTCCTTTTCTTTGTGCCCTGGAGCCTTGGTAATATATCTCTGTAGAGAGGCCAGTGCATGTTCATATGAGAAGTTACTTCTTTCTGTCTGAAGTCATGTTAAAAATAACTCTCTTTGGGCCTTGGGGCATTGCACTATAATGAAGTTAAAAGGATAAATGCTATTAAATGTCTGAATAATGTTGCTAACATAGCTTGTCTTCCTGATCATTTTGTTAAACTACAGTAACATACAATCATGTCACCATTAATACTTCCTGCATGTGCAGGAAAGAAGAATACAAAGAGTATGAAATATCAATTGATTTTAGGATGGTGTGTTTTATATTGGAAACAGCTGGATAACTTATTCTCTCATATGGCTGGTGGTGGGTACTGGAAACATCACATGTTTTTATTGTTGAAACAGAGTGCAAACTATTCAGGGTGATACACCTACATCTGTAATGTATTATACTGTGCTTGGCTGCCATCATTTTATAGACTCAATATCTGTCCAATCATTATTTTTATTGAGTCTCATAACTCTGTAGTTGGTCCACCTGTAAAGCCTGCAAGTTATCAGGTTAGTGTGTTTTGCCATTGTCACGTGTCCAGCTTTCAGATTAGAGTGGTTTCCAACTGGACTATAACGAAACAGAACTGTTATAGCTATTTTTATTTTAATTATACCTATTCCTATTTATCATTACAGTCTGCTAAAAAAAAGTCTACTTTGCAGCAAAGTGAACAGGTTTTTTGGATAGGAGAAGGGAACATGTAACGTGTTCTTCATCTTCTCTTTATTATTATTTAATTATTCCCACACTTGGTACTTGTTTGTTGCTATCATGTTAAAAAGCAGGAATGGCTGTCCGACTCCTAGGTTGTACAATGTTCCTGAGATAGTGCGTGTTCACTCAGACATCAAAAGCAGCCAGAATCTACATCATCCTTTGAAGCCATTCTTAAAACCCACTTCATACATTCCAGGCAATGCTCTATTGCCTTTGCTTGCCCTTGCTACCACTGACTTGCATGATACCAGTTTTTCTTGGTCTGCTCTGTCACATATGTCCCTCCCCATATATGTTATTTTTGGACATCTGTCTACCTCTCTTTCCAAAGTTCTACCTTCCTTTGCATTTTCAATTTTTATTTCACAGTATATATATATATATCCTCCTGTTTCATTTCTCTCTACTAGTCCTTTTCTGATCCACCCCTGAGCTGATATCTCTGGCTGCTTCCTGCCGCCTTTTCCTTCTCCTCTGTCCAGTGTCCCACCTTCAAGCGTTTCTTGTACCAAAGCTGTCATTGCCTCTCCATACTTACTTCCAGTTGCAGCCATTTTCAAGACCTCAGCTGATACCAGGCCTTATCACCAGTGAGATCTCAAGCTCTGCCTATTGTTTCCTGGGCCAGATGGTGGACAGTCACCTCCAAGGCAAGAATAGTACACAACTCTTGGATATGCTGATGGTGCCACATAATATGCTGGTTGTGTGAGAGCAGACAGTCCAAGAACCTACAAGATGTCCCAATACAAAGAATAGTCCCAGACCCTGAGAACAATAAGTTCTCCACACGACCAGAAAAATGGAAATTCTTCCCTAGTTTGTTTCCTGCTACCACACACATCAGTTCCTGGGTCCTTAAAGCATCTACCCAACACACTCACTCATCACAGTTCTACACTGTAAGCTCTACCAAAGTAGCTGGCCATGTGTGGTTGCTTCAATACCATATCAGCTGCTATACAGCAAATTGTCAGAATACCTTTAGATGCTGCAGCGAGCCCACAGACTGTGATATGGCTGCATTCCCAGGCACCAAAATGGCCTGTCTAGTTTTAAATTACTTATAACTTACTCTGTTCTAGTCTCTGTATTCGGCCGATTTCTTAGTTCTTTACAATTCAGCTTTGAAAGTTCCAAAATATTTTAGCAATTTTACGGACTACAAGTCTGAGCTTTTCAGTGACGTCTGTGGGACTTGGCCTTTTACTAGGACTTCTAGAGAACTAAAATGAGCTGGCTCTGTGGACCACCGCTGTGTTATTAGACTTATTAAGTTGTCTCTAATGTACCCTGTGGTCTTTGCAGTCTAGGAAAGAAACATGTGGTCCATTAAGGTTTCCATTTCTATCTATTTTGTTAACTACATTAAACAACTAGTTAGGGGAAAAACCCTTAACACAATGAAAATAAAACTCCTTAAGCTAAAACAATTTGAGGTCAAATTAGTCACACAACTGTATAAAATATCACAATTATTACAACTGGCAACCACTCTAAGCTGCTGCCCAGCATTAGGGATGACAACAGACCTTATTCATCTACAGTTTCCCAGTAACAGACCATTATCTATGCAGCAAAGATGTGTTAAGCTCTAAACAGATTTAAGTTTATGTTGCCTGTGACCTCACTCTTAATCAAAGACCTTTAATTATGTCACTAAAGGGCTAGGTTTCATTTTCTGTAGTCTGATTCCTACTTCATTGTCAAGACTTGGGCTTTGTTTTTCACTGGCATAACTATACAACTTCAAGTATGGAGCCCCCTGGTTACCAGATGGGTAAAAAAATTATTGAGGAGCATTCTCATTAGCCCATCATGTCCTTATCTTCACTGACAAACATTCTCCAGACAAATGCCTGAAAGAGGAAAGCATCGAGTCATACTGACACTAGTATTTATATGGATAATCTCCTATCACTCAAAGCAGATGGATCAGTTGTAGATATTTTTTTCTCTCAGTGAAGAATTATATTAAATGGTAGTGGGTGCAGTGACTCAGTTTTTGAAACTGATAGATGGGACTAACTAAAGCAGGTGAGAAAGATCCTTGAAATGCCTGTTCCCCCTAACCGACTCTAAGGGAGTTGTACAATGAAGGGCAAAACTGAGGCAGGTTGAATGCACTCCAGAGAGTCCTGCGGACCGCAGAACACGTGAGCACACTTGTTGTTCAGTAAATTAAAAACTATTTGTACAGGTATGTAACTGCATAAAGTAAATAACTGTACCCAATACAGGTGTTTCCAATCACATACAGCGACATTTTAGGAGATATTTTTGATACCAAGCATTTCTTAGCCTCAGCATCTCAATATGTAATAGGAGCAAAGAGACATGGAGCCTTTGGCTTTAGTCCATGGATTTAAAGGGTGTGATTTGCTTATTTAGGCTAGCACTGGCTGGCACTGATAATAAGCCATATATTTCCATTGTCAAATGAGATAACTGCCCATGAGATTTTCTTTTCAGTTACAAACACTGTTTACAAACTGAACACCTGTCCACTGAGATTGATCGTGTCGTGGAAGGGGGAAGGGGTAGCCGAGACTTACTGGCAATTTCTTAAATAAATACAAAAGTGGCCTGGTGCTCCTTATATTTTCATACTGATACAACCATGGGGTTTGCAGGACGTAAGGGTGCGTTACCCTTCTAAGAGTAAATATGTGGCTGAGTAGCACCCAGTACTTTTGAACTAAAGTCTTTGCTTTTCTATAGGATGAAGTTTGTCAGCTCCTGCTGAAATCATCTCAGATGACCATTCACAGGACCATTTCCCTTCTACCCATTGCACTGTAAGGCAGCAGTCTCAAACCCAGGGGTATGAAGTGTCCTAAATGTCCATAGCAAGGTTGGCCAGACCTTACCCATCAGCCAGTATTTTCATTTCTTAGGATTAAAATATCTAAATACACAAGTTTTGTAAAAGAAGAAGGTGAACCTTGGACAGAGGTGCCTCTCAATTAATACTAACGGATATAAATGGAAAAAGTCAGGTTGGATATTTTTCACTTTCAGGAAATTACAAGAAACTGTTATCTTGCATGTTCTCAACTTATGTAATTAATATTGGTGGATTTATTAGCTAGCTTGTGCAGGACATGCTGGCTTAGATCAGAAACTCCTCTTTTGAAACTGCTCGTTTATCTACTTACTGGCAGGAAAGTGGAAAATTGCACCTTTGAAAACTGTGCAACTGAGGATATTAGGAGTTTGGGACAGCTGTGAGCTGGTGGCGTGCCATCCCCTAGTGCACATCCTCACACACATCCATTGTTGCAGATATCAGTAGAGTGGAGAAGAAAGGTGATGAGAACAGAGGAGAAGTTGTTCTTGTACACAGGTAGAAGAGGGAGAGGAAGAAAAGGCAGGAAAAATCTAACTCAGTTGTCTCCAGGTGAAACCTCTTTCCTTCCACTCACAAAAAATGACTTCCAGATCCTTACACTATCAAAGGCTTGAAACAAATGCTGAGGTGAACACCCAGCCAGTCTTGAAAGTCAACACTGTCATCAGCTTGGCTCTGAAGATTTTAGCATATAAAATTAGTAAAATATTGAGTGCAAGAATCTCAATAGTAAGGTTATTTTAGTCCTAAAATGTTGATGGTTGTCTTTCCATTTACACACAACATTTCCTACCTCAAGTTTTTTCTGAAATGTGACTTCTAATTCCTGTCTAAAAACCTTCGTCTGAGTTGTACATTCTGTAACCCTAGTTAAGTCATGGCCAAATGAACGGGACTCCTTCCAGTATTTTCATCTGAGGCAGGCAAACAGCAAAATACAAGGAAAAAAAGCCAAACCAGGCAACATAAAGCTCATCCCATTTAGCAGATAGTTGTAAGCGTCTTAAAAGTGATTGGCTTATTGTGGACGCTGTAAGCACCTACAGGAGGCAGCTTTCCGTAAACACACTAAGGTCATTAGTAAAGAGGGAGGGAGCTAGCTAACACCATTATCATACTTCCTGTGAAGATACTGAGCTGGAAGCGTCACATTCTGACAGATTTCCCTTAAAATAAAGACTCTTGGCACTGTAAGGAAGGAAATGCTTGTTGCAGCAGAAGAATTAAAAAAAGCAAAGTCCTAGCTTTGAAGAGCCAACTACATTTAGATCTTCGTATGTGTGGATTTTTCTCCTAACCTAAGTTCTAAGAGATATATCGCTACTGGATATGACAGCAAAAGTAATATTGCCACTATGCTCCATTATCATTCCGTACAAAATCAATATCAGAACAACTCAAGTCTAGACACATAAATGTCAAACTATTTAACAAGAAGCAGTTAGTGCAGAAAAAAACACTCAAATAGCAATTGAGGTAGTCTGATGGGTCTTAAAGTAGCTTACCAGGATTTATGTAAGATAAAAACAGTTTAACTAAGCATGTAGAACAAAGCCTGGGGGCTTATGGCTAAGAACAATATCAGAAGAACATCTAAGCTCTTTATAGTACCTGTCAGGTCCTAGTACTTGGCTGTTCTGTCAAAGGTGGAAGGGCTGCTAAATCTCCTAATTTCCTCCTTGATTTTAGGTTTTAAGTTACTTAATAAAATTACCCTTCACCTACTACTTGCGAGACAGAATTCCTAGTCCACAAAACCACCTTTGAATTATTCCTGTAACTAATATGAAATCTGTCATTTTCTGAGTGTTTTCTGCACTTTGAACATGTCATTCCCTATTGACAAGGAGGTTAGTAGCAAGTAAAATCGTCCCAGAAATTGAATATTGGAGTGAGATGGGCAGCAGAAATTAACACTTAATTAAAATAATAAAAGGCTGAACGCTCAAACCCATTTCAGTCAAGAAAATAGGAAGGGTGGGAGAACTGGCAAATATAGAGGCATTAGCTTAAAAATTACCAAGTGTTTTGTTCTTAGTTTCCAAATATTTTAATCAAGTGACCTAATAGACCTAAAATAAAAAAGGAAATTAAAACCAATTAGGACCTATTTGGAGTAAAACAGTTTTACTCAGTTCATAACTCAGTTTTTATTGGTTCACAGTTCATTATTGCTCAAAACACATTTTGATTCTGACACAAATACTATTCTGACACAAAAACAATTCCATCATTAACTCATGTAAAATGAAAGCTAGTTGCTGTGCTCAGAAAAACACGCTTTCAATGGAAATAGAACTAGAAGATATTTTATTGTTTAAGACCTCTTTCATTTCACAGCCTTCAGCACAAGTCATTAACACATCCAATGTCTACAGCACAGCCAATAATATGGGGAAATTTGTTGCCTATTTCCTTTGCTGGACGAGAGGGTTTGTGCTTTCATATGAAAACTTACGCAGTAATCAAATAAACATGGATCATACCAGGAGACTGTTACTGCCTCAACACCAGATCTTCTATATTTTGAGCGAAGCATATTAAGACAACTAAGACAACTTACAATATTCAACTTAAATGTCTCATTTGTAGAACTCAACTTGCCAAAATAAGAACAAAACACCCACGAAACATCTGGTTCCACAATAACTCTTGTATGTCGTGGTGGTTTTGCTGTGACCTGCCCAAAAGGAGAAGATGCAGTGCTACAGCAGATAAGACAACCTGTTATAAAGTCAGACGTGTTAAGTGTGCACCTGGACACGTCCTCCTATTGTCACCTGTATGAGAAGCACAGGTCACTGAGGACAAGGTCTCAAGATGTGACACCAATCACTTTGCCTCTCTGTGCATGTTGCCTTCAAAACTAAGTATTTCTTATCTATACCCAGACGAGCTACTGGCGTCTTGATGCTGATTTAGGCTTTTCCACTGAGTAAAAAATTCAATCAGTATTTTTTTTCTTTAAACCTTACTTCAGAGCCAAAGAAGACAAAATTAGTAATGTAGCATATTTTTTAAGGTGACTAGTAACAATCTTGTCTATTCTGAGTAACGGTCGTGAAGATGACTGAGCAAGTATGACTTCCTATTAAGACAGTGGGATAACTGCAGTCTTAATACTAGGAACAGAATTAAGGGTTTTGCAATCATTGTATTGTCTCCAACATCACCGGGTCCTGTTTGGAATACAAGGTATTCTGGCCTGTTGTTGTGTAACTCACAAATTATAACCCACTCTCTTCAGATGGTGTGTGCGACTTATGAAGGAAACTGGTTTGCTTTACAATGCAAATTATTCACAACAATACACACACCAAAATGATATATGCCAACAGAATTTGAGTGCTGTGTCCTGTGTGTTTATACTCTGTGGGTGGCAACGTATACCCGGATAAACAAGTGCCATGAAACGAAACTGTCCAGCCACTAGAGGTAACTAGCAAGGTCTGTGTTTGAGTATTGTACTAATCCGAGAGGGGGATGCATCGGACCAGAAAAGTAAGTCTTCAGCTTGTAGTTTTCAAATCCCAGTTGTGTCCTCAAACAGTAAAAATCTCTAAACACAAGAAGTTAAGAACCTTCTAGCCCTTTTCTATCACTTTGGCTGAAAGTCCTTCCATAAAGGCTCAATCCATCCTGTCTGCTGCTTCCTCCTCTACCCTATACCCTCAATTATTTGCATAGATAGGCAGGAACTCAGCTCAGCAGAAATCCCTTAGAGTAAGGAAACAGGTTCTCCACCTGTCTTTGCAGGTAAAGAAACTGTCCTGTAAAATCCTGACATGAAATCTTCCAGGAGTTAGGGGATAGAAAACAGCTGTTATCACTCTGCCAAATGAGCAGCTCAATGATCCAAATCTTCACCACTGTGTTCAGGCTGCAATTTTCAATTCTGCCAAGAATTCTGATCACAAATCTTGATTCCTGTCTGTAACTGCTAAGAAATCAGTTTTAATCCTCACACGTTAGTTCTTTGTTATTCACACATATTTATTATCAGACCCAAGCTGTCATTTGCTTTATATACTCTGGGGTCCATGCTCCTCTAAAAGCTGTGCAGCTGGCAGCTCAAGGTGGTGCCACCTTTTGTGCTGTGACTTTGCACAGCCGTGTGCTTTGATCATAAGCCACGTTGGGTCCAATCTCAGTAAAAGCAGAGGGTGTAGCTGACTGTAAGAGGTAATATCATTACTGCATGGGTGATGTCATGTAGAGACACATTTTGCTGAAGACAGAAATTCCACATTAGCGCTGGAAATTAAATGTACTCACTACTTCTAAGTGAAACCAATCCTCTAAACACATACAACCTGCTTAATTTTCAGCATATGTCACAGACTTCAAAGGAGGGTCAAAGTCCAGTAGTTTGAAGTAAGGACAAGCAAGAAATGCCCCGGAATAGCGGTTGAAATGCCTTTATGGCAAGTGTTTCGAGGTGCTACTCCACGTTTGTCTTTTCAAGTTCCTAGCACATGTGCACATTTTCACTTTGAGAAGTCACATAGTATTACCTTTCTGAATAAAGGTCTGGGAAAAGGTAGAGGATCCTGGTACATGTGTGGTGCAGTGCAGCAGACACGCTGGAGGGCAGGGATGCCATCCAGAGGGACCTGGACAGGCTGGAGAGGTGGGCACAAGCCAAC